>CM065687.1:6935457-6950457 GCA_017654935.2 Phymorhynchus buccinoides
TTTTGCCAAAGCCAGTCAAGTCTACATCCCTTCCTTTCCCTGAACAGGAACGAAGATACAAACCGAACCCCAAAACCGGGATAGTCTACAAACAATTCAAACGTGATCAATGCGCCCCTCAATATCCAGCTCGCTTATGTCCCTTACGTTTAAATACAGAAAGTAAATACGCTACTGGAGGGGACCCATCTCCTAGACCGTTTAATAAAACAACTTCCCCCATCATTTCTAAATATCCTCCATCATTTTTCTCCAGGTGTTGGGAGGGAGTGGGGTGGTCCTCAGGCGTGGAAAGAAGAGGACGCAGGTTATTGGGGATCCTGAAACCTGGGAAACCAAGACAGGAGCCCAAGAGCTTTCGACCTATCTCCTCACCCCTCACCTGGGTAAGGTGTATGATAGAATCGTAAACAGCATTGGAATACTGTTACCAAAAAAATAACATTGCCCCCACGTTCCAGGCATGCCTTCAGAAACATCGAACTGCCATGGAACATGTTTGTAAGCTGACCTCCCACGTCAGAAAAGCTTTCTGTCGGAGAAAAAGAGTTCTTGCAACCTTCTTGGGCGTCATACAAGGGGAGGGGCTATTGCACTCTCGTCTCGGTGTGGGAAGGCTTGCTGGCCGCAAATCAGTATAGCGACTCTAGGGCATAGAGGGAAATATGTTCAATTTTATTTGCTCCGTTCCTCCAAAATCGCAACATGACTATCAAAGTAGGCCAGGCACTCTCCAGAACCCATAGCGTAGACATGGGAGTGCCTCAGGGCAGTTATAATTGCGCCAACCCTTGGTTTAACATCATGCTGCATGATATGAAGTCTATTCCTTTTAAAGGAACACGCAAATTTCCATGTACGCTGATGATATAGCTATCTGGACTCTCACTTCCAGAAGAAATAATACTATTACTGAAAAATGTTTCAAGCAACATCAGAAGTATACTACAGTTATAGCCAGTTATCTTAGGGCGAAACGGCTTTACCCTTTCCCTAAGGACAAATGTGAATTTATGTTTTTTTCAAACTCAACTTCAAAGCAATTTTATTCTCAAATAGATATTCTTGGGATAAAGGTTCAATCCAGTCCTCATGTAAAGTTTTTGGGAGTGGTTTTGTCATCTAACTTATCATGGTCAGCACACTATCAAGAAAACCTCTAGGGCCCTTAACTTCTTAAAAGTTATTTCCAAGGAAGCCTGGGCTAAGGATGCGAAATTTGTTAACCTATTTAACCCGAACTTTGGTCAGAAGCCGCCTTACCTACGGGATGGAGGGCTTTTATACGATGTTCAAATCCCAATTTAAACGGCTGCAAGCCATTGAAACGAAAGCCTTAAAAATAGCCTTGGGTATTCCACGGTATGCCATCATCTATTTAGTGTATAGAGACGTCGATTGGCTTCCTCTGGATCACTATATGAAACTACATTGTGCCTCCAGTTTAATAAGACTTTTTTTCCTCCAAACAAGGATCATTTAATGAGTTTTTTGACGACTATTTAGAGTCATCTAATATTATTCTGACGAGAGTAAAACGCAAGCAACCTCGTCTATTTGTTAAGACGATTGAGCCAGTCACATTCACTAAAAACCTGTTTGATGAGACCGGAATAAAACTGAAGGAAGTTACTCCAAGAACACAGTATGATTTTCCACAGTGGGAACGGGAAGAGGCGATCTATGATACCTCTTTGCACCAATCATATTCCAAACAAAACGATTTAAATTTGCTTACCATAGCGGCAAAAGAAAAAATAGCTGGCCTTCAAAATTACTTACTTGTGTATACACATGGCTCGAAAATAAACGATCAAACAGGATGCGCTTTTTCAATTCCATCCCTACAGATTTCTAAGTGTTTTAAATTAAATGACAAAATCTCCATCTTTAGCGCAGAACTTTGGGCCATCCTGGAAGTTGTCACTTACAAAAACACATTTCCTAATCCACCGATTAATGTTATTGTCCTGACAGATTCCCTATCCTCTGTGAAAGCTCTGCAGGGCAACACCAAACTCAGATTGGAATTAATATACGAAATAAGATACGTTATACACCAGCTAAAACTTAAAGGAGTAAATATTGCGGTGACATGGATCCCTTCCCACTGTGGAATCAAAGGAAATGACCTGGCCGACCGGGCGGCTAAGGCCGCGGCGGTTGGTCGGGAAGGCAATCCTACTAACATTGGTTTTTCAGTTAATGAAATGAAGAACATTTTGAAGGCTGCAAGCCATAAAGTATGGAAACAAGAACTCGAAACATACGCGATAACCAGGGACGTTGATAGCCAGATCGAACGTAAAGGCTTATTCCTCCAGGTCCCTTTTGCTATTCAAGCATTAATTTTTCAGGCTAAGAACCAATTCTATTTTATCAAAATTCCATCCAAGGCTTTGCCTATGTGAGGCAGTTATTGATATTGAACATCTTTTTGATTCATGTATCTACATTGATGTGGAACTGGACCGTTTTGCACGTAAAATAAAACAACACAAAATCGCCTTTAATAAAGTTTCTATTCTTAGAAAGAGTAGCGAGGGATGAGCCCCTCTGATATGGTTGGCAGAGGAGTTGTCCAAAACAACTTTTGGACATCTCTTCTAAACAATTAAGCTCGCCTTTTTAACAATAACTCTTAACTATCATAGTAAGCCTAATTCTTAATCTGCTACGTAGTCGCGTTAAGCTTTAAATAAGCTTCAGAGCCAAGTAGGAGAGAGAGCCAAGAGGAAAACAAAAAAGAACAGAGGAGAGACAGGGGAGAAAAAAGGAAGAGGGAGGCGGTGAGCCCCCCCCCCCCGCTTAAGGACTCTGTTCACGACGCCCTGCCTCTGTTTGGTATGGAGAGGAGGGGTCCCTCTCCCTCCCTCCCTCCGTTCAGACATACAGGAATCGGAGCAATTTTCTTAATAAACCTTTTATAAATGTAGTAAACATAATTATAACACATTTAATCCCTGCCGGACTATAAGCTTTGAAACAGGTAGGGGGGGGGGGGAGATAGGTCTCCGCTTTGTTCCCCCTCTCCTTTTGATCTGCTTTTCCCCTGTATAAATTCCCATCTTTTTAACAAGTCCCCCGGCGACTTACCTCTCGTCTAAATTGGTCCCCACATATTGAGCATCTTTGTAAAAAGGCAACAAAAGCAGTACATTTTATTACAATTATTTCCTCCCAGGCATGGGCACAAAATACTAAGTTTCTTGTTTACTTAACACAAGCATTAGTTCGCAGTCGCCTAACTTATGGCATGGAAGTGTTCCATAGTACTCCAACAAATACACTACAAAAACTACAAACTACAGAACTTAAAGCCCTTAAATCAGCCCTTAGATTACCACGATTTGCAAACTCCAAACTTGTTTATGGTTCAGTGGGGTGGCTCCCCTTTGACTACCTAATGAAATTAAATACAACAGCATTTCTCACTAGACTTTACGCAACAAATCAGTTCACGCTTGAAAGCTTCTCGGCAGAATTTGAAGACCCCTTTTACAATCATCCAACTTATTATCAACAAAAGCCAATAAAATCAAAACTAGTCTGCAACCACTAGACTATTCCCGGGAAATGCTTTCCATGGCAGGCCTGGAATAGATGACATAGAAACCCACCCTAAATACCCCATTCCACATTGGGAATGGGAATCCGAAGACTTCGATACTTCACTACACCAGTCCTACTCAAAAACAGATCAACCAAATTTACTTTCAGTTGCTGCCAAAGAAAAAATCTATAATATTCAACATCAACTCCTAATTTATACAGATGGATCAAAGATTTCCGAATCGCAGATAGGCTGTGCCTTTACTATTCCAGCCCTTTATATAACTAAATCTTTCTGTCTTAATTCCAAAATTTCAATCTTTAGTGCCGAACTTTGGGCCATTCTCGAAGCCTGCTCTTTCCTGAATGACTTTCCAAAACCTCCCTTTAAAGCCACAATCCTTACAGACTCCTTGTATTCTATACAAGCCCTGCAAGGAAAACACTAAGAATAGAACTAAGATTATTCAGGAAATAAAAAACGGGCAAGATGGGACGGGGCTGGAGAGGTGGGGAGGATGCTGATCCGACCCACTAGACTTAATTGTATCTTTAGATCAAAATTTACATTAACTATATTAAATGGTTAAATGACGCCTGGCCAACTGTCTCGGCAAGCCAAGTAATAGGAGACCAACCTAAGTTGTGGTGTTTTGTTAAAATGTTCTTTTCGTTATATGTCAAATTATTTTGTTTAAATTTTTGAAGGGTGGGTTGTATTTCTGTTTTTAATTGGTCACAGGGATTGAAAATATGTTTAAGACTGAGAATTTCCCCACAACGACAGGGAGTGTTCTTAAATTTGCAGTAGATTGAGTCTGTATAAAATCTGAGGATTCTGTTTTGAATTTTATATGGGACAGGTAGGAAAAGTCTTTCTTTGATGAATTTCATATGCCAGGAGTGGGATGCGGAGTAGGCGTCCAACTCCTCAGCCCACCTCTGGAATGAGCTTCGTTTCAAGTGTTTTTTGATTTCAGAAAGAGATAGTTTTAAATTAACAGTTTGACCTATATTTTGTTCTGCTGCCATTTTGGCTGCTTTGTCTGCGAGGTCATTTCCTTTTAACACAAGATGGTATAGTTAGGTCCATGCCTTTTATTATTATTTGATTTATTAGGGTTTTTTATCTGTATTCTTGATCAAAATCTTCATTTTTCCAGGATCTTTATAATTTCAAGTGCCCCAAATGGCCCTTTGGCCCAGAAGGCATTAAATCTCTATTTCTCTCTCTCTCTCTCAAAAATTGTTCTCAATAAATGAAGTTTATTCTAAACAAGAAACCAATTTAATAGCAATAGCTGCAAAAGAAAAGGTGTTCAGTCAAAAAGAACACCTTCAAAATTTTACTGACGGCTCCAAAATTAATTCTAAAGTTGGATGTGCCTTCACCATTCCGGCACTTAAAATAACTAAATCTTTCATACTAAATGACCATCTGTCCATCTTTTGTGCGGAATTATGGGCATTAATGGAAGCTTGTGCCTTCATAAATAACCTAACAAATTACCCACGTAACGTGGTAATATTTACAGATTATCTATCCTCTATCCAAGCTCTCCAGGGAGAGACGAAAAATAGAATAGAAGTGATAAATGAAATTAAATGGATTCTTCATCAAATTACTATAAAAGGAATTAATTTACAGATAACTTGGATTCCTTCCCATAGTGGAATAGCAGGCAACGACCTAGCCGATAGGGCCGCTAAATCAGCAGCCATGGGAGTTTCAGGAACCCAAACGAATATTAATTTATCTATTTCGGAAACTAAAAGTAAATTTCAATCAGCAGCCTTGCTTCAGTGGGCCAAAGAACTAGAAGAATATGCTAGTTTCCACGGTTGGGACCATAAAATAGTGGGAGAGGGACTCTTTTTCAAAATTAGTCCCTCTCAACAATCATTAATTTTTAGATTAAGAACGGAAGCTTATTTCTGTAAATATGCCAAGGTCATGTGCCCATGTGGCCAGGTCCTTGACATTAACCACCTGTTTAGTTCATGTATAATTATTAAATCAGAATTTAGTCAACTAATTCAAAAAATTGAATTTTGTAATATAAAGTTTAATAAAAAAAAAATTATACCCTGTGTAAGGGAATTGAGGGGTGGGCTGCATTGCTTTGGATGGCTGACACTCTCAGCCATTCAACATTTGGTTGTCATTTCTAATATGTAAATTACTGTAACTAGCAAAGTAAACTTCGACTAAGATACATCAATTTTAACCCTATTTTAAAACCAACTCGGTTAGTTAATATTGTTAAATAGGTGAGGGTGGGGTCAAAGGTGGGGTCAAGGGTGGGGTCCCTCCCAACCGCGGACCGGACATCTATCTACAATCCACTCCTAAGTCCACAAAAACTCCCTTTTTAAATAGCACATACGGGGATGTGCCGAATAAACTCTTTTGAGTTTTTCACTTTTAATCCCTTCCCCCCCGTAGATGGGTGTCCAGAGCGCGCTTCTGGAGGGCGCCTTCGTAGTCACTATGCTCACGAGCGTTCAGGCATCCCCCGCACTTTGTGCACGATCCCACAAAAGTGACGTCTTTCCCCTGCTCGGGCCGGGGAGGAGGAGTCCCTCTCCCTCCCTCCCCCCGGTCCCAGCAAGTTAGAATCGTTAGCCGCCCCCTCCTCTACTGTACATAGGAAAAATACCATATAAAAAGACCCCTTGTAAATAACATCATATTGAACTCTCTTTTGATAAAGTATAACACCGAACTAGTGTAAAAATTTTACCTAAAGTATTTAACAATTTTTTACAACAAAGCACCAAACAGGCATTAACAAAAAGAGACAGGGTCCCTATTATACTACTTTTTGTAAATACTTAGGTTTTTTCTTGCCTATATTAATGTTGCCCTGACTCGGCCCATACTTTGTTTTTTGGGAGCCTAGTCGAGAGGGCTAACATTTCTTTTAAAACTAAGTTTAGGGACCCTCACTCTATAAACATTAAACTTCTTTTGTATTTGAAGAAATAACAAAATTCACCCGTAAACATCAGCAAACAGATATAGTATAAGATTTTAAATATAATAATGCTTTTAGCATACCAATAGTCGGATTTTAAAACTTTTAACCTTTTTGGCAAATAAAAGAAAACTTTGTATACATTGTAATATATAATGACCTTTTTCGAGTTTTAAACATTTGTTGAGGGTTTTTTTTAAAAAGTGGTCCTGGAAATTTTAATGAGAAGATTGCTCAGCCAGCAAGATAGGCGTTTTTTAAACAAACATTTTAATTCAAATATTATATTTATCGCGGGCCATGGCAGTAAGGTTTTTGACCTTAAATCAAAAACAAAATAGTATGAATCTGAAAGTTTTAAATAATATAGAACTATATAAATAAAATTATAATAACTTTATTAAAACCTAAACTATCAAAATCTAAAGTACTAAGAAATTTCCTCTTCTTTTTCCTAACCATATATAAATAAAAGTTAAACTTGATTTAAAGAAATGTCCCACATGGTTAATACCGGGAGGACGTAAAACAAAACTTTTCTTCTTCGAACAATTGTCGTCTGCTTATTTTGTTGTCCGTTGCGCAGAGGGAAACTTTCGATTCTTTCTCCCTCTGTGCTTTATACAAGATTTGGTTTCTAGTTAACAGGTCGAAGGAAGCTGTAGTTTCACCCCTAACTCGATGTTTGTGGGGTGAAACGCTGTCGCTAACCGGCGTCAAGAAAAGCCATACTGTCTGCCTGAACTGTAGACGAGTCAGGAGAGTTGTCAGACGAGAAGGGGACCCTCTTTGCTGCGTTTCTGGACGGAGAGCCTAGCTGTTGGTAGACTGGTTTCGGGAAGCTGTGACGTACGCCATTGGTCAGGAGACGGCTAGGTGCGTCTTGTTAATTAATTTCGGCACTCGGTTAGGATTTTGGGTTAAGTTTAATTGTCATGGGAAGAGCAGAGGCGGTAGTGAGTTTTTCTTGGTGATAGAGTGTGATAGGAGTAAGGGGTGTCAGAGTAGGCATAGAAGAAAAGAAGACAATGACAGGAGTCATTTCTTAGGGACAAAGGTTTGTTAAAAACTTACTAGTTGTGTTTAGGGAAATTGTCAGTTTAGGGGAGAAAATGTTGTGTAAATGTAGTCGGTTTGCCGAACCGAATTTTCAGGTTGACGCTGTGATATGTGCATAGTTAAGTTTAAGGTGTGAATGTGTAAATATATTATTTTTAAATATTTATAAATTAAATGAATGAATGTGTAAAAACATGACACCACAACAACGCCTCAAAAGGCAGGGGACAGATTTTTGTGGGCTGGAATAAGTCGACTCGATTAAAAAGACAGTAGCCGAGTCGTCATTGTAGGTTTCCATATGTCCTAGTGTGGGGCGGGGGATGTGTTGTAAGCCAAGTAAAGATTTCATGTTGTATTGTTCGTTGCTAATTCATGAGCCAAGTCCAACCATGAATTGTCTTCCCCTTACACGCAATCACACGGGCGTAACGTTGGATATTGTAGCAACTGTTCCAAGTTAAGCCAGAGGTTGGTACACACCGGGCTACACACCTAAAACAAATTAAACCTGTTAGGAATAAGCAGAGCTGCTGAGTCATTGTCGGCACATGTTTAAATAATAGAATGAAGTGTTAACGTGTAACCAGAGAGAGATAGGCCTAGAGATTTTAAATGGTAAATTTTAGTTGGTGTTGTTTTAATGCAATTGGTTTTGCTCCGTTATATGTTACCGGAGGGCAGAGATAGGATTTGAGTTGTTAGCTCGTAACTTGTGCTGCACGAGAATTGTGGGTTCGTGTCATTCCGAGACAGACTGTGTTTTGTGATTGGGAAGGGACAAGTAAAGTAAAGCTAGAAGTTGCTAGGATAGTTATTTTTTAGGTCACGTCTATGCGTTGTGCATTTACGTGTAGTTAAGTGAACAGTAATTGGGATGTGTTTATTTAAGTGATACAGTGGTGTACGGCTATGCGGAAATAAAGGGGGAGTTTGGAAGATTAGTTTAATAGGGACATAGGGTTTACCAGTGAGGTTGTTGCTAAGTTGGGGTCAGCCATTTGCAGCGTTGGCTACTAGTGCACACATTTTGGGTGTACTTTTAGGGATATGTTTGGGCGTTGATACTTGTTCACTCTTGTGGGGTGGATGAGTGATTACTAGTGTTAAGCACTCATCGTTATTTAGTTATATTAGGTTTATTTACTTTGGGTGAAGGGAGATTCTTTTTTTTGTGCAGTTAGGATTTAATTGTAAATTATAATAGTTGGTGGGAGCTTTAGTTGAAAGACAGATCGTTACTGTTTAACACCTTTGTGTGTGATCTGGTCTTTAACTATACTTCAACCATCTGTTCTTTCTAAATAAATGTAATTGTAATTATAATAGCTGGCGGGAGTTTAAGTTGGAAAGACAGATCATTAGTTTTAACACCTTGGTGTGTGATCTGGTCTTTGCCTATACTTCAACCATCTGTTTTTTCTAAATATATTTAATTGTAATCAATAGTTGACAGGGGTTTAGGTGGGTCACTGCATTAGTTCGGTGATTTGTTTGGCACCATTGCATGTGATCTGGCCTTGAGCTATTCCTGGGTTATCTATTCTGTTTTGATATTGATATAAGTTAAAGGGAGGGAAGTCAATTTTCTTAAAAGTAATAATTTTGTAAGCCTTCAGCTGTTGTTTCCCTTTCTTAGTTTCTTTTGATTCAACGTTGTTTTTATAATGGGTTATTAAGTGGATGTTGTATCATATTATTATTGGGACATTATTATTGGTGGGTAACATATGTAACGGGACATTGTTTATTTAGTGTGTTAAATTGCCTGGGGTTTGTTTATTTGGCGGTTTATTTGTGTGAAAGAAATATTATTGATTTGATTTTAAATAAATCGCTTTGTCGCTTTTACGCCTACTTGAAATCATTGTGTCTGTGTTGTTGGGGTGTTAGCTAGAGTGGGTTTACTTTATTTCCATTGTACACACTCATCTGGTTTGTTGGGGTGTTAGCTAGAGTGGGTTTACTTTATTTTCATTGTACACACTCATCTGGTTCGTGACACGATGAAGGGCAGCAGATCTGTGGATTATCTCCGACAGAGAATTCTCCGCAACAGCCGTGGGTACAGACATTTTCTTCTCCATCGGAATCCAGACAAACGCTCTCCCCTCTTACTCCTGCAAACACAAGGTGACAAGCATATAAATCTGATCTCAGTGGACAGAGCGACCTCTTTAAGCAAAAACATAAATTGAGAGATTTTTCTAGAGAAAGTGAGGGAATTGTGGAGAACTGCAGAAAGATGTTGAAGCCGGGGGATGGGGGAGGGAGGGGGGCAGGATTACCAGCAAAGCGGGGGTTGGGGTTGGGGTTGTTGTTGGGTTTTTTTTTTGGGGGGGGTTGGGTTTTTTGGTGGGGGTTGCGTATGGGCATGGGTGGATGGATATGTTAAATTACGCGTCAAAGTAAGTGCTGCGGTAACAATCCATTTTTGTTATTTGGAACACAATCTCCAATGAAACATGTATGAAAGAAAGAATGAAAGTGATCATTATGTAAATTAAAAAAGAGACAGCAAAGGAACATAAAACATCAACCATGTACAGGGGCGGATCAGTCAGTGATGAAAGGAGGGGGTTCCAAGTGCTTGGGTGGGGGGTTTCCTCTGGTGGTTTCCTCTGGATGGCCTTACATTGATTGCTCCCCATGCCGGGACCGCCGGTTTCAGGGTCCGTGACCGGACAATCCAGGGTGGGGTCCAGGGAAGGGACTCGGAATGAGCGACTTGAGAGTAATGCCACTGGCTGGCTCAGGCAATGGGACCAAAACAAACAAGAAACCATGACAACGGGACAACGGGCATGATTCCGAAATAATCGAGGAAGCTCTAGAAGAGAAGAGAGAAAGGGGGGGGGGGGGGGGGTAAAGGAAAAACAAGTTTTTTAAGGAACCAGGTTTTTACCCCCCCCCCCCCTTTAATTCCACACATAAAAAATCATAAACGTGTATACGTGATTTTAAGAAATGTACTACAAAGACGCTTAAGGCAAATGGTTACTAAAAATCAAACTGCATGCACTTGTCACAGTTGCTGCTGCACACAACTATTACTGTGTGTGTGTGTGTGTGTGTGTGTGTGTGTGTGTGTGTGTGTGTGTGTGTGTGTGTGTGTGTGTGTGTGTGTGTGTTTGTTTGTTTGTGTGTGTATGTGTGTCTGTCTGTATGTGTGGTGTGTGTGTGTGTGTGTGTGAGTAGTATATGATGTCATGACATCATATACTACTTGTGTGTGTGTGTGTGTGTGTGTGTGTGTGTGTGTGTGTGTGTGTGTGTGTGTGTGTGTGTGTGTGTGTGTGTGTGTGTGAGTGAGTAGTATATGATGTCATGACATCATATACTACTTGTGTGTGTGTGTGTGTGTGTGTGTGTGTGTGTGTGTGTGTGTGTGTGTGTGTGTGAGTCTGTGTCTGTGTGTCTGTCTGTCTGTTCGTGTGGGTGTCTGTGTGTCTGTGATTTTGTGTGTTTTATAGTTTATAAGTTGCGATTTAGCCCATTCATGAGTATTTGGTATATGCCTACAAAGAAAGGATTAGGCTGTGTACAGATATACGCGGGATTTACGCACGGAAACTCGTAAATAAGTAAAATAAAGAATGAAAAAAATAAGCGCACGTTTCCGTTTATTTTTTATTTTTATTTTACTTTTTTTTACAAGATTCCCGCACAGAAGTTCCGCGTATCTGTATACGTGTGCTTAAGCTTATACGAGTATATATTTTTTAACGAATTCACAACTTTGGAAAAATGATAATTCCCCTATTCCCCACTCGACTCCCCACCCCCACCTCCCAGTATTGTTGCAACAGAAGCCTTCTCGTATATTTGTTTTATTTTATTATTGTTGATGAATTATTTTCACAGAATAACCAAAAGCGGAAGTGAGTTTTGTTCCTTATAGTCTGAAAGTAGTTTGTTGACATGTTAAATAGTTTGTAAATTATTCAAATGTATGTGAATTGGGTTGTGTCAGATTCACTGATTTTTCATTTGGGGGATTTCTTGTTTTTCACCCGAGTCAAAGATATTCTAAAAGGGTAAGATGGATTACTTAAAAGCTCGGCGAACCGGGCTGATAGAGTTATCGTTAGTGGGGACGTGTACACTATTCACAGTGGAGGCTATCCAAAAACTCGGACTGGAACTTGAATGGAGAATTCAACTGGCCTATCGACGTGTAAAATGTGTTACGTTTCAAAGGGACATAACCAGTGTTTCTGTCCTCACTACTCAAATAGGGAAAAGAGACCGGATGTTTATCTTCCCCTGTACAGTCTTTGCCCGAGTTCACTAATGTTCACAAACATAGATTAGTTGGACACAAAAGCTAAAAGTCAACTATTTTGCGTTTCACATGCACTATCTGTTGGTTCTGTAGGCCAGTGGAAAGGTCTCAACTATAAACTGGGATTTTTATCACAACTAATCAACTAAACTTAGGCTTTCCTGCGGAGTTTCTCAAATTTTTGGGGTCTAAACTGGGTGGATTTGTAGTCAGATCTTTAAATGAAGGATTCGAAAAAGGTGAACTGTCCACTACACAAAAAGAAGGCATCATAACATGTATGCCTAAAGGGGACAAGCCAAGGGACTTTATTAAAAACTGGAGGCCAATAACCCTTCTTAATGTCATTTATAAAATAGGATCGGCATGCATCGCAAACAGATTAAAAAAAGTTCTCCCACTTTTAATTAACGAAGATCAAACGGGCTTTATGGCAAATCGGTATATTGGTGATAATAGCAGGCTGATTTATGATTTGATAAGTTATTTAGACTCAAATAAATTACCAGGCCTCTTATCATGCTTAGATTTTGAAAAAGCTTTTGATTCGTTAGATTGGATTTTTATGTACAAACTTTTGTCAGCGTTAGGATTTGGTCCCAATATCCAGCAATGAATAGGTACGTTTTACACAAATATAAAATCAACAGTACTGGTTAATGGGCAGGCTTCAAACTGGTTCAGTATAAACCATGGATGTAGACAAGGTGACCCGATTTCGCCTTACATTTTTATTTTATGTGTAGAAATTCTTGCTCTTATGATAAGGCAAAATTATAATATTAAAGGTATTCGTATAAATGACACAATGCATAAACTTTCACAATATGCTGATGACAGTGAACTTATCCTTGAAGAAGCAATACAAACAGTTAATAAGTTTGGGAAAAAGTCGTGGTTAGAGCTGAATGCAGGTAAATCAAGTGCTATATGGCTCGGCAGTCAAAAACATTCTAAAATTCGTTTTATGCCACACTTACACATGGACTGGAATCCGAAACAATTCAAAATTTTGGGTGTGTGGTTCACAATTGACCTTACTGAATGTACCAAGATTAACACTGAAGCAGTTTTCTCTGAAATTAGAAATTTATATAAAATATGGATTAAAAGGTATTTAACACTGCTTGGCAGAGTGGCTATATTGAAGTCCTTGATTTTGTCCAAACTAATATTTTTGTGGATTTTACTCCCTAACCCTCCCGATGATGAAATTGAAGCAATTCAAAAATCATATGTTTTTGCTTGTGTGGAACAAGAAACGCGATAAAATTAACAGAAACACTGCAGCGAAAAACATTTTAAATGGTGGTATTGGTATTCCTAAAATCAAAGAATATATCATTGCATTAAAACTTGCATGGATTAGAAGAGTATCAATTTGTTCACACAGATGGAAAAATATTATTTCTAGTATATGTCCAAAGGTCCTTTGTCTTGAAAAACTGGGTTCTGAGTTTCCATGTAATCAATTGTCAAATAAACTTTGGAAGAATGTGCTTGAAAGTTATAGATTATTTGGATTGAAAACTCTGCCATGTACATCAGAAGAAACTGTATCAGAAAACTTATTCTACAATGAAAACATAAAAGTAAATAGCACAAGCATATTTTATAATAGTTTATTTAAAAAAGATATTCATGCCATTGGACATCTAATGAGAGACGATGGAACTTTTTTGTCATATGAAGAGTTTAGAATTAAGTATAATGCAAGAATTGATTTCATCTCATATACAGGAATGATAAATGCTGTTAAAATGTTCATTCGGAAAACTGCAGTCACGATACAAAATAATACAGTAAAAACCTCCAAAACATGGAAACTAATTCATTCTGTGCATAAAGGTGAAAGGGTATACTATGACATACTTACGTCTTCAAATAAAACCCCGCTTTATTGTACGAAGTGGAATGATAAATTAACGAGAGAATTAGATTGGAAACATTTTCCAAAAGGTACAAAAATTAAAAGAAATCAAGATGAAATGGTTCCAAATTAAAATCCTACATCGGATTTTGGGCACAAATATTGTTTTCTGTCAAATGAATGTTAACAATGATGAATTATGCAGTTTTTGCCACGCTGAAAGAGAGAGCATTGAACACTTAATATGGTTTTGTGAACATTCTATGCTTTTTTGGAGACAACTCGAAAATCTTTTGAAAGACAAATGTGAACATGTTGTGGCACTTAGATTTTCACTACCGTTAGTACTATTTAGATATATTGAACATTTTAACTCCGATGCAGGTTTTTTTAATCTGATTCTGATACTTGCTAAGTTTTTTATTTATCAATGCAAATATGGACAAAAGCTACCAAATATATGCAGTTTTCTGTATTACTTAAAGACAAGATATCAAATTCAAAAATATATTGCATATATGAATATGGAATACCAAGCGTTTTCTGAGAAGTGGCGGTTATATCTGCCATTAATGGATTTATAGTTAATATTAAAAAAACCACTGCTTCTTTGTTCCTGTTTCTGGGGGGAAAGCTTTGGGAATATAAAATGCTTTTCTCTGTGACAAACCTATATGTCCTCTGTCTTAATTATTTGTTTACTGAGGTTATTCTTTCATTAATAATTACATATATTTATATTCATATACTGTTTCTTAATATTCCTTTGTTAAAGCAACATTCTATTCCTATGTTGAGGAATATATAAAGATATACAATGTGTACATTATTGTTAATTGATATGTTGATGACTTATTACCATGTGTCAAACTTATTTTTTTGTATTTTGAATTATGCTATGTTCCGGGGAAAAAAAGAAGAGAAAACAACAACTAAACTTAGGCAGGTAGGAAGGTAGGCTACTCACCTGCAAGAAGGGCTAAAAAGAGGGAAAGTAAAACAAACATCACTCGTAGCGCCATGATCAACTTCTGCAGTAATATACAGGCCACTTCTCTACAGCACGTGGCACTCACGCGCTGGCACACTCTAGCAGTCAAAAGGCAGATATGCACGAGGCATTGAAATGCGATTTATTTTCAAAACCAACCGTTCATACGATCCTTTATGTATGTAGTGTCACTAGTCTGGCCTTTCCTTGGATCTTTATAGTTCTGCATTTCGTTTGGAAAGGCTTCAATTACAAGAGAATGCAA
>CM065687.1:6960457-6965757 GCA_017654935.2 Phymorhynchus buccinoides
ACACTCTGGTCTCTCCTGCTGTAAAAAAAAAAAAAACATTCAGCCGACACATGAACGATTTCGGGAACGAGGATAGAACAACAATTAGGAAAATGTTGCTGGATGTCCTGCTACAAAAGCGGATTGTCGACAAACTTAAAACATTATAAGATATAATTAAACGAAACACGCACACGCATGCACGTGCGTATGCATGCACTCACACGCACACGCGCATACACACACACAGTGCTCACATCATATATGCACCCAAGTGGGCGCACACAGCACACACCGTTTTCTTCGTCTTTTTCAGTCATTGTCATCTGGGGCAGTGGTGGATGCCTCGTGCCTACATACGGGCTTCTTCTCTTCTTCTTCGGTCGCTCAAACAGTTTCTTGTCATATGATCGCATATGCGTCATGCTGCCGTTATGGCGCCTAACTAAGAAATAGGCCCAGCAATGTCCGCCTCCGGCTGAAGAAATCTTTAAGAATTTTTAGAAAACGGCAGGAGAATGGACCGGTGGAGATAGAAAAGACTTTCCTATCTCACTGGTCCGTTCTCCTGCCTTTTTTCTCTAAATTCTTACAAGTCTCTTCAGCCGGAGTCGGACATGCTGGGCCTATTTCTTAGTTAGGCTCATAACGGCAGCATGACGCATCTATGCTCATATGACATGAAACTGTTTGAGCGAACGAAGAAGAATGAGAAGCCCGTATGGAGGCACGAGGCGTCCACCCACTGCCGCCAGATGGACAATGACCGAAAAGAAGAAGAAAACGTGTGTGTGTGTGCGCCCACTTAGGTGCTATGTGTGCTGCACGTGTGTTGTGTAGCGTGTGCGTGTATGCAGCATACGCACGTGCATGCGTGTGCGTGTTTCGTAATTATATCTTATAAGTTTTTAAGTTTGCGACATCCGCTTTTGTAGCTACATCCAGCACATTTCCTAATTGTTTTTCTATCCCGTCCGAAATCGTCATGTTTCGCCTGAATGCAGCGGGGAGACCATAGTGAAAACATGAAAACTGACACCACGAACCTCGCCCATTGGATGGCCCTATGGCCTGGGAACGCAGAAGAAGAAAGAAGTCTATCGTCTGTCTGTACTGTCCATATTTAATATCAGGAGTACGAGATCAAAGACGCACACTAGGCCCTCCAAATTTGAACATTTGCTTGTTTTGCTTACATATTTGACGCTTATATCCCCAGAACAGTCCTGTAATATGCAAAAATAATTATTCTGGCTATCCTAATATTTTGGAAGCGGAAAGTATTACAATTTTTATAGAAAAGTCTCTTTTTTTTTCTCCAGGAAACGCTTAATTTTTTTTTTAACCCCATAATGTGCTTTTTATCCCGTAAGGTGTGCTTTTTACCCCGTTTCACCTAAGTGTTTATTATTTTTCCTCAGACTCACCGCTGCACAAATCTTCGCCATCGTCGTTTTTGCCTGGCCGTCTTAGCCGTCGGTGGGGATTTGCTTTTGGGTTATCGGAAATCATCTTGATAGAAAAACGGTCGGATCACATCGGTCAACCCTGCTCCCCATGTCGATTATTGAAGTCACTGATCTTTGTGGGGTATATTACAACGCGCACTCTTCAAAAACAAAATACTAAACAGCTTCAATCCAAAAATCTTAGAAACACTTTGGGTCCCCTTTGTAATTCACATCGAGATAGTACGATACTTTTACATCGTGATACCTAAATCCTATTAAATCCTACTACTTTAGAAGGACTTCTATGATATCTTGACGATAAATAGCATACTTCCTCAATGTAAATACAGGCCTAAACAAGCTCCCATCCAAAATCTTAAGACCATCTTGGTCCGTATTAACATCGAGATAGTACGAACTTTATCAGTCGTGATATATATTAGAAGTCATTTTACAGTCCTATTAAATTCCTACTACTTAGAAGGAATATCTAAGATATCTTGACCGATTAATATCATACTACCCAATGTGAATACAGGCCCTGGGTTTAGTTTTTCTTTTTAAAGGAATTGACAGCAAAACCACAAGAAAATCCGGAGACTTCGGGAACTGTGTCTTTAAATGCCTGAGCAGCAAACGGCGATCTAACTATGATGCTAACTGGTTTTTAAGGACCGTTTTGTGATTTCCGTACATTTGCACCCTTGATCGACAATCACATCTTCTCTACGTCCACGTGACATTTCGAATTATTTGTTGTTTCTCGGTTGTATGATCAGAGGTTACAATTTAGTTTCAATAGTATCAATTTTAATATGTTGTTGTTTTGTAGAATCCATGCTGGGGTTTATTAAATTAATATCCCCTACCGTTTTGAGCACATACATTGGACATCGAGCTTTAATCATAGAAGCTTGGAGAGAAGACATTATACTTGCCAGCTCTCGCTGTTCGATTGCCCAGTTTCAAGCTATTGTCACCAATGGTAAAAGCCATTTGAGCACAGGGGCTGAATTCATTAACAGTAATTCGCCTTGGCTTAATTAGGCTGTCGGACCAATTGACATATGCTAGAACACCAAGGCTACATAAAAACTTTTGTTTATGGTTATGCAGGGGGTTTCTTTAGCATGACAAACGCCTAGCATAAATGACCACTCTCCCCCAAAAACCCTGAAGCGGAGTGTGGCTGCCACACGGCGGGTAATCAATTAAAACAACGAAGAAAACAACAACCGGCCACACACGTAATGTTCTCATTCTGTAGCTGATGGACTCGTACCACAGTGTTCAAGTCTTCCGCTGTTGGGATGGTCCCTGGAGTCTTTAGCCAGGTAGCAAACAACAAACAACAACAACAACAGTATTGGGTTATTCTTGGGTAGAATGTCTTTTCTGTGTGTGTGTGGTGTGGTGTGTGTGTGTGTGTGTGTGTGTGTGTGTGTGTGTGCTGCGCATGGATTGGTGTGCGTGTGCGTGTGCCCACGCACACGTATTAATTCGGATTTTGTATATAATATATATATTTCTGAATGATTAGTTTTTATTACTATTGTTGTGTGTTGTTGTCTAAAGTAAACTTGTAACGCTCTGAGCCTGTTTTGGAGAAAGACGCAACAATATCCATTATTACATTATTTTATTATTATTATTATTAATATTATTATTAGTAATAATTATTATTAATATTATGATTATTCTTATTATTATGTTATCCCATCATATTATTATTATTACATCATCATCATCATCATCATTATTGTATTTCATTATTTATTATTTAGTATTATTATTATTTTTTCTTATTTATTATTATTATTATTATGTTTATTATTACTACTACGTTTGTGTCGTTCACAGCGGACATCGGAGTCGACAAGCACCACTGCAGAAACCATCCACACCAGCACTGCCCGAAACCCCTTGTTCCGCCTTTTGTCGCCTTGGAGGGGGAGAGAGTGACCGATGCATTCTAACGGAAGAGAAAGAAGAAAACGGGGAAATGAGAAGATAGGCCAGCAGACTGAGAGAGAGAGAGAGAGAGAGGAGAGAGAGAGAGAGATAGAGAGAGAGAGAGATAGAGAGAGAGAGAGAGAGAGAGAGAGAGAGAGAGACATAAAATGAATGAATGAATCTTTTTATTCCATAAGGCCGAAAGGCCCCCATTGGAAGGGAAGAACATACAAGTACATTAAACATCAGTCACATGCACAAATAAGCATTCAGGTTATAGCAATCTGCCGCGCTTAGAGAGAGAGAGAGGGGGAGAGAGAGAGAGAGAGAGAGAGAGCAGAGAGAGAGAGAAGAGATAAAGAGAGAGGGAGGGAGCGAGAGAGAGAAGATAGAGGGAGAGACAGAGAGAGAGAGAGAGAGAGAGAGAGAGAGAGAGAGCGAGAGAGGAGAGGAGAGAGTTAAATGATGAGGCCGTCCATTGAACATAATTATTATCAATAACGGAATGAACAAGGGGAAACACTCTTTCTAATTAACCTCCCCTCCACAAAGTTTGATTACAATACAATCACCTGGAAATCGTGGATCAGAGCCAGAGTGAGACAAACAAGCATCATTCCTCAAAAAAGAATGTTCCAAGTTCGCCTTTATTACCCTTCACCCACATAGTATTATGGCAATACTTTAAAAAAAAAACAACGCAAAGTCGCTGTTATGTTTCTTGTTCGAAATTGGCATGTTTGTATTTGTACATAATATGTTACTCTCCCACCCCCTCACCCTCTTCCCTGTTGTGTAACTGGTTTGTGTCTTGTTATTTCCCCCCTCTTTTCCCTTTCTGTATGGTTTAACCACTTTGAAATCTTTAGTTCCTTTGGGTTTACGGATGGCTTTATGAAAAAAGTATATTATTTGCTATTCAATGTTTACATCTGGAATAAAATTTTGACTTTGCTTGACTTGACTTGACTTGACACACCACACACACACATACACCACAACACACACACACACACACACACACACACACACACACACACACTACACACCCACGCGCAGCGCACACACACACACATATTTGCGCACATGCACTCACCACAGACCAGACACAGACACACACACGCGCGCACGCACACACACACACACATGCATGCACCCACGCGATAACACTCACACTTTTCATTATTTACAGTTAATAATATATTTTGTGATATCATGTTTTTATAGTAGGTGCGCCACAGTGTAACGTTTACAGGGGGTGTTAGTGTTTAGCGTTCTTAAGTTGGTCACTAATGTTAAAGCAAAGACTATGAAAACGTGTTGTGTGTGTGTGTGTGTGTGTGTGTGGGAGTGGTGTGTGTGTGTGTGTGGTGTGTTGTGTGTGTGTGTGTGTGTCGTGCGCGTGTGTGTGCCGTGCGTGCGTGCGTGTGCGCGTAGCGTGCGTGCGCGATGTAAATACGAAATGCATGCACACACTGTTGTTTTGGGGCTGTACACTAAATGCAATACAACAGGGTCGGAAGACTACTGGTTGTCGATTGGAACTTCGTCAATGATGCTTAAACTGCGGATCAAATTTCGCCTTAACTTCTTTGTCAACCACAAGGGGGGGGGGGTGGGGGGGGGAGGAGAGAAAACAAAAAACAATGAAGGCAATGCAAGGGAGGGTGGGGGGGGTATTTAAATACTCCCACCCCTCCCCCCACCAAAATCGTAGGTTTAAATAAATTGAAATTAAAGACCGTCGCCAAAGCACGGAACTGTGTCCTCCGCCATTTGTCTTCCATGCAGAGTCTTAGCTCGAATTCCACAAGCAAGGAAGGTGGCAGGAGTTAGGACGTTTTTGCGGCACACGGTCAAATTTTGATCTTATTCATCGTGGCCCTTCTCTCCTCTGTTCGGGTCGGCTTTCTTGTG
>CM065687.1:6966257-7021257 GCA_017654935.2 Phymorhynchus buccinoides
AAACAAAAAAAGCATCCATGTTATTCAACTTTAATGCCACATACACCTTGCACATTTACATCCACAACTTTCAGCAAATTATCATATAACCACTTGTATTTCCATTCACACCATCAATATTCATGAGCAGCAGAGAACACTATTGATAATAAAATATGACTTGGCATTTCCTTGGAAGATATTTTTTTATAGCTGAGCACTTCTTTCACCTGTATTGATTTCAATAAAAAACAACCCAACCCAATATAGTTTAGACACATCGCTTAAAGAAAACGCTGTTAGTAAGAACAGCTGGTTATACATTTCTATGGGTGCAACTACGCAGAATGAAAGGCCGGGGTCTAGAGGTAATGCCCCCCTGCAGCAGAAGAAAAAAAAAAGATTTTTGAAGGTATTTTAGTTTGCTTTTTCCACAATTTATACAAATGCTTATTTTAAAGTGTTTGAAAAATACAGTCGACACACAAAGATCTTGTTTGACAAATTTAAAAAAAAAAAGAACCACCTTTTCTGGTAAAATTCAAAAACAGGAAATCCTTGTATACCAGGAAAAGTTGCACCCATGCATTTCACTAAAGATAATTCAGATGAACTCTAGGCTTTTTTTTCCCCCTCAACAATAATTTGGCAACATTTTTTTCAAGAAGTCTGAAATCTAAAAAACAAATAATGAACACCTTTGTAGGTTATGTGAAGACTACACAAAAGCATCCTATGCACAATACATAATGCACCGCTCACTCGCTCGAATACCACACAAACGTACATGCATTTGTACGGAGAAGATACGATTGTACAGCACTGAGAACATCCACACATCTGTTTTCCATTGTCTGCAGTCAGATTCATTTGTGGGACACTTACAATAAACTCTCATGCAACTTCATTAAAACACATAATATCTACCATCATAACACTTATACCATTCACATTATCACACATCCTTACTCCAGTGGAAACAACGATTTTACTGGTTTCACACAATTCCTTTTCACCGCCAATCAAATTCCAATCGCTTTGGTTCTTCTCTTGTGCAAAATGTGGACTTGCTCACACGCGCATGGACTCGTACATACATTTTTGTCCAACCAAATTCAGCTTTAAAATGTTTGGCTTGTGTTTAAAAGACGAACTCTGTGAATGTTCAAACGACTGGGTCATTCCGTCTAGGCAGTGAAGAAGATAAAACATCAATCTTTGGAAATTAAGGAATGAATCCACAAGAATAAAAAACAAACAAAACCCCCCCAAAACTGAACATTTAAAACGATTCAAATTCTTTAAGTGAGACTACCCGTATTGGATTTGATCATGGAGTGTGTTTATATAAAAACAAAAACAACTTTCAAGCACCAGTTCTGGAAATCATGGTCTCAATACATGTTAATATTTTTCACTCTTTCCCCATGGCAACACTTGATGTGCAAGTGATGTTGACTGGCAAATCACTGCGCTGCCATGGGGAAAGGGTGAAAAAATGTCAACATGCATCGAGACCTTGACCATGAACATCCGCTTCACTGAACCGCCGACTGGCACAAGTGACGTCGCTGGAAATGGCAATCTGTGGTCAAGGAAATTGCGTGTTGTCGTCGTCATGGCGATTATCGTCGTCCGCGTCGCTTCATGGCGGCGGTGCATTGTGGGCAGAACCACTTCCCCTTGGGGGCTTGCTGCAGACCCACACAGCCGTAGTGGAACCACTCTATGGGGCACTGAAAACAACGGCAGGAGAAAAGGAAAGAGTTTGAACTCTGCACGCTAACAACAAAGAACTGTCATGGAACGACATCTATAGCCAATGCTCAGCAAACTTACGACGACTCGTATTAAACCACTTCCAAAACGGTTTCTTTGATACTAAGTTCATCAATTACTATGTGATTATGCATGTTATGTTTTGTCTTCATGTCATATAATTTGTATAATGAAAAAAAATGTTCAATGAAAACCCCCAAAAATGGTTTCTTTTTTAAATGATTTGAGTCATTCAACACTTTTAATAATAATATAATAATAATGGGAATTTATATAGCGCTCTTTCTCACATGAGCTCAGTGCGCTTTACATTGATAACAAGAACATTAAAGGCAAACAAATAATTAATCATTAGAAAGTAAAATAAGCACGATCCTTACACACAACGTTCTCTTACTTCCTTACACACACACGCGCACACATGCACACACATGCATGCGCACACACACACACTCGCACACAATTATACAAGAGTAAAATAGTTACAATATGAACATTCTAAGAAGAAACAGAGACCACATTCACATTCCCAATCAAGTTTGAATACAATACTGCAACTTGAAATAAAATCATACTGCCATCAACATACCAATTACATGACTAATTATAATAGACAAATTTTGCACACACACAAAAAGTACCCTTCTACCTCATATACAAGCCTTTAAAGTTTACAAGACGTAGACATTCTACATACAAAATACGAATGATAAAATAATTGTAAATACATTTTTTACAAGATTTCTGCAATAAAACGGACCCCCCCCCCAACACTAATCAATCATAATATGTCCGAAACAAGTGAGTTTTAATGAGCGGACATGTTGTGGGAGGGAATTCCATAAGTGAGGTGCTAAATAGTAGAAGGATCGTTCACCAAACGATTTCGTGTGGACCCGAGGAACCTTGAGTGTGCAGCATTGACAAAGGCATGGGTGCAACATACTACACAAAATTGAAAGGCCGGGGTCCAGGGGTAATGTCCCCCTGCAGCTGAAGCAACAATTGATTTATGAATGTATTTTAGTTTGCTTTTTCTACAAATGATACAAATGCTTATTTTAAAGTGTTTGAAAAATACAGTAGACACACAAAGATCTTGTTTGACAATTTAAATAAAAGGAACTTCCTTTTCTGGTAAAATTCCAATACAGGAAATCCTTGTATACCCATGCAAAGGCTTCTACATTGTAAGATAACCAATTTTGAAGACTTTCTCACTGGAATGACTGATTAGCTGAGAGAAAAAGAATGACAAGAAAAGCGACTAAACAACAAATACACAGATGGCATCAGTCCAGGGACCCCCATTTGGGGGTCTATGAAGTACTAGAATTCTAGAGGACCCTTTAAAAGAATGTGCAAGGGGTCCCATGGATGCTGGAAAAATTATTTTTAGCATTCGCAATTCCACTGGGACCCTCTATCCACCGACCATGTCTCCGTAAAACACCTGGGCTGGGCTTCATGACGCACGTTACCCATGGGTAAAGTCGCCATACAGTGGGTAATGTACCCACAGGGAGCACTACCCGGGTATTCATGAACAATGTACGCCTTCCCAGGTCCCTCCACTCCGTGGGTAAAGTCACCTCTCCTAGCTAGGGTACAGGCGTGGGTAACTGGGTGTGGCGTGGACAACTAACGTGTAAGAAGGTGTGAAACCTTTGTTGTCTGCCCAGCACACACAAACTTGAATGACCAGCTTGGCTTATTACACCTAGCCTAGGGCAGTAGTGAGAGAGACACACAGATAGAGGGTGGGGTGGGGGTAGAGAGACAATGGTAGAAAGGGGTTGTGGTCCTTGGAAGGAAACCACTGAAACTAGTGAAAGCGCATGCGCATGAGGGAATCCCCTGGGTATCTAAAAATAGACAGTGGGTAGCTACCCTTTGCTTGCCCAGTGTGTTGCGAATACAGAGGTAACTTTACCCACTGGCCTGTCGTGTACCCACGGGTAGCTACCAATGGGTAGGACATTTACCCATGGGTAAACTCAAACGTTTCATGAATCCCAGCCCTGGTTGCACTATATCCAGACGGATATCATACACACGATATTCTGCATACTAATTCCACTCGCAACGTCATTGTCGCAGCCGACCATGTCCCCGTAAGACACCTGGTTGCAGAGGCAATAGCGCGGCTCGTTGGGGTCGGATAATAATAATCACTATATCCAGACGGATATCATCTTTATACTAATTCTACTCACATCGTCGTTGTCGCAGCCGACCATATCTCCGTTAAGACACCTGGTTGAAGAGGATAATCACTATAGCATACACACGATATTCTTTATACTAATTCCACTCACATCGTCGTTGTCGCAGCCGACCATGTCTCTATAAGACACCTGGTTGCAGAGTATAATCACTAATATATCATACACACAATATTCTTCATAGTAATTTCCACTCACATCGTCGTTGTCGCAGCCGACCATGTCCCCATAAGACACCTGGTTGCAGAGGATAATCACTAATATATCATACACACGATATCCTTCATACTAATTCCACTCACATCGTCGTTGTCGCAGCCGACCATGTCTCCGTAAGACACCTGGTTGCAGAGGCAATAGCGCGGCTCGTTGGGGTCGGACTGCCACTCATCCACCTGCACCTCCCCTCCCACCTCCTCCGTCCCCTCCCCCCCGCCCTGAGGCATCGCTGCGGTCTGCTGGGTCGCTGCAGCAGCTGCGGCGGCCTGTTGCTGCGCGGCGGCAGCCTGTTGCTGCTGCAGCTGCTGCTGTTGCTGTTGTTGGGCCAGGGCGGCCGCTTTGGTCGTTTGCCTGGAAACGGAAAATCAAATCCAGGTAAAAACGATCGTTTTCTTAATATAAATAATTGAACAAAATTTATTTAAAGGTATCATTTCAAGCGCTGGGCAGTGATGTACTGAAGATCAAAAAGTGATAGGACAAACAGACCCGTTTACCCCTATTTTGCAAATTTGTAATTTCTGAAACAAAAAATAGTAAATTTGAAAAAAAAACCTGTAATCCAACGCGAGGCCGGTTCTTTTTCTTCACCAAACCCGATTAACAAGAAAACTATTTGTAATTACACAATTATATGCAAGCAATAGTGCACTGGTAGACCATTAACCCTCTTGTGCCTGACGCTCTGTGCTCTCAGTCACCTCTGAAATCCTAACCCAAGGGACGTCACTCCGTACAAAAGTGGGGGTAGCATCAGAAAAATAATAAAATAAAATATACCCTACCAGATTTTTTGTTGTTTGTTTTGAATGTGTTGCCGAGATGTCTGTCTGATTTGCCAAATGAATTTCAAGATGTTATGGGGATGTACGGCTCCACAAAAAAAATCAAAATGCCAAAGTGTATTCGCAAACTGCATTCACTAGTCATTCACTGCCTACTTTTGCAGACTGTTGAAGCCTAAGACGACTGAAATGGAAATGTAGATCAAAATCATTCACTTACCCTTTCACTTCACGATCTTATAATTCCTATCTTTCACAAAAAAAGGAATTTTCATCGCTGTCATCACTCAGTGGATGCAATAACGACTCATAAAAAATAACGACTCATCATCCATGATGTAAAAGTCGGGAAAATGCCGATGTCAGTAACACGACTTCAAAAATTCGCATCGATCGAACAAAAACAAGCTCGCTGCCGAAATAGGTCAGAATACACTCCTTCGCCATCTTTCACAAAAATAGGACTATTCATCGCTTTCCTCAGTCAATGGACGCCATAACTGTTCGTCATCCATATTGGAAAAATAGCGAAAATGCCGAAGTCGGTCACTAATTTTCAAAAATTCATATCTTTCAAACCAATCGGCCTAGAAGCCATTGCAAGCAAGGAAGTGTAATCTGTAGCGAAAGCGAGGCTGAAGTGCTCACGTGACTGCCATGTGATAGAAACAAAATGGAAGTGCCCAAACCGGCCACGTGGAATCGGTACGTTCCCGAACGTTCTAGACGTTTCCGATCCGAATTTTTTTTAACGTTCCCGACCGTTCACCGCACAAGAGAGTTAAAAACATTTTTTTAAACCATGTATTTGCCTTTTCTTTGGTGTCTTTCCATCAGGTTTTGGATCATTTGATCTAGAACGCGGTCGCTTTGATGCCATCCTGAAACAGAATAAAAAGAAATTGACATGCGTTGTATGCTGGGAACCAGAATGACTTTTTACCGCATTGTTTCAAAAGCATCACTAGCAGACGCAACTGTAGTGGTGGTTTATTTTTTCGTCACAGTAATTCTCGTAATTTGACTTTTGCTTCGTAAAACTTACAGCAAAATTGTAAAGGTAAACAGGTCTGGACAAACTGCACAGAGACAAGAGAAACCAATGGGACAATGTCCTTTCCTGCCTCTTGCAGAAACCAATGGGACAATGTCCTTTCCTGCCTCTTGCAGAAATCAATAAGACAAAGCTGCCAGTGTTAAAAAAATAATCAGACATTTGTCCTGACAGAGGAGAACGCAACAGTCACTTTCAATTTTAATAGGTCAATGTCCTATGACCGGGCGGGGCCTCGGGACATCACTGCCCGTGATCAACAACAATGTTCAACCTCATGCCCATGAAGGAAACTTTGTCTACTGCCGCACAGACCAAAGATCATATCGTCAGCGAAATTCAAAAACCTTGTATCTTGATTTTTTTTTTTTTTTCGTTAGTCAGCCCTCTAATTTTTCCCGCCACCTTCCACCAAAAGCTTGTATCTCCAACGACTTTCTATCTGGGGTAAATGAGGTTGTGAAAATAGAAAAACTTGTAGTCCCAAATTCAGATCTAGTTAAGGACAAAAACCTTGTATCTTCGTTCTTTTTAAGTGAAACAAAAAAATTTAAAAGTAATTTTAACAAAATGCAGGACCAAACTCACAATGTCTTGAACAACATATTCATCATAGTTAATCAATTGTGGTCAACGCGGTTCATTTTTAAAAGTTTTTTTCCATTTTTCTCAAAACTACCAAAATTGAGATACGAGGTTTTTGAATTTCAGCGACGATATTCATTACATTGTACACATGAAAACAGGGCTACAGCCTTAACACCATTGAACCAAAGATTACACAAATATCTATGGCTTGAAAATAAACAACTGACAACAGAAAATAAATCAGAAAAACTACATTATCTTGAAATGTGTGTGCATAGATCACACCACAATAAAATGAGGTCGCTTCGTGGTCATGGTCATCATCTCCTCCAGCCTGTGAAGCAACGTGCCTCCAGGGATTCATATGAACAATTATTAGAAAGTTGCTTATTGCCTGGACATAATGACACCAACGGCTGTACACAGGGGTGCGAAAGCAGGCATGAAAACTGATGTTAAAATTTAAAAAAAAAAAGATTTTCCAGCCGAAAAATCCTTCCACTCGTATTTTCCACTATCGTCTGAACTTTTGTTGAGTGTGGTAGGTGTATGCATGTAACCAAAAACACACGCTACCGTCCAAAACCTACTGCCGAAATTTTTGTTGAGCAGGTACAGGGGCACCGAACAGGGGGGGGGGGGGGGGGGAGGGAGGAGGTGCTCATTTTACGGCATTTCGCGGCCTGCCTTGCCTCCAAACAAACCAATCGCGGGATGCTCCGTCGGCCATTTTTTGCTAGCGACCGCAAGCGCACAATTACGAAAAAACCGCCGTTTGAGATAAACATCACGCTCGCATTATTGGCGGAGTAAATTATTTTTCGGCTGAGATTCAATTACAGGGTTCGTACACAAAAAGGGACACAAAATCGTATCTGAAGACCCTATTTTCTTAATTTTGGGAGGTTAAGGATAGGCCTAATGTTGTATGTGTCACAGAGTAATCACAATATTGCAGGTTTTTTCTCTACCTAGTTAAGTTTAATTGTATCTTTTGGCTAAAAAAAAGACTGGCGTCGAAAGGGCTACAAAGCATAATCAGTCCAAATTTGACGAACACCACACAAAACCAACCGGTCCAGGCCTCACTTTTTGGTGCGCTGTGAGCGGGGTGCGGAGGAGGAGGAGGTGGATGAGGAGGGCGCAGACTCGGGGGTGGCGGGGGCGGAGGGTCCTCCCAGAGCCAGCGATAGCTCCTTGTTCAGCACCCCCACGTTCTTCGACATCATCTCGTAGCTCGCCTTCATGCTGGACGTACGTCTGCCTTGCTGCATCTGTCGTAACATTAACAATATTGTACTGTGATGGATTGCATTATATCAACAACACCCCCACCCCGTTCTTCGACATCATCTCGTAACTTGCCTTCATAGTCTGCCTTGCTGCATCTGTCGTGAAATTAACAATATTGGACTGTAATGGATTGTATTATATCAACAACACCCACCCCATGTTCTTCGACATCATCTCGTAACTTGCCTTCATAGTCTGCCTTGCTGCATCTGTCGTGAAATTAACAATATTGGACTGTAATGGATTGCATTATATCAACCCACGTTCTTCGACATCATCTCATAGCTCGCCTTCATGCTGGACATACGTCTGCCTTGCTGCATCTGTCGTGAAATTAACAATATTGGACTGTAATGGATTGCATTATATCAACCCACGTTCTTCGACATCATCTCATAGCTCGCCTTCATGCTGGACGTACGTCTGCCTTGCTGCATCTGTCGTGAAATTAACAATATTGTACTGTTATGGATTGTATTATAACAACGTTCCCCCCCCCCCCCCCCCCCCCCCCCCGTTCTTCGATCATCATCTCATAGCTCGCCTTCATGCTGGACGTACGTCTGCCTTGCTGCATCTGTCGTGACATCAACAATATTGTACTGTTATGGATTGTATTATATCAACGTTCCCCCCCCCCCGTTCTTCGACATCATCTCATAGCTCGCCTTCATGCTGGACGTACGTCTGCCTTGCTGCATCTGTCGTGACATCAACAATATTGTACTGTTATGGATTGTATTATATCAACGTCCCCCCCCCCCCCCCCCCCCCCCCGTTCTTTGACATCATCTTGTAGCTCGCCTTCATGCTGGAGGTACGTCTGCTTTGCTGCATCTGTCGTGACATCAACAATATTGTACTGTGATGGATTGCATTATGCATGGATGCTCCTTCTTGCAGGATGTCCTGAATTGTACTGTGATGGATTGCATTATACAGGGATGCTCCTTCTTGCAGGATGTCCTGAATTGTACTGTGATGGATTGCATTATACATGGAGGCTCCTTCTTGCAGGATGTCCTGAATTGTACTGTGATGGATTGCATTATACAGGGATGCTCCTTCTTGCAGGATGTCCTGAATTGTACTGTGATGGATTGCATTATACATGGATGCTCCTTCTTGCAGGATGTCCTGAATTGTACTGTGATGGATTGCATTATACATAGATGCTCCTTCTTGCAGGATGTCCTGAATTGTACTGTGATGGATTGCATTATACATAGATGCTCCTTCTTGCAGGATGTCCTGAATTGTACTGTGATGGATTGCATTATACATGGAGGCTCCTTCTTGCAGGATGTCCTGAATTGTACTGTGATGGATTGCATTATACATAGATGCTCCTTCTTGCAGGATGTCCTGAATTGTACTGTGATGGATTGCATTATACATGGAGGCTCCTTCTTGCAGGATGTCCTGAATTGTACTGTGATGGATTGCATTATACATGGAGGCTCCTTCTTGCAGGATGTCCTGAATTGTACTGTGATGGATTGCATTATACATAGATGCTCCTTCTTGCAGGATGTCCTGAATTGTACTGTGATGGATTGCATTATACATGGATGCTCCTTCTTGCAGGATGTCCTGAATTGTACTGTGATGGATTGCATTATGCATGGAGGCTCCTTCTTGCAGGATGTCCTGAATTGTACTGTGATGGATTGCATTATACATAGATGCTCCTTCTTGCAGGATGTCCTGAATTGTACTGTGATGGATTGCATTATGCTGCTCCTTCTTGCAGGATGTCCTGAATTGTACTGTGATGGATTGCATTATACATAGATGCTCCTTCTTGCAGGATGTCCTGAATTGTACTGTGATGGATTGCATTATGCATGGAGGCTCCTTCTTGCAGGATGTCCTGAATTGTACTGTGATGGATTGCATTATACATGGAGGCTCCTTCTTGCAGGATGTCCTGAATTGTACTGTGATGGATTGCATTATACATAGATGCTCCTTCTTGCAGGATGTCCTGAATTGTACTGTGATGGATTGCATTATACATGGATGCTCCTTCTTGCAGGATGTCCTGAATTGTACTGTGATGGATTGCATTATGCATGGAGGCTCCTTCTTGCAGGATGTCCTGAATTGTACTGTGATGGATTGCATTATACATAGATGCTCCTTCTTGCAGGATGTCCTGAATTGTACTGTGATGGATTGCATTATGCATGGATGCTCCTTCTTGCAGGATGTCCTGAATTGTACTGTGATGGATTGCATTATACATAGATGCTCCTTCTTGCAGGATGTCCTGAATTGTACTGTGATGGATTGCATTATACATAGATGCTCCTTCTTGCAGGATGTCCTGAATTGCAGGATTTGTAAATTGCCTAGAGCCGGTGTCGCCGGATTATGAGAATTTGAGAAGCAATGATTTTCTTCCACACACTTGTACAATAAAAAGGGCCTATATAAATAAGCATTTGCTATACTGAAAGGAATGTAGCACTTGTACTAGTCTAGAGGGGTGAAAAAACAGCAGTAAATATGTGTGTGTGTGTGTACTCTGCCGGGGCCATTACAGGATTTTTGAAAATTACCAGTAGCACTCATGATTATATCAACACCACCCTGCCCCCACAACGTTCTTCAACATCATCTTGTAACTCGCCTTTATGCTGGAGGTACGTCTGCCTTTGCTGCATCTGTCGTGACATCAACAATATTTGACTGTAATGGATTGTATTATATCAACAACACACACCCCATGTTCTTCGACATCATCTCGTAGCTCGCCTTCATGCTGGAGGTACGTCTGCTTTGCTGCATCTGTCGTGACATTAACAATATTGGACTGTAATGGATTGTATTATATCAACAACACACACCCCATGTTCTTCGACATCATCTCGTAGCTCGCCTTCATGCTGGAGGTACGTCTGCTTTGCTGCATCTGTCGTGACATTAACAATATTGGACTGTAATGGATTGTATTATATCAACAACACCCCACATTCTTCGACATCATCTTGTAGCTCGCCTTCATGCTGGACGTATGTCTGCTTTGCTGCATCTGTCGTGACATTAACAATATTGTACTGTAAAGAAGATTCCTATCAAGATTCAGCGCCGTATAAATACTGTATGTTGTTGTTGTTGTTACTCTCCCCCACACCCACCTGCTGTGTGGCGGCTATGGCCTGGGAAGCAGCAGCAGCGATGGCGGCGTTACTCCCGGCCCCGATGTGACCCAGGCTGTAGGTCAAGGACGACCCGGGGCCCGCGCCCCCCCCGGGGGCTCCCCCACCCACACCCCCAGCCCCGGGGGTGGAGGAGAACATCTTGAGGGCCGGGGAGTTGGAGGCGGAGGAGGAGGCCTGCTGCAGGGTGGACAGTGACTCGCGGGCCACCTCACTGGCCAGGGAGGACAGGACCTCCGACGTCGGCCGCTTGTCCGTGGGGTTGTGGATGGAGGGCACGCTGTGCGCCGCCTTTCGCTCTGTGGGAATGCGAAGCATCAGTCACACAAAAATCGCATGAAAAAAAAAAATGTTTTAAAAAATGGGCTGCAACACGCTCTCCAGGTGGGAGCAACCCGAATTTCACAGACGCCTCTGTGACAATAAAGTACCTACTACTACTAAAACACTCATCTTTGTCTGTATGGTCAGTGTTGTGTTGAAGACCTGTTTATTTTCCGTATTTTTCGGACTATAGGGCGCACCCTCCAAATTTTACACGAAATTTCCGATTCTGTTATTATATTTTGTTACTATATTATTAGTCATATTATAAGGTGCAGAGGTCTCAGTCTGGGAAAAAAGTTTCGCCTATCAGTCCGTAAAATACGGTACATACAGAATAACATTTTAAACTACTTCTGAAGATCTCTCTGTATGAATGTAACCCCTTGACTGCCACCAACATATCACGTACTGACCTGATGACATCACTGATGATGTCATCAGGTGAAGAAGAACAACTCTGATATGCTGGCTTTTGCTCTAACACAGTCAAGAGAGTAATATTCCCAGATCATTTTGTCAGTTCTTTTTCATGGCATGGTTTCCCCAATGATATTTTCTTTAATTTTCTCTGGCAGTCAAGGGCTTAAACTTAAAGACACTCGTCTTTGTCATTGTGTAAAGAATCCAAATTTACAACAGAATAACATTTTGGACTATTTCTCAACATCTTCTCACCGAAAAGTGTATAGATGTAAAGATGCTTAATCATTGTGAGGGTGTACAGGAGCAAAGTTTATAATCGATTACATTTTTGACAATTTCTAAGAGATACCACAAACAACACACACAAGAATGGATGAACTTGTCATTATTCCAACAACCTCCATATAACAATTAAGATCAACTCAACTGTTATGGATACAAGAGAATAAACCAAGCATTAACAATATATTAAAAGATAAGCATGATAAAATACCTACTTTCTTAACCCTCCAAGTAAGACGGGAGCTGCAGTTTTTCAGCAGCAGTGTTCTTATAAACATATGCACATGTAATACACATTTGTAAATATATTTCTATGTTTGCAAGCTCTTCAATGATCAGTCTCAATATACTCTTCTTCAAGCATGCTTGTACTTTCCTTATCGAATTAAGCAACACATTTCTCTTAGTTTAACCCTTTCGCCGCCAGCGATTTTTCAGACACATTTTTTTCCATTAAACTTACCTGGGCAGAGGGGTAAAAATGCAATATTGAGAATCCCTCTGTGATATGTATAAAGGAAGGCCTACCCTTTCCTCCCAAAATTCAGAAAATAAGGTCTTTGGATAACAGCCCCTGATTTGATGCCTTTTTGGTGATGTGGGTGTTAAATCCTTGTGGTGCGAAAATGCGACATTGGCGGCGAAAAGGTTAAACAAAAATGGGTTAAACAAACAATCAAGATGAAGTGATAATGAATTTCACGCGTACTTTCAGCTCTTGGCGGCTGCTGAGGGGCAACAGGCTTGTCAAGCTCCAGAGAACCTGCAAAACACAGGTAGATAAACGATAGATAATTCAATAAATAAGAACAACTGCACAGTGGAACCTCCCTTATAAGACCTTAAAAAAAACATCCAAAATGAGGTCTTATAAGGGAGGGGTCTTAAAAGCGAGGTAATTTTAATACTTACAAAGGGCAATGTCTCAGAGAAGTAGGTCTTATAATGGGAAGTCATATAAGGGAGGTTCCACTGTCTTGAATCTGTCAATTAAAAACAACCAACAGTGGTGTGCACTTCAAAACGTATGCCATTCAGACGAATAAAATGCACACATCCACTGTTTAACTCTTCTGCTGCCGTCGGCGGGTTGAACCGCCCGGTTTACTGTTTACCGTTGCTAGCCACGGGCGGGTTTGACCGCCAGATACTAGGGAAACCCCGGTGTCCCCCTTTGCGCTATTTATATGAAGTGACGTCACATCCTTTACTTCCGTGACATGCGCAGTTCGCTCAGGGAAAGCACAATCTTCCGCCATCTTCATTTGTAGGCTAAATTTTTTGTAATTTTCAATCGATTTTCGTCGCGTTTTTGACGATGGAAACTGACGACTTTTAGTGTGAACCTCTACAAGATGGCGACAGTGACGACGAATCATTTACCGTGGAAGAAGTGGCAGAATCTGAACTTAGGCGAATCAAAAAGAGCATCGAAAGTGTTGAAACGATCTTGGGGTTTGCAGCAGCAGATCGACACAGGTAATTTTAGTGATGATTCGAGGGAGTATTTTTTTAATGAATTTTTAAAGTGAGTGTGTGCGAAAATCAGTGCAGCGGCAAAAATTACTTGGTGCGCAACAGTAAACAGTCTAAGTAATACTTGGTAGTAGAAGAGTTAAAAGTGTAACACTGGTAGTAAAGAAAGGTGGCAGAGTGCTTGCCTGCCAATTTCAAAGCGTGAGTGACCTGGGTTTGAATCTCGGCCTCGCGCTTTCTTTCTAGTTTGACAGGGAAATCTAACTGAACGTCGAGTCCTTCGGATGGGGACTTAAAGCAAGTCTGACCATACGCACGTAAAAATCCCACGGCAGTTAAAAGTCGGTAAGATTAAGGAGAAATCACGGTGCCTGGTATGACCAAACTGATAGCTAGCCCAGCATTTCCGTGATGTTAGCACTCTTCAATATCTCACTCAGCAATCTATAATAATATAAACTGGAGACAGTAGCATGGGTGCTACTCCCCAAAATGAAAAAAAAAAACCCTGAAAGGCAGGGGTCCAGGGTACAATCCCAGGGCCCCGGCGGGGTCCAGGGGCATCCCAGGGCCCCGGCGGGGTCCAGGGGCACCCCAGGGCCCCGGCGGGGTCCAGGGGCATCCCAGGGCCCCGGCGGGGTACAGGGGCATCCCAGGGCCCCGGCGGGGTACAGGGGCAGAACCTGTTGGAGGATTCAGGAGGGCAACGCAAGAGAGAGAGATAACGAGACAGACAGTTAAAATGATGGACAGGGACAGTTTGAGTCCTGTACGCCTTGTAAAATGATTATGTTGCATTTGAAGACAATATATGGCATCATCATGCTCTTTTCAAGATTCAACCAAGAACAACCAAGCTAAAAACGCCCCAAATCGCTTGTGATCGATTTAAAAAAAAATTTTTTTATTTTTTAACTGAAGTTCAGCTCTGATAAAAAATTAAAAAACTGAAATGAGTGAAACTGAAAGAGTGGCACCCATGCAGTAGGACTTCCTATTCAGTGTCTCACGTTTTTCCAGCATTTCCGTATGCCAGCATTGTTCAATATCTCACTCACTAATCTACAGTAACATACAATAGGGACAGTAGTACAGTGGAGAACGGATAACTCAAAAACACTGGTTAAATCACAATAATTTTGGGGTCCCAGTATCATAATCTCTATGCTGAAGTTTTTTTAACTCAAAATATTGGCTATCTCAAAATAAAATATCAGTCCCTTCAATTTTGACTTAAGCATTTTTTACTGCACTTCTTATTCAGTGTCTCACGTTTTTCCAGCATTTCCGTGATGCCAGCATTGTCAGCCTCCAGTTCCATCTTGAACTTGGCCAGCTCCTGGTCCAGTCTGCGCATGTAACGGTCAATCTGAAACCATCGTCATCATTGTTATCATCATCATCATCATCATCGTTATCAGTATCAATATTATCATCATCATCATTACATAACTTGGCCAGATCCTGGTCCAGTCTGCGCATGTAACGGTCAATCTGAAACCATTGTCATCATCATTGTTATCATCATCATCGTTATCAGTATCAATATTATCATCATTACATAACTTGGCCAGCTCCTGGTCCAGTCTGCGCATGTAACGGTCAATCTGAAACCATCGTCATCATCATTGTTATCATCATCATTGCTATCATCATCGTTATTATCAATATTATCATCATCATCATTACATAACTTGGCCAGTTCCTGGTCCAGTCTGCGCATGCAATGGTCAATCTGAAACCATCGTCATCATCATTATCATTGTTATCATTATCATCAACATCATTGTTACCATCATCATCATCATTACATAACTTGGCCGGTTCCTGGTCCAGTCTGCGCATGTAATGGTCAATCTGAAACCATCGTTATCATTATTGTTATCATTATCATCATCATCATTAATAATAATAATAATAATAATAATTAGCATTTATAGCGCCTAATCTTAAAAAAGCCCTAAGCGCTTACAATAAAAAATGAATAAACCAGCAAGCAATATAAATAAACGCATGTAATGGTAAATCTGAAACCATCGTTATCATCATTGTTATCATTATCATCATCATCGTTATCATTATCATCTAGCTCCTGGTCCAGTCAATCTGAAACCATCGTCATCATCATCATTTCACTGAGGCGTGTGTGAACGGATGTTTGGTTTGTGCATACAGCTTCAAGGACACAAAGAGACCAAAATCAAAACGAATTTCAACATTAAGGGGTCAATGTCCTCGCTAATTAAAACTATAAAACTGACCTAATCAGTGCTAATTCTATCTTCAACATCAGGGGGTCAGAATCAGCGCATGGCTAGACTTTGCAAGAGGGTCGCCTGGAAGTGTTAACTTCCTTCCAGTTAAATATTAAGGGGCCTCTCTTTAAAAATGTTGTGACAGTTTTATGGAAAAACTGTGTTGTCAGGTGAGAAAATCTGCTACGGTTTGTGATGCACCGGTCTGAAATATAATGCGTTAAATGCCAGATTTTTGAGTGTCATATGCATACATCTGTGCGTAAGAATTAAACTTCTAAAAACACTGGAGCCAAAAAGTTAACAAACCTTTTGCAAAACAATGTAAAATATTACTCTGAGTGATTGGAACACAGATTTTTGTTGTTGGTAAATCAATACAAATTTAGTCCATCTATTTACCGACCTGTATTACTAATTTCACTTTGCTTACATGCAAATTATGTTATGGGTAACGGCCCCACACCAATGTTAGGGGTTGCTTAACTTTTTGATTCCAGTACATTATGCTCAGAGATCTGAAACAAAACAATGATTTCCTACCTTGTCGTGAATATTGTTTGCCAACTGGACTTTTTCATCGGATTCACTCACAGCTTTTTGGTACTCCTGAAACAAAGAGTCAAAATATTAATGAACGTTATTTTTATTTTTAATTGTAGTACAGTGGAACTTCCCTTAGGGGTCTTATAAGGGAGGTAATTTTAATACTTACAAAGAAGGGCAATGTCTCAGTGAAGTAGGTCTTATATGGGAGGGAGTCTTATAATGGGAGGTCTTATAAGGGAGGGTCCACTGTACACCTTCTCTCTTTTTCTTCTGCGTTCCCAGGCCATAAGACCACAATGGATACGTATGTGTCCGTGCCCCGAGAATAAAGAGACACTGATTGTCACACACCGCATAATAGTATTGTCGCGCTTATACTTCTTCTTCTTCTGCGTTCCCAGGCCATATGGCCATAATGGGTAAGATACGTATGTGTCCGGTTTTCAGTGGTCTCCCCGCTGCGGACAACCGACACATTCCGATTTCGGAGGAGCTCAAAGGAGAAAACTATTATGTGGAAGATTTTTTTTTTAAAAGGCAGGAGAATGGGCCAAAAAGTTAGAAAGATAGATGACACAAAGCAAGGAAAAAGGCAGTCAAAGAGAGAGACAGATTAGAGGAAGTTACAAGCACAGAACTTCCAGAAGGTGGGGGAACTATTTGTATGGAAGACCCCTCGGCATCCCCATGGGGGGTGTAGTATACCAAACAATGTCACACACACAAAACAACAAACAGTATTTATACGGCGCTAAATCTTGATAAAAATCAAATTGGAGCGCACACACACGTTGAACATTCATAACGGATTTAAACAAAGACAAACAAGAAAATAACACACACACACACGTTTGAGAAATGGTATTAAAGGCAAGACAGAGGAGGGAAAGAAAGAAAGAGCTTCAATGACAGGGAAACAGGTGGGTTTTGAGGTTTGGTTTGAAAGCAGAGAGGGTCGGTCACACAAACACAATGTCACACACACACACAGCTCAAGGATACAAGTTCAAGACAAATCGTATCTTTGATTTCGTTTAAATGCTTTGAAAACAAAATTTTGTAAAGACGTTAAGTGTATATGTGGAAATCAAATATCTATAAATCATTTGCTCCTATATTGTCCTAGAATTAAAGAAAAAATCAACAAAACTGTTGGTGAATTGCTGAACCATCAAACGCCTTTAACCACTGAAAAAATCTTATAACAACTTTAATCTCCTTAAAAGTTTTTCAGAAATCCTGCACATAAGTCCTGTTGGTATTTTTCTTTGAGTTACTAATGAATTGTTGGTTTAAATTGTGTTATTATATTTTCAGACCTGCCACATTTTAGAAATGAAAAAGAGGGGTGGGGGTCTGGGGGCCGGCGTAGGCCCCCAGTGGGGTATAGGGGCAACACCCCCAGAAGCTGAAGACTTTTTAATGATTAGTGAGCAGAAAAGTACCCCAGAAAGCATGGAAAAGCATATAACATCCTATAAGGAAGTGGCTGAGCCAAGCCCACAATCCTGTAAGGATTAGTGAGCAGAAAAGTACCCCAGAAAGCATGGAAAGCACACAGCATCCTATAAAGAAGTGGCTGAGCCAAGCCCACAATCCTGTAAGGATTTGGCAGAATGAACTAGAAATGGGTATGCTTATTCAAAACATTATATTGAAATTATTTGTGAATAAAAGTTAATGAAACTTTGTAGTAATCTTGCTATGATATTGTTTTCTGTGTTCAACTGTTGACAATGTTATTTTTGCCAATTTGACATTTTGTGTTTGTTTATTTTTTATTGATTATTACGAAATATATAAAAAAGGTGTGTTCAACAAAAATGTTAAAAAAATGTGTGGTGCGTTTATTATTAAAACATTGCAGACACAAGTCACTTACATGATCAGAGAAACACTAAAAGCTCAAAATAAACTTAGTACTTGCCTTTCTGTAGGGGTTATTTTACTATTTTTAGTAATTGATGCAATCAACAGGTAAAAATGACGTTCGGATACGCACACCTGTCGGTCTCATTGCCGATCATTCGTGATCAATGTTTTCGTGTGAAAAGTATCTCTATGCTTTGTATAAAGTGTTAAACCACTCTAAGTCCGATAAAAAAAAATCAATGAAACTATCCAATTCACTGTCTAAAATAGTGTCCGAATCCTCGGTAGATGACCGGTTGATCGATAGTCGAAGTTAACCATAGTAGGTGTCGCAGTCAAAAGTGTAGCTTGTGCAAATCTGCCGCTTGCTACTATGGTGTTGCAGTCAAAAGTGTAGCTTGTGCAAATCTGCCGCTCGCTACTATGAGAGTCTGTATTTGCGACATTGCGACAGGCACTGCACTAGCATGAGTCTCAACAGTCACTTCACTCTGGCCCCTATAACTAAGTCCAAAAGCACGATTGGCACACAATTTATCGGTAAAAACATTGTCGTCTATCGCTTGGAACGCCGCCATTTTGATGAAAAAAGATTGTCCAAAACAATCGCTAAGAAAATCGATCAAAAATAACCTTCAATCGACCTCCATTGCATGGCGGCCATTGTAACAGGAAAATGAACGCTTTCCGGATGTCGTTAGGAACTTCCTCTCTGCACTGGAGAGCTCTCACTTCCTTAGCATCATGACTAAACAACGTTGCTTGACGGCTCTCAAAATATCGGAGTTTCGGCTATCGCGATCGGAGTGAAGCCCAAAAAATCGGAGTTTACCCACCGAAATCAGGGTGAACGGCAGGTCTGTATTTTTGTTGTTAGCTATTTAGAAATTAAGACACACTTGTTTAACTCTTCATGTTACAAAAGTCAGTTTGAAATTTTACTGCATGCCCCCCCTATATATCTGGTAATGTAATTTTTACATGCAATCAGCTGGATTTGTATGAATAGATAGGTAGGGAAAATACATAAATAACACTACCATTCATGCACTCACACACACTCTCACCTCAATAGCTATTCTGCTGTAGGCTTAATAAATTTCAAACATACACTTTTTGTTTTGTTTTTTTGTCTAATATCACTTGCGGGTGAACAGACGTAAAACTAAAGAACGAACACACAGAGACACACACAAACAGTTAAAACACAATGACACACACAAACACACAATGACACACGAACCAACGGATAGTAAGACTGGTGACAATAGACGTAATTTTCGGACTATAAGGCGACATCTTTTTCTCCAATTTCGACCTATGCGCCTAATAAATGAGGGCGCCCTATTAGTGAACAAAATCAAGAGAAGAGAGGCAACGATTGCGGTACTCAGTACAGTCTACTGTGAGTCACAACATCGAAAGTGGTAACGAGTCGCCAATACGACGAATACTTACGTCAAAATCCCTATTATCGTCTGAGATACCGTCCAACAGATGCCACAACCCTTCATTGGATGTAAAAAGCATCGTTGTAAAGCTTAAAATGCCATAATTCTACCAGTTTTTGCGAAGAAAAGTCCAAACACAACAACTGGAAATTTCGATTATTTGAGAAGGGTTATGACAAGCAGTAATGGCGGTCGGTAAGCGTTTACAGGACGTGTACGGGCTTCAAACTTCGACTTTCTTTTGCGAGGTGTGTATCGCCTTATAAACGAGGGCGCCTTTTACTTGGATTTTTTTCAGATTTTTCTTGAAAATTGCCCTATTCGCCTTATACACAGCAGCGCCTAATGATCCGAAAAATATGGTAGTTACACGCACTTCACTTCTTTAGGCAAACATACTTCCTTAATCTTCTTGAACTGCTCGTCTTTCCACTCCTGTTTTACATTTGGCTGGGTGCACTTTTTGAAGAAACTCATCGTTTGCTCTTCAAGAATGTCCTGAGAATCTGAAAGTACACACACGGACACACCCGCATAAGCGCACGCACATATGAAACAAGATATGAACTTCTTTGTAAATAAATACATCCATGATCTTTCTTTCAAAAGCAGTCTTAATACTCTTTTTTAATTGTTTGAGGTTGTAAAGTTTTTGTCAACTCCCTTAGTATAGTGGATCAATGAAACCATAAAAATTATTTCGCTGATTATCAGCCGTGAAGCAAAGCTGGTACTAGTGGTAGTGTTTTCAGAGAATTCTGTTCCTATCTATCTGACTATCTGGGTATGTTAACACGATGGACCTAGGATCTTCAAATTGTGTATGCGGATATGTACTAAGGATATCTAGGCCAAGTTCGAAATTGAAGGTCATAGGTCATGTCACTGAAGCCGAAAATGCTGCCGAGCCCCTGGCAAGATAACGTTTGAACAGAGGGACCTAGGAGGCTCCAAATTTTGCATGCGGATAGGCACTAGGATATCTAGGCCAAGTTCGAAATTGAAGGTCATAGGTTAAAGGTCAAGGTCACTGGAGCCGAAAATGCTGCTGAGCCCCTGGCACGATAATGTTTGAACGAAGGAACCTAGAACGCTCAAATGTTGCATGCTGATAAGTACTAAGGTTATCTAGGCCAAGCTAGAAAATGAAGGTCATAGGTCAAAGGTCAAGGTCACTGGAGCTGAAAATGCTATTGGGCACCTAGCATGATAACGTTTGAACAGAGGAACCTAGAACGCTCAATTTTTGTATGCTATTATGCACTAAGGATATCTAGACCAAGTTCAAAAATGAAGGTCATAGGTCAAGGTCACTGGAGCAATTTCATTAGCCTCGGTGGAGGTATTCAAAACCCAGATCTGAATACTCCCTGTTCCTCCATGCCCCCTACCCCCTGATACTCTGCACTCTCCCACCCTACTCCCTCCCTTGAGCTGATTATCTGGGCAGCTACTTCTTCCCAACAGTGTTATTTAGTAAATACCAGAAACCCCTATTATGTATACACCTAAATCGTCAACATGATGACGGAGGATGTTGGACGATGAAGTTGGTTTCTCACCCATAGTAAAAATTGTCTTCTTCTTCTTCTTGCATATATGATAATAGCGTCCTCCATCAACAATTTGATGATTGTGACGCTTAGTACGTAGTACATCAATTAATGTTACAGTAAAACTGTAAACTAAACTAAATTCTATGATACAGTAACTTACTGTTCACTTGGAGGTCTATTTCTCTCATTTCCGTAAGCCTTTCCCTCATTTCCATGGGGATATTTTCTATCACTGTGGAAAGAAAAGAAAGCAGAGTTTAGGCAAATTAAAAACAAGAGGCAAAGCCTTCAAGGCTCACTCAAGCAGGCACACGTGGGACATTAATAGATATAAAGATGTTGGGATTATCCTGGAGGTACTGCAATACCAGGAAAGTCCCGAGCTTTTAAACAATGAAGATGATTTTATTCTGCTAGCAATCTGAATGAAAATTTGTGTCCTCCAGCCTGGAACAGGCACATATGGGACATTGATAAGCATAGACCACGACATAGTCAAGTGGGACAATCCTAGAGGTACTGCAATACAGGTGTGTCTAAACACCGGAAAATACCGGATAATGCCGAAAGGTGAATGCCAGAAAATTAAAAATAACACACGGCCCAGGCCTAGGTCACTACGTGCCTGGTGACGATCTCAGCCTGTGTGAATGGTGTGTGATGCCACAAAACCGCGTCTACTTAAAAATAATTGACAACTACTCATTGAGTTCTTTGAATTATGCTGTTTGTAAACATGTCGATATGATGCGGTATGACGTGAATTCTATTCTAGTGTGCGGGATAGCCGAACTACAGAAATGTGCCATCGGGACCGTGTTAATCACTTTGCTATTCTGCAATTTCACTTTCCATTGTAATAAATGTTGGGGTTTTCTGTAGAATGCTTTCATAATTCAGCTCTACCACTCTGTGTTTTGATCATTCCGCCTTCACCATTCAGCATTTTTGGGTATGTTTTGACCATTCAGGCATTCTGCATTCACCATTTTCCAGTGTATAGAGACACCGCTGTAATACCAGAAAAGGTCTCGAAGTTTCTTTTAATTAATCAATATGATTAAACCAACAACGTGATAATAACTTCTAGCAATCAATGTTGCTGTTGAGTGGAGGTTTAACATTAATTTCTCTAGACGATAGTCGTCGCACGCATAACTGTTATGCCAAAACTGGCAAAAGGCAGGGATGTGCATAAACATTTTTTTTAAAGCAATTCCCATTGTAATGCTGATAAAATTGGAGAAAAATAGTTAACTTGGAGAAAAGATGTGTTGTCTGTCAATAATTTGCAAAAGGAGGCGAGATTTTTGGAAGTATTGTTCTATTGTTTCATTGCTTTCTTCCAAGAATCAAGGCGATTGAAAGTTCGACAGAACTCAATTGATTTACAAAAAGTGAGCATTCACAGATTGAATGCGGATTGTGGAAAATATGTGTAGCAGATGCAAGTCAGTGATAGTTCGCCAAGAGATACTTTGGGAGTGGTAGGAACGAACGAATTAGGTCAAACCGCAGCGATTTTTCCTGTCAAAATCCCAAACCCAGATTTTGGCCATGTGCCAAACGGTCACTTCCTTTGCTTGTTTTTATTGGTGGTTATTCTTGGCGCTGACCATCCAAGTTTCTTTCTTTAGGGAAGCAGACACCTACCTGGTCATTCTGGAACGATCTTTTTTTTACGCGAAGACGTCCGATTTTTCTACAAGTACATGGTGCATCTAGAATAAAGCTCAATGTTACCACAAGTCGGGAGGTGTTTAGCGTCGAAGCCTGTCCGACATGTTGTTTTCTGCCATCATGTTCATGTTGATGTTGCGATCTTGTGAGTCGCACAAAAAGCCTAGGCCTAATCTGTCTTATGTTTTGGGGTTGATGTTGGAGTAGGTCAGGTCAATTAAGATGACCAGGCCTTGCGGCCTCTCAAGTGTCTTTTTTTTTCTTCCCTTTTCTTTTCTTTTTAAATTGAGATAGCACAGCTGTGACGGTTTTGGTAGACAATCACATATCAGTCATACTGGAATTTTAATTTACTAAGGTTTGGGTCTTTGTCCACGAGGTTTTTGAATTTGTTAGTCAGGGCAGTGGGTGGATGCCTCGTGCCTCCATACGGGGAGCTCCACGAGTCTCTCCCCGTGGGGATACCGGGGGTCTTTTGTAAAAATAGTTCCCACCTTCTGGAAGTTCTGTGCTTGTAACTTCCTCTAATCTGCCACTCTTTGACTCTGCCTTTCCCTTTGCTTTCTATCATCTACTATTTTTCAGACTTATTGGCCCATTCACCTGCCTTTTTTCAAAAACAATCTTCCAAATAATGTTTCTCCTTTGAGCTCCTCCGAAATCAGAATGTGTTGGCTGTACGCAGCGGGGAGACCAGCAAAAACTGAAAACCGGACACATACGTATCTTACCCATTATGGCCCGGGAACGCAGAAGCAGAATTTGTTAGTATCAGGTGCAAGTTTTGCCTGAGCAAATTATGGACTTAACAGTTAAATTAATCAACTTTTAAATTAAACAACTTTTCGATTGATATTAGACTAATTATTCTTGTTATTTGTCCTCAGAACTGGGAAAAGAAGGGGGATGTATTAAAAAAAAAAATTGATCTGATATTTTCCACTGGCAGAGTCCAATTCAGGACGTAAAACTAAAAGACCAGTGGGTGAAGAAATTGAGGAGAGCAACTCTTGAAAACAAAATTGACACAGCCAGCGGGGCCCCGTTGATCAGACCCTTAGAGCTCTAGCATGATGCTGCGCCATGCCAGGGTGTGTGTGTGTGAGGGTGGGGTGGGGTGGGGTGGGGGTGCTGGCTGAAGCCAGTGAACTGAGAGAAGGATGACATATTTGTCCAGAGATAGGGCCTATTTCTAATTTGTACATGAACGATTGACACCAGGCAGTTATTTGGAATGTAGTGGTAGTTTGATTTACGTCCTATTATCAGTTTGCTCTGATTTTAAAAGTCCTCTGAGCCTTCACCCTGTTTTACATAATTTACAGCATAGGCCATGATACAACCTAAGCTTATCATTAGGATCACTTTTTTTTCATTTGTGCATTCAGTTTAATTTTGTTACATTTACATATTTTATTTTATTGACTAAATATCGGTAAGTAAAAAAGTAAGCTTTTTTTAATTATCTGGTACATAGTTATTGACAATACTAAGTTTTGATTATTCAGATATTGAAAATGAGTCAGACTGACTGTGACGCCGATGAAACGTTGCCTCCACCTGAGTCGCAGGCTGATCCAGATGCTCAGACACACAAAATGAAAGATTCAGATGATGTGAGTGAATCACTGTTAAATATAGTTCTACAGTGGAACCTCCCTTAGAAGACCTTCAAAAATCATCCAATATGAGGTCTTGTAGGGGAGGGGTCTTGTAAGGGAGGGGTCTTATAAGGGAGGTCATTTTAATACCTACAAAAAAGGACAATGCATGAGCACACTCTTTGAGTGATACTGATTAATACAGTGGTACCTCTAATAAGACGCTCGCAAATGCGACTTCTCACATACGACTGATTTTTTTTTCTCCCGAACACATTCCACTATATATAACTTATAAGATGCTGCAAATACGACTTTTCCTGAGTTCCGACTTACGAACCGATTTCAGGGGTTGAGATGCGACCACAATCTTATCTTTTTGCAGTCAAGTTCGTGCAAATCGATCTCTCGATGAAAAGCAGACGAACTTGTGATCGAAAGTCATGGCAACGGGTCCGATGGCAACTTCGATGGCGCATGTTGCACTCACACACAAACAGTACAGACCTAATCTTCGCCATAACAGACCTACTAAATACTGGATTATGCACTACGACACAACACAACACAAAACATGACAAAGTAACGCTCTGGCAGTTCATTTTCAGTCACAGTTTGCACACACAGAACTTTTACCGCGCATACAACTCGGCTGACAAAATGGCGCCGCATACACCGCAGATACGAAATCACGGCAAATGCTAATGCGCCAGCTGCTTTCATTTATCGGATTTTGTGAGTTGTTTGCATTCAGCGAGAGTTGTACTTGTAGTGCACACACTAACGCCGATTTATCAGTCTGATAGCGGAAAGGAGCTTGGTCCTCTAATAAGACCACCCCTCAGATAAGACTTTTTTTTCACCGCACTTTCAAGGTCTTATTAGAGGGGTACCACGGTAATATAATTTTTATTTAAATGTTATGGACAGCGTTTTTTCAGTTTTGTATCAATACTTTCAAGGTCTTATTAGAGGCGTACCACTGTAATATAATTTTTATTTCAATGTTATGGACAGCGTTTTTTCAGTTTTGTATCAATCGTCCTTCTTAATCCAGTTAGTATTTCCTTGGCGGAGGTAATCAGTATTTGCATTTTAATTCAATATGCCTGTCAATATTGCATTCCTTGGGTGTTGCTGGTTTAAACCATGAATATAATGTATTGATTCCTGCATCTGCAGTCAACTGTGTTTAAGTTTCATGTTACTACCTACTGTAACCTAGTCTGATGGAGACTTAAAATTTTGAGTGCTTCCTTGGCGGAGGTTTGCACTACCACAATATGCTTCATTGTATTCCTTTTGTGATGCAGATCAATAATATATATAGGTCTTGGGGTCTATGACCTACGGTTTTGAAGTTCTGTTTCCTTCCTTTCACAAAACAGCCAGTCAGACAGACAGATAAAGACAAATAGTATACATGTGCAAATTCACCTTTGCACAAAGATTAAATATATCATCACACACACATTCCCCTTTGAATAAGCTTTATTTTGGTACCAAAGTTTAGTTTATTGGTAAACAAATAAATAAGTTACGGCTGTTTGAAGCTCAGATTCATCCAAACCTTGATCCAATTTTGATGTGGGTATCATTTTAAAGGTCTTTTCAAGCTCTTTCCATTTACATAAATTTCATAAGGATTTGACAAAAAATAAATAAAATATTTTTTTTTATAACAATCCTATCAAAACGTTTTCAGCAAACGTTAGCCCGTGTGAAACAGCCCCAAATACATCAGCTTGTATAATAAAAACAGTCACACTGCCAAAACGTATGCAAAAACAAAAAGAGGATTAATCCTTAGTGTAAACGCCACGGGACGTTAAACGGATTTTCATCATCATGTTCATGTTGACGGTCTCCGGTCTGCGAGTAGCCATGCGACATGCGTGTTTCGTTTCAGATACCGTTGACACGAGTGAGCAAATAAAACCAAGCACACACTGGATATATTGCAATTAAGCAAAAACAAACAGAGACAAAATAAAAGCAAAACATCTGTGAACTAAATGTTATTTACATAATTACATACTTTCCAAGAAATCTTCAAGATACAACATTTTGACTGTAGTGGTTGAAACACACTGAAAGTACTTCTAGGCCTCTGGTGGAACCGGAAATTGGACAGCAAAGTGTACTTAATTTTGATTGGCTGAATACTCTCATCTGATGAATTTTCTTATTTTCCGAAGATCAATAATTTCTGACAGGTTCTGACACATATATTCAATTCAAGAGAAATAATAATAAATATTAAGCAAATAGTTTATCATCTATTTGTGCATGAAGCCTTCTACATTGATAAATAAGAACATATAATTATTTTAGCAGAAGATGAACTACCAATGAAACTTTCTGTTACTGTTCTTAGATAGCTAGGCCTACAATCAGAAAGAAACCACTACTTGTGGCGGTGCCATAGCCGATGAGGTTTAACCGAGGCGTGGTCACCGCTACACCTATCTGTAGTAATAAAAAAAAATCGGGACTTTACTGGTTTCGTACTGCCTCCGGGCATTGCCTCCAGTATTGTTCCCACCATATTTGTATTTACAAATGTCCCATATGTGTCTGATTCAGACCAAGAGGACGTAAAAAAAAAAAAAAAAAAAAAAAGAAAGAAACCACGTGCGCGACAAATTTTATTCACTCTAGACTAGTAACTTCAATCTTATTTCTATAACTGTATGTGGCTTCTAGTTACGTGCTCATGGAATCTTATAGAATTGATAAATAATTTAAATCTAAAAACCATACCCTTACAGTAGGGTCAACCGGAAGTCAAAGGTGAAAGATGAAGGTCAAGGTCAAGTAGAGTGAAACTAGTTCAGCTGTGCACTTCACACAAGTTTGGGACAGCAGACGTTTTCAAAGTCAAATAACGACCGATCGGCTGTCATTTTGTGAACATGGCCTTGTTCAGACGTGGGATCACAATCCTGACAAAATGCAGAGTAATGTCACACGGTGTTTTGAACTATTCATCAGAGGTAAAACTTCATGAGTTGATTATTTTGGCTAGGTCTGCAACGTGCAAGTACTTCAAGTTCAACAATAGCACATTTAAATAACTTGTTACTAAGATAAGAAGTGGAAAATCACTGAACGTGCTTGTGAGGGATCTGGATTCTGGATCTGGATCTGGATCTGATTGTTGGGACCTATCTAGGCCATCAACACAATGGATCAGGAGCCGCTATACTGAGTTGGTTGAGTCGCTTGCTCGTAATCCGTCAGGTTTACGAGTGTGCGGGTTCAAATCACAGCGACATAATCATAGTAGTAGTAGTAGTAGGGGTAGGGACTAAATAAGCCGTCAAGCTTTTTGGCAGTCCCATCGAATCATCAATTTTTATTTTGTATCTTTGATCAAGGTGTAATCGGTTGAATTTTCCTATCATACAATTTTAATCAATGCTTCTAAATATATTTATAAATTTTGGATGATTATCTAGACGATTTTTGAATGTATTAGTATTGGGTGCACATTTTAGGTCCACTGGTAAATCATTCCATAGGTTAGCAATTCTGTTAGTAAAACAATATTGTTTAATGTTAGTGTTATATCGCTTAATGAAAACCTTACCATATGAATTCCTTGTTATATCATATTGTACAGATTTAAAGAAATCATCCCATGACAAATCAACATGACCATTAAATATTTTATATGCTTGAATCAGGTCTCCCCTTACTCTTCTACCTTTAAGGGAATAGAGATTAAGATAAAGAAGTCTGTTTTCATAAGTCATATTTCTGCATTTTTTAACAAGCTTTGAACTTATTGAAGCCCTTCGTTGAACTTTTTCAATAGCTACCGATTGATATTTATATTTAGGATACCATATATTGTTGCCATACTCTAATTGTGACCTTACTAGTGCTTTATATATAGTTTGGTAAATATGTCATAATCAATATTAATAAATGTTCTTTTAATTAACCCTATCATTTTATTCGCTTTATTTACGCAGCTTTGAATATGTGCATCAAAAGATAAATCTTTATCAAATATAACTCCCAAATCCTTCTCCTTCTCACATGTTATTAATGAAACGGGGACATCGTTCTTAGTCATAGTATAATCTTTGTTTGGATTTTTCCTACCAGCATGCATAACCTTGCATTTATCTGTATTAAAATATAAATTCCATTTAGTAGTCCAGTTCTGTAGTTTGTTCAAATCTTGCTGGGTCTCTCTCCTGAAAACTGGTCCAATATGTGACATAGAAGCCAAAAAATAAAATTGGGCAAATTGAACAGAAAATGCATGCATAGAGTAGCTTTATGAATCAACTTTCTTATGAAATGAAAACAAAATCAGTCAAGGCTATCGTTGCTGGGTTTTATGACTTTATATATATGCGTCCAGAGCTGGTAGCGCTGACAACACGGTGTCCTTCATTACATAATTTCATCAACTTAAATAAACTTTATGATGCATTTATCTCTTTAGAATAACAGACTGTCTTGAAATAAAGAGTTATGAATGATTTCATTAAAAACATTTTTTTTTTTAAAGTTTAATATTGGTGTTGGTTTATACCGTCTTTGGATCTTAACATAATTGATTGTTTTATTTTTTGTTATATAATGTCGTGCCACTCAAAATGCCATTTATTTTATTTCAAATGTGTTAGAATAGTTTCATTATTATCTCTGATATTCCATTAATTTGACAATTAAAAAATAAGTGTTAAATTTAAAAAAATAAATTTCTGGGTAGCGCTGACAACAGGACACCATCTGGTAGCGCTGACAACATGGTGTCCTCCATTATATAATTTTACCCACTTAAATAGACTTTATGGTGCATTTATCACTTTAACATGGCAGACTTTCTTGAAATAAAGACTTACAAATGGTTTCATTTGCAAAATAATACAAAAGAAATGTGTTTAAATACTAGTGTTGGTTTGTGTCATCTATGCACATTACCATGGTTCATATCAAAATGTTGTTATATAATGTCTCACCACTCAAAATGACAATTTTTCATAGCGGATGTGTTAGAATAGTTTCATTACCACCAGGAATAACCCATAGATACGGTAATTTACAATATAAAGAGCTTAATAAAAATTCAAAAATTCTGGGTAGCGCTGACAACAGGGACACCAACTGGTAGCGCTGACAACATGGTGTCCTACATTACATAATTTTACCTACTTAAACAGACTTTATGGTGCATTTATCACTTTTAACTTACAGATTACCTTGAAATGAAGACATGTTTTCAATGATAGAAAAAAAAGTAAAATATAAAGAGCTTAATAACAAAAATAATTTCTGGGTAGCGCTGACAACAGGGACACCAACTGGTAGCGCTGACAACATGGTGTCCTTCATTATCATTACATGATTTTACCTACTTAAACAGACTTTACGGTGCATTTATCACTTTTAACTTACAGATTACTTTGAAATGAAGACTTTTATATGTATCCAATGATAGAAAAAAAAGAATAAGATTTAAATTTGAGAAAAAAATTGTGGGCAACACAGACAACAAGAAGGACGCCATTGTCATCCATCCACTAAAAGAAAATTGTATGAATTAAATTTCTTGTGAATTGAAAGATATGTCTGCTACAAGCATAAATGTGTATTGTATTGGCAAATTTGTCCTTATGGTTAAGAACTTTACTCTGAACAAGCTATTCTACACATAGAAGGCCCATTCAGTGGCCAGGTAGCGCTGACAACGGGCCTTTTAGGGGTGGACACCATACTGTTTTTGTGCTCTCTTGACCAATCAAAACATCCCACACATTTGAAACTTTGTATGAATAATGATCTTTAGTAGTTGTTTGAAAGTAGTAAACTTTTGACTTGGGCAGAAGAAGTCCCTAGGTGAAAATTTTAATTATGTAGGTAGCGCTGACAACACATTTTGTGGACACGACAATGACCAAAGATTTAAAAAAAATTGTAAAAAATCTATTTAACAATTATATTTACTGTTCATGCACTTACATTGTCAACAATATGTTTTTTGATAACTAAATAAGAAAAAAATGGGTCTTAGAGATTGTTGAGGCAAAGAAAATCTGCATTATTTTTTATTATATTTGAGGACACCACATGTTGTCAGCGCTACCTGGTATTTAAAATGTTATTTTAAAACACACTTTTTGGTAAAATCCACAAAATTGTTACTATAAAGGAAGGACTACTACTCATCTTGAGTGTGCATGCATATGTGTGCAGAATCTTTTGTGGTTTCTGAAAAAATAGAAACTTTATGCAAGACTGTTGGGCATGTCACAAAACTAAGCACCCAAAATGCCCATTTTTTAAGACAAAATTGTTTATTAAACACATTTTGGTACATGCACAGCTAAAAGAAACATTTTATATGATTCTTACAACTATTTAGAGCTGAAATACACAAATGAATGATATCTCATTGTTTGATTTGATTTTTTATTGTTTAATAAATAGGATAGGTCACAATGACCCAGTTTTCAGGAGAGTTACCCTGCTGAAGTAATTGACAGTTACATGATTTGTTAAACATTTTTGTATCATCAGCAAATATTTTACATGGAGATTCTACACACTCAGGAAGATCATTAATAAAAATAGTAAAGAGAATGGGTCCAAGTATGCTACCCTGAGGGATTCCACTGAGTACATTGGCTACAAATGAATAATTGTCTCCAACCCTAACCTTTTGAGCTCTATTGGTTAAAAAGTCCTTAATCCAATTATGAACATTTCCAACTATGCCATAAGGCTTAACTTTCATTAATAATCTATTATGTGGTACACTATCAAAAGCCTTTCTAAAGTCTAAATAAATTATGTCCACTGGATAACCATTATCTAATAACTCTGTTAGTTCCTCCATGACTTCCATAAGCTGGGTGGTACATGATCTCTTACTTCTAAAGCCATGTTGACATTTTGTATACAATTTGTTGTCATGCATGTGATTTACAATCACATCTCTAATAAATGACTCAAGGATCTTGCATGCTATACATGTCAAACTAACAGGTCTATAATTTCCAGGATCAGATCTGGAACCCTTTTTAAAAATGGCAGTTACATCAGCTTGTTTCCAGTCAGTGGGAATCACACCAGATTCTAAGGACTTATTAAAGAGTAAGGCTAGTGGAAGGGATAGTTCTTTTGCTAATTCTTTTAAGACTCGTGGAGGTATGCCGTCTGGACCCTGTGCTTTTGAAGCATCTAACTCCCTAAGTTTTTTTTCAACTGCTAAAGGGGTAACTCTTATGTCAGAAACTGATATCCCATTAGAATTAATGCACTCTTCTAGATTAGGTATATCTGTTATGTCTTCTTTTATAAACACACTAGCAAACAAATTATTTAGAACCTCTGCTTTATCTTCATCAGTAACAGCAAAGTCTCCATTCACCTGTTTCAGTGCACTCACTCCTACATTGGTCTTTGATCTTTCATTTACATATTTCCAAAACGCTTTAGGTTTTACTTTACAATTATCAGCAATGCTTTTCTCATATTTTTTCCTTGCTTTTTTAATTGATTTATTACATTTATTTATGGATTTTTTATATTTCTTATAGGCTGGCCCCTTGTTATTATCATTCTGCTTATCAGCTAAATAAGCTTGTCCTTCTTTAGTTTGTAAGAATTTAGAATATTGTTTATGTTTCTTTCTAGCTTTCTTCAACACCTTTTTATTTATCCAAGATGGTTTAGTTTCCCCTGCTGTGATAGGAATTTTAGGTATATGACTCCATGCTATTTTTTATCACATCACAAATAGCTACCCAAGTGTCCTCAACATTTAACTCCTCCAATACTGAGAAGTCAAACTCACTAGTCTCCTCCCTCATAGCTTTATAATTACCTTTGTTTAGCTCAAATCTGTACTTCCTTTTGGGGATTGTTTTTGTTCTGGCTACATAAAGATCAAAATATAAAACATCATGGTCACTTTTACCTAAAGGGTCCATATGTGTTACATCAGATATTAAATTATCTTCATTCACAAACACTAAATCGTCCATGGTAGATCTTTGGTTGTGTCTATGTCTAGTTGTCTGACTCACTTTCTGGAATAACAAAGCATCTTGTGCTTTCTACAAACTCATAAGTTAAGTTACCCACCCCATTCCAAATCTCATTCCACCTAGCATCTGGAAAATTAAAATCACCAAAAATACAAATCTTATCAAAAGAAGATACATAGTCAGAATTTAGCAACTCAAATAGCTTTCTAGAGTTATCGGATGTCGAGTTAGGACTGCGGTAGATGCATCCAATAAGCACTGACTCATTGTTTGCACTTTGAAAGGTGCACCATAAGCTTTCTTTAAAAGGTAACTGATTTACTTCCTCACACTCTCTAGCATTTAGTGTCTTGTCAAAATATAAAGCTATACCTTCATTCAAGAACATATCATAATTAGGGAGTTCATATTCAGAACTACACATGGAGTAAAGTTGGTTTTTCGCTAATACTTCAGTAAGACCTATGATATGTGGCTTGACTTCACTTAAACATACAAGCAGTTCATCTTTTTTATTTAGAAAACTATCCACATTGCTATAAATAACCTTACAAGAATCCTCACAAACATCACAAGAAGAAGAAGAAGAAAACAAATTTGAATGATTTTGCTTATCAGCGGGCTTATGTACACTATTTACATGTGACCCTTTGTTGAGTCAATGTTTGTCAGCCCCTTTCTCTGCCTCAGCCTGGGCTGATGCACGAGCGGGTGTCTGACCGTCGTCTCTCAGTGTCACTGTCCTTTTGTCGTCTCTCACCTGTCTGGTCACAATCTTGAACTCTCTATAGTTAATCATCAGGTTTTGATGTCCCGCATCCCTTCGGACTTTGAGTTCCTCCCTTAGCTTTTTTATTTTCTCTCTTTCTTTAGGGGTGCTGTCATTGTTAATGTAGACTCTGTTTGGGGGTGGCACATTTGTGTTTAGATTTCCTACATTTTTCATAATCTTCCTCTTGGTTTCTTCACTTTTCACTGACAATCTCAGTAGTCTTGGTCTTATACTGGTGCCCACCCTGATGGGGCCTAACCTCACTGGGTCATCAATTTCATCACCCTTCACATCGTCCACAATCTTCCCCACTAGCTTCCTCACCCTGTCCCTATCCTCTTGTTTTCTTTTTTCAGCTGTTTCATGCTCACTTTCCGGTAAGTTTGCAACCACAATGTTGAGTTTTCTCTTCTCTTTTTCCATCATTTCTGTCATGAACTCATCTACTTTTACTTCCACTGCTTCCAGTATCTTCTTTTCAATGACTTCCTCACTGCAAGCAGAGTGCTTCTTCTCAAAAGTATCCATCCTGTCCATCATACCTGCAAGCATTTTCAATGCATTGTCCAGTTTAGCCTCAACACGACTGGCGAACTCGGTTTTACCCGATCCTCTACATTCTTTACATAGCCAGACCATGTAATCCCCCCCTTTCTTCAAACTTTCGAATTGATCCACCGTCAGACCAGAGCATTGTTGGTGGCACCACTGTTTACAGCCGTGACACTCAATCACCTGCCCCCCCTCCCCATCCAGTGCGTCTTCACAACTTATACAAATCCAAGGTGCCTTGGGAGCAATGTTCTTTTTATCATTCTGTCTCGAATCCGGATTAGGTGATCCACTCTTGTTTGAGTTTTTCCTCTGATTTCCTCTAGCCTTTGTTCCAGACATGACGAACTACTACCTAAAACCGAAAGTAGACTAGAATACAATAGGCTAACAACGAATCTGAGCCCTGTCAACCCACCTGCATGAAATCAAAACACCCAATATCAGCAGCAGAAAATATGAAAACGTACACAAAGCAAAGTTAAATAATTACCTTTTGCTTCACAATAAGTTAGTAAGTGTGCCGAAATAGGTTAAATATGTGCGGGTAGAACAGGAACAGAAGTGCGTCGGCTCAGGCCTAAGAAAATAAATGGCTGAAACCGTGAACACTCAGCGGACGAGTGAAACTCGGCTGAGTATTTCAAAATTCATCTGGTGTTTCTCTATCGAAATCCAAAGGATATACTCCTATGGATAAAGGGGCTGTCAACGAGCCAAATTAACACATTTTATGCAAGGAGGCTGCTATAAAACAAAAGATTATAAGCCAAACTATCACTGAGCAAAATCGCAGCGTCCATTTTTTAAACCGTGACCTTGACAATCATAATGGCTCCAACCCACCTGCTTGCGCATCTCGAACATTCCAACGGAAGTGTCGCCATCTTAGTCCTTATTTGCGTGTAACCAAAGTGAAAATGTTATCTAAATGTGTAAAGAAAACATCCAGATGTTATAAATACAGTTTAGATAAGTTTCGAATTGGAACAGCCAAATACGCAGCATCGATCTGGCATTTTTCAAAAAAAGGTAAGGACTAAGATGGCGGCCTCCCATAATATGGCGCTCCTTGTGGCCGGATATGACGACACGTGGGTACCAGCCATTGTCAAAAGTATACTGAGTTGGTTGAGCTGAGTCGCTTGCTCGTAATCTTCTTTTTCTGCCAATAATGTCCACCTGCCGTAACCGGCAATTACTGACATGTACTGGGGTTCAAAGAATTATGCAGCGCAGGAAAAACAAAAACAAAAATAATAAGTCTAGACAGATAAGAGGACGTGCACGACTGAGCACCCCTGGCTATTCCGAGAACACCCAGCCGCACACGGGGGGTTTACGAGTAATCCATCAGGTTTATGAGTGTGCGGGTTCAAATCACAGTGACATAATAGTCAAAAGTGACTGTGGTTGCTATAAGGAAAGGAAGGAAGGAAATCCAGCTTGGGTCACAGTGGTGCATGTGTCCTTGGGAAAGACACTTTACTTCTCACTCCACCCAGGCGCTAGGCGTTTTCTTCTTCTTCTCTTTCGGGCCCACAGTCATTTAATTGATCGTTCTGGCACCCTCTGGCGTAAATGGGTACCTGACGTCAGTTGGGGAAAAAGTCCTTTAGACAGTGTTCCCCATGCTTCCAAATTTTTAAGGGTCATCATGACCCTTTGCCCCCAAATTTTAAGGGTCATTTGAAAATTTTGAGGGTCAAAATAAAAGCTATAGTAAAAGGACAATATGACTGCAGAGGAGCTTGCCATCAGGATGCTGAAGCCAGTCAAATTCTTCACACCAACTTGATTTGAATTTGCGAGTTACTTTCTTCTTTTCATCACTACTGACAGTTGAAGTAGAACTTGAAGGGCCTGGAACTGGTTCAAGGGTTTTTGTCATCTCACTTAAAGTTAAAACTTCAGAGTCTTTGGAAGAACTTCGCGTCGAAGTTTTCGCAATCCAGCGAAGCAGCGCCATTGTTTTGCTTCCAAAAAACGCGCAGGCTACAGTGCACTTGCGAGCAGCATGGGTGGCAAGAAACAAAGGGAAATTACTCTGTGGTTCATGATAGTTTTTGTCGTCTGCTTCAAGCATGGAATAGTAGTGAAAGAATAGGCCCAGTATATTTTGTTGATCGTTTCCCGCAAGCCGAAATGACTTCGCAGCGAATACGTTTGAGGAAGCAATCCGCTGAGAGAAAAACTACGTATTGACTGAAAAATTTATCCGTCAAACTTGAAACTTTGTACATAATTTACGTACAGATCTGCGTAATCGAGAACACTGTTTAGATGAGACTTAAAGCTGAGGTCCTGTGTGCGAATGCATGCACAAAGATCTTGCGCACATGTTAAAGCCCATTCCACTATTCGGTAGGAGTAGGCCATGTTGCGCCGGTGGAATGGATGACATGAACTCACATAGACTTTGGGCGTGGGGCAGGATAAACATTCCCAATAGGAAGAAGACGACCAGGGAAAAAAGAAGCTTAAAATTAAAAGAATAATTTTGGAAAGTGACCCACTACTGTCCTAATATTATTGAGCAGTTCTGCCAACCTTAAAGATATAGATTGAATTTGTTAGATGTCTTTATCTGTCTCGTCTTTTTTGTAATTCAGTGGTATTATTTTCACACTAGTTATTTTGGGTTCCAACTCACATCATCCTGCAAAAAAGCACAGCAGAGACTATATTTTCTAAGACAGCTCAAGAAATTTAGGATAAGTACAGCAGTTTTGACACAGTTCTATCGATCTGTCATCGAAAGCATACTCAGTTTTTCAATATCTGTCTGGTATGGATCAGCTTCAGCTAAAGATAAAAGGAAACTCCATCAAGTCGTCAAGACAGCCTCAAAATTCATAGGCCACAAACAGCCATCCCCAGATAACATCTATAGTGTGCGCATAAGACGCAAAGCTAAATCCATCATATCTGATAGCACACACCCAGCCAACCATCTCTTTCAATCTCTCCCTTCTGGTAAAAGGTTCTGTTCTTTTAAACTTGTGCAAATCTAACCGCCTGAAGAACAGCTTTTACCCCTCTGCTGTCAGAGCATACTCAGTAGGCTCATCCCCCTAGGGGAATTCTTTTTTAAAATTGTGCCCAGACTTGTGTCAATTGGTGTGCCTGCATGCTCGCGGTCTTGTGTGTGTGTGTGCGTGTGTGAGGAGGTGGAACATGCATTGGTATAAATGTGTATGCATACGTGTGTGTTGGTGTATGTGTAGGTGTGCGTCTGAGAGAAAGAGAGAATCTGAGGGAGAGACTGATACATGATGATGTAATTTGTCCATTCGATGTGCATGCTTTCGTTGTTGTTGGATTGTGTCTTGTGCAAAACCAAAACGATTTCCTTTGTATTACGGTGCATTGGCTGATTAAAGAATCTTGAATCTTGAACAGTCACATTCAGCTTGTCCGGTCTCACAGGGCTCCCAATCGTCCTGCAAAACAAGGGGTCCCAGGGATTCCCCTTCACTTACAGTATAGAGGGTCCTAGAGGCGGGATAGAGGGTCCCAGTGGCATTGCGAATACTAAAAAGAATTGATCTAGTGCATCCCTGGGACCCCCTGCACATTCTTTTACTTTTAGAGGGTCCTTTAGAATTTTAGTACTTCATAGACCCCCAAATTGGGATCCCTGGGAGCCCGGTCTCAAAAAACAAACCACACCAGCATTTCAAGGAGATTAATAATTCTGTCAGGTCGTCAGGAGGCAACCACCAGAGGAGACACTGCACTGCTGCTGAATTACTTCGGTGGAGTTCAGTGGAGCCTGTTCTTATCTAAACATTCGCAGGCTGAGGACACCACCTTATTTAGGGTTTTCCGTACGGAACTTACGTGTCTAATGTGAACCCGGCCTAAATCTTTAAAAAAAAGTATATGATTCCAGAGCGGGCTGCGGAGAACCTGTCTGTATGACTTCCACGTGGCACACGGTGCCAAGATGGTGCCCTTTGCTGGATGGGAGATGCCGGTGCAGTACAAGACCAGCATTTCTGAGGAACATCTACAGGTCAGTTTCAATCTCATCAGCATTTCTGAGGAACATTTACAGGTCAGTTTCAATCTCATCAGCATTTCTGAGGAACATTTACAGGTCAGTTTCAATATCATCATTACCAATTTCAAAAATTGATAAGACTAAGAGTACAGTGCACGTAGATCTGAAAATGTAAATTATACACTTATACGGATGTTTGCACTATGCTGTACGCCTATAGCCGTGTCTACTACGGGGCTGTGTCAAAATCACACACGTGTTTTCCCATAGCTGGTAAGATATCTTAAGAAATCTTCCTCACATAAGAGGAAATGTGACACGTGACGTGGGGGGGGGGGGGCTTTGACGGCAAGAGTTAAGCCCTTGTTGATCAGTATCCAAAAGGTCATTAACTCTTGCAAATGGCAGACATTAAGTGGCCTCAAATAGATGAGAGTTATGCCCTTGTTTGGTCAGTACTCAAAACCATCTTCCCCCACCCACCAAGGGTATTCACTCTTGCAAAAGGCGTTCTTTGCAGTAGCCAATAAATACATAGATTCCATCATTTTTGTTTGCCACGTTTCCAGGTGAGGCACTCGGTGGGGATCTTCGACGTGAGCCACATGCTGCAGTCCCACGTGAGCGGGGCCGACCGGGTGGCCATGATGGAGTCGCTGGTAGTGGGGGACATCGGGGGTCTCGGGGACAATGCGGGGACACTGACGGTGTTCACCAACGCCCAGGGGGGCATCTTGGACGACCTGATCGTGTCCAGCACTGACCGGGGCTTCCTCTACGTGGTGTCCAACGCAGGCTGCATCGACCAGGACTGGGCCAACATGAAGGTCACTTGCTTATTTTATTAGTTATTAGGTACTTTATGGTCACAAAGGCGTCTCTGTGAAATTCGGGTTGCTCCCACCTGGAGAGCGCGTCGCAGCCAGAGGCGCGCGTGTTATGTCTAGTGCTAAATATCTATCCTTAAATAAGTATAAAGTTTAGGCGCCTATGGCACTACTCTGAAGCCGCCCGAAAGTCTACCGGCCTTGTAAGGTATACCCCTATTAGCCGTAGAGGGATTCCAGAATAACTGGACACACCCGGGCGCACTTTTGCCGAGACCACTGCTATGAAAGGATGCCAGACCTAGGCCTAACAATTCCTTCTCTCTATGCCATTGCTGTAGTCATGAAGTTCACAAATTATAAGCTCTGCAATATCTACAATGAACCATTGAAGCATAAAGAAGGGTTTCTGTGGTTATGTGAAAGCATGTTATAACTACAAAACATAACAGCGCGACCCAATTTTTTTAATTTTTTTGCATGCGATCTTTGTGTGACTGATGAGGAAGGAAGAGGTGGGGGTAAAGTTTGACCAAATGACAACTTTTTCAAGTTGAAAGTTCTGTGCTTGTAACTTCCTCTAATCTGTCACTCTCTTTGATTCTGCCTTTTCCCTTTGCTTGCTGTCGTCTACTATTTTTCTGCCTTTCTGGGACCATTCTCCTGCCTTTTTTCAAGAAATATTTTCAAAGATATCTCCTCCAGCCGAAGTCGTACATGCTGGGCCTAATTATTTCTTACTTAGGCGCATAACGGCAGCATGACGCATCTGCGCTTATAATTGACAGGAAACTGTCTGAGCGATCGAAGAAGAAGAAGAAGATTCCAATATAATAGCATTAACAATTTCAAGAACCTCTTGGGTGAAATCCCAAAGTATAGAGAGCCTTTTTATGACTGATTGATGCTAGATGCAATTGCTTACACAGTGGAACCTCCCTTATAAGGCCTCCCATTATAACTAATATAAGACTCCCTCCCATATAAGACCTACTTCTTTTAGACATTGCCCTTCTTTGTAAGTGATATGTGTCATTACCTCCCTTTAAGACCCCTCCCTTATAAGACCTCATTTTGGATGATTTGTGAAGGTCTTATATGGGAGGTTCCACTGTACTTGATACTGAGCCAACATGGTCAGTTGGGACAGTCGTTATTCATAATTTATTCAGTCAGTCAATCAATCATTCATTCATTCATTCATTCTTTTATTCTTTTTCGGTTTTACTTTTAGCCACTGTGAGTATGGTTTGAGGAGATATGATGAAACAAATTCTTCTTTGTAACATGAAACGCTGGCAGATGAAAGAGGCAAATTCAAGACTTATTTTGTGCGACTACTTTGATTGATTGATTTTATTTTTGGGCATGGTCAAGATGTGCCACCCCCCCTACCTATCTCGGTGAATTCTATTTTTCCGTTATTGCCTTTCTTACCATACATAAAGCTGTATTTTAGGAACATTTTTAGCTAATAACCTTTTTGGAATACTAACCCTAACCCTAACCCTAGCCCTAACCCTACCCCCCACTCTATAAGACGGAAAAATGCAACGAACCACAACTGTGACAAATCGCGGTGTACTGCAGTACATAGTGGGGGGTACGGTTAGGTTTAGGGCTAGGGTTAGGGTTAGTATTCCAAATACGTTATTAGCTGAATATGTTCCTAAAATACAGCTTTATGTATGGTAAGAAAGGCAAAAACGGAAAAATAGAATTAACCGAGAAATGCAGGGGGGGTGGCACATCTTTACCTTTGCCTTATTTTTTAATCATGAAATGTATTGCTTCTTGTGTTAGTGTTGTAGGGAGAGAAAAATTGCATGCATATTTGCATATAATGTTTTGAAACTGCATTTTAACATTTTCTGCGGCAACGCGCTCTCCAGGCGTTAATAACCCGAATTTCACCGAGACATGTCTGTGACTAGAAAAGATACAAAGTACAAATGTATATATAAAATACAAACTGATATTTCATGACTGTTCTCTCTTTTTTTTGGTTTTTTGGTACCAGGCTGCAGAGAAAAAATTCAAGGACGCTGGTCGGGATGTCAAGTTGGAACACAACACGAACGCCCTCATTGCTGTACAAGGTAAAGAAGCAACATTTGTTGTGTACATACTACCTCACCTGTATCTGTTTCACAACTACATGGCTTAAACCTCTTCCGTTTTAGGATGGAAATCCGTCCATGAAAAAATCAGTAAAGACAGAAATCCGTTTTTCAGAATTGTCAGGGTGTTGGAGTTTGTCCCATTTCCATTTAAAAAAAATATTGTCAGGCTTAACCCTTGCAACTACCATATGTTTGGGACTTTAAGGCACACATTATAAGGCGCACCCCCCAAATTTCTGCCACGCTGCTCATTCTGAATCCCAATTCGCAGCCCCGGCTTGTTCAGGTCGCAGAATCCGAGACCAGCTGTCCTTAGACCTATTGTGATTGTTGGAGTTAAGTCTTTTGAGTTTTGCAGCCATTCTTAAGTATACAGAGTCTTGCTGAGGAAATCAATGAAAGGTACAGTTTGGCACACGTGCGTTCAGTTCATGCGCCCAAGTTGAGCGCATTGACATTGGCATCAATCGAGTCTACTTCCTTGATATTCAAGTTCTGTGTCGTCACTTCCACTTCAAAGTCACGTTTTAGCAGACGATTTTTTCAAATTCTGAGCATAGATTTTTTTTTCAAAAACAAAATAAAAATCCAGAAAATTCGCCCCTTCACTGCCTTTATGGCATTTATTTATGTTCATCTAAACGACGCAATCAAAGCCAAGTCAATCTGAAAATTTGTACCACTATATGTATGTAATCTTTAAGGGATATTTCGGTTCGTCTCTGTGTACAGTGGGTCCTGTTTATGACGTCATAAAGAAATGATGTAATTTTTGTGATCTAAAAATGACGCCATCTTTTAAGCTTTGCTTGTGGTAAGAAATATAAACTTAGTGAATCAACAAGGTTGTGCAGAATAATGTGACACCCACACACAGGTGTATGCGCACGACGAGCGAGTCAGTGCGGCGCTTCGCTCTTGTCTTTCATAGACTTGTGCTAGTGTTACCGTAACTTTCGGGTTATAAGGCAATTTTTTTTCTCCAATTTTGACCTATGCGCCTAATAAACGAGGGTGCCCTATTAGTGAACAAAATCGTGAGAAGAGAGGCAACGATTGCCGTGTTCAATACAGTCTACTGTGAGTCAGACAGATGTGTGTGTCGAAAGTGGTCACGAGTCGCCGATACAACGAATGCTCACGTTAAAATGCTTCAAAATCCCTGTTATCGTCCGAGATACCGTCCAAACAGATGCCATAACCCTTCATTGGATGTAAAAAGCATCGTTGTAGAGCTTAAAATGCCACAATTCTATCAGTTTTCGCGAAGAATTGTCCAAACACATCAACAGGAAGCAACACAAACGGAAGTTTGATCATTTGAAAGGGGAGCCAACTCTCGTTTATGACAGCAGTAATGGCGGTCGGTAAGCATTTACAGGCTTCAAAGTTTGACTTTCTTTTGCGCCTTATAAACCAGGGCGCCTTTTGCTTAATTTATTTCAGATTTTTCTTGAGAATTACCCTATTCACCTAGCGCCTAATGATCTGAAAAATATGGTTGTTTAATTTTCTCGTGAATCGATCCCAGGTCCTTTGATGACGAAAGCCCTGCAGCCATTGGTGGACTTTGACCTTTCAACCCTGCCCTTCATGACGACGAAGGTCGCCAGTGTCAGCGGGGTCAAGGACTGCAGGGTGACGCGCTGCGGGTACACTGGGGAGGACGGGGTGGAGGTGGGTGCATTGTGTGGTAGTGTGCTGTATTGCATTGTGTTGTAGTGTTGTGTTGCACAGCATTGTGTTATGGTGGATTGTGTCATAGTGTGCTGTATTGCATTGTGTTGTAGTGTTGTGTTGCACAGCATTGTGTTATGGTGGATTGTGTCATAGTGTGCTGTATTGCATTGTGTTGTAGTGTTGTGTTGCACAGCATTGTGTTATGGTGGATTGTGTCATAGTGTGCTGTATTGCATTGTGTTGTAGTGTTGTGTTGCACAGCATTGTGTTATGGTGGATTGTGTCATAGTGTGCTGTATTGCATTGTGTTGTAGTGTTGTGTTGCACAGCATTGTGTTATGGTGGATTGTGTCATAGTGTGCTGTATTGCATTGTGTTGTAGTGTTGTGTTGCACAGCATTGTGTTATGGTGGATTGTGTCATAGTGTGCTGTATTGCATTGTGTTGTAGTGTTGTGTTGCACAGCATTGTGTTTTGGTGGATTGTGTCATAGTGTGCTGTATTGCATTGTGTTGTAGTGTTGTGTTGCACAGCATTGTGTTATGGTGGATTGTGTCATAGTGTGCTGTATTGCATTGTGTTGTAGTGTTGTGTTGCACAACATTGTGTTATGGTGCATTGTGTGGTAGTGTGCTGTATTGCATTGTGTTGTATTGCACAGCATTGTGTTATGGTGGATTCTGTTGTATTGGACCTGAACTTTTGCACAACCGTAATCTGACATAGGCAGTTATGCTGTAATCACGAGAAATTGTATTACTTTTTGGTGTTTTGTTGTTGTATTTTTGTTCGTTTTTGTTCTGTCTGTCCCTCTGAACGCAGAGTCCGGAGAGCAGATGGTTGCAAACAAAAGTGATTATACAGTGGAACCTCCCTTATAAGACTCCCTCACACATAAGACCTGCTTCTCTGAGACATTGCCCTTCTTTGTAAGCATTAAAATTACCTCCCTTATAAGACCCCTCCCTTATAAGACCTCATTTTAGATGATTTTTGAAGGTCTTATAAGTGAGGTTCCACTGTACTATAAAAACTGTCCGAAATTGAAGTTATAAGCTTTAACCCTTTCGCCGCCAGCCATTTTTCAGCATTTGTTTTCCATTAATCTTACCTGGGTAGAGAAAAAAAAAATTCTGCAATATTGGAAATTCCTCTGTGACATGTAAAAAGTAAGGCCTATCCTTACCTCCCCGAAATTAAGAGAAATGGATCTTTGGATAACAGACCCTGATCTGATGCCTTTTAGTGACATGGGTGTTAAACCATTGTGGTGCAAAAATGCGACGTTGGTGATGAAAGGGTTAACATATTTCTTCATTTTCATCAATCTCTTAGACAGGGAAACCAGTGGTACGAAAAAGTCAAAGACTGCCATAAATAACAATAATACCTAGTATCTATATATAGCGCCTTTCTTTAGAATTAAACTCAAGGTGCTCACATTCACTGATTCACACGCAATTGGGCTAACATACACATTCATTCGATCATCATCTAATTAATTTGAAAAGTTACAGAGAGAAAGCTCTTTGAAACAAGTGAGTTTTCATTTGGGTCTTGAAAGCGGGAAGTGCCGAATTATGACGGAGGTGAACAGGCAAGGAATTCCAGACAGTGGGGGCGCAAAAACTAAAACTGCGTTGTCCAAAAGACTTTAAATTTACTTTAGGAACTTTCAACAGTTTGGCATACTTCGAACACTCTCCAAAGATCTCCCAAACTGGTGTGTAAGCTTAGCATACTAACAAGAAAATGTAGAAAGTGTAAACAGATATTTGGTACCGTATAATTTTCTTCTTTTTTGTGTTTGTGTGTGTGTGTTCAGATTTCTGTACCTTCCAACGCTATAGAGGGAGTGCTGGGGACCCTGCTGTCGTCCAAGGACGCCGACGTGAAGATGATCGGTCTGGGGGCCCGGGACAGCCTGCGATTGGAGGCCGGCCTGTGTCTCTATGGCAACGACATCGACGAAACCACCACGCCTGTCGAAGCCTCCCTCACCTGGGTCATAGGTCAGTGTGCCCGCTAAAGCATTTGGAAGGTTTTCTTTTCTGGGGCAGTGGGTGGATGCCTCGTGCCTCCATACGGGGAGCTGGACGACCCTGCCCCCTCCATGAGTCTCCCCTCGTGGGGATACCAGGGAGTCTTTCAGTACAAATAGTTAACTTTTTGGAAATGTTATGCTTGTAACTTCCTCTCATCTGTCACTCTTTGACTCGGCCTTTTCCTTTTTGCTTTCTGTCATCTTTTAGCTCGTAAAAGGTTTTGAAATATAAGCCGAATTATTGCTCATCTTTTACAACAGTGTTGCTGTTTTTATTTCTTCAAGTTTCGTCCACCATCTTTCTGACTTATTGGCCCCCATTCTTCTGCCTTTTTCCCCAAAACATCTTCCAAATAAGTTTCTCCTTTGAGCTCCTCCGAAATTGGAGTGTCGGCTGAATGCAGCGGGGAGACCAGTAAAAACTGGACACCAGACAGATATGTACCTCGCCCATTATGGCAAGGGAACGCAGAAGAAGAAGAGGAAAGACCTGGATATAGTGAAGGGAAGTAACTCGACAAACCGAGGATGTCTGTTATATGGAAAATTAGTTAAATTAAATCGCTCCTTTATCAATTCCGCCATTTCTGGAAGCCAAAAATAATAAATTATGTCATCAATGACTTTTAATTACTTTTTTTACAAACTATTTCACAATTTCCACAGACCAAAGCCAATTTTCAAAGATTTTCCAGGCATCAGAATTTTCAGATGATCTGCTCATTTCAGAGGATTAAGAATTTCTGACAGAGGATTGGCTTCTCTTGTCAGAGGTTTTGCCTTTTTATTCAGTGTTATCCTTTCTGTTAAATAGCATTTTAAAGCGATTTATCAATGCATTCAGCCTTTTCGGTCATGTTGGAAACTCATTTCAGTGTTGTCCTTCTTCATTCTAGGGCCTTGATGGCTGTTTTACCGCAGTTTTTCAGAGGATTGGACTTCAGACTATTCTGATGCCTGCTTTCAGAGACTGTGCGAACCCTGTAAATTGACCTCGGATAAATGAACACATTAAATCCCTCTGTGTGTGTGTGTGCATATTTGTGTGTGAGATGAATTGTATATGTTTGTTCTTCATAAATGATAATGGGGTGTGTTCCCTCCACCCCGTGTGTTCAGGGAAGAGTCGCAGATCGCGGGGGGATTTTCCCGGGTCGCAGATCATCCTGGATCAGATTTCATCCAAACCTCCGCGACGACGGGTGGGCTTCCTGTCCCAGGGACCCCCGCCCAGAGGTAAACATCATAGCGGTCTATTGTTTTCCGTTGTCTGTGGTTCATCTACATAAGCACTAGATAACATTTGGTAAAGGTAAAGATGCGCCCCCGCCCCTCCCCCCCCCCCTCCATTTCTCAGTTGTTTAAAAACAAATTCAGTCTTGCCTTTCTCACTGCAGATTGAGTACTTCATCCTCTATCGTTTGCTACATTTCACACTAATTTTCATCCATTTACATAATTAAACACATGCATTCAATAATAGTAGAAGATAAAGGCAAGACGGAAAGAAGGCAATGAACCAGGACTGTGACAAATGCTCCGCGGCTGTTGTGTGTACTGCACTACATAGGGGGGGGGTCCTATTAGATAATGGCATTTATCATGACTGCGAGTTAATTATTCAACAAAGATAATTAGCTCCAAAAGTTGAAAAGATAGTTTAATGTTTGGTAAGAAAGGCAGGTGTGAAAATGTGGGGAGAGCTGAGAAATGTAAGAGGGGGGGGGGGGGGGGGGGGCATCTTCGCCTTTACCTACATTTTTTATAATGCTGGCTCCGCAACTAAGACGTTGTCGTCAGTAGGGTGCTTAGTAGGCGGTGTCCTGCGTATGTTAACTCAAAACAGGCTGCACTGAACTCCACTGAATTTTTTTTTCTTTCAGGGGGTGCCGTAATTTACGACGAAAGCGGCAGCAAGGTCATTGGCAAGGTCACCAGCGGGTGTCCTTCACCTTCACTGAAAAAGAACGTTCGCCATGGGTTACGTGGAGAGGAAGTTTGGGAAGAATGGCACCCCGGTAAAGATTGAAGTCCGAAAAAAGATGTGCGACGCTGTGGTGGCTAAAATGCCCTTCGTTCCATCCGGTTACTACATTCCTAAGTAAACCTTGGTACATACGATTGACTTTTTTGTTCATTGAAGAGAAAATGCCGGTACACAGAAAACGCGCTGGAAAATGAAAATGTTATGCTTTGAAGAGATCCGAAAGGTGTCTTTTTTTCTTCTCGTTGTTATCTTCCACAAAAGAATATCTTGTTCAAAACGTGTGTTGCTGAAATACTGCATGTAAATGTATCGTAGAGATTTGACATTTTTCAATACTCTAATTTTTCTTCGGTCTTCTTTTAAATAAACCATGAACTGCTAAAATCCTTGCAAGTGTTTGATGTTTGAAAGGTTACTGTATTTTTCGGACTATAAGGTGCACCTTTGTATAAGGCACACCCCAAACATTTTGCCCAAATTTCAGATTTTGTTATTATATTTTCTTACTATTTTATTAGTCATGTTTTAAGGCGCAGGGGTCTGAGTCTAGGACAAAAAGTATCGCCTTATAGTCCGAAAAATATGGTACATAAGTCTTCAAACAGCATGGATTTTTTTTAATGTATGAGGGTGGACTTATTCATTTAACCAGACACGCTTTTAATGCCACTTTTTAATGCTACTTGTACTAGTATTGCTTCCTTCAAAATGCCTACTTTAATTCATTCTACCCCGTTTATGAGTATACTGACAAACCCATGCTAACCATGTCTGCCCATTTACGAGTTAACTCGTAATGCAACCCCATCCTCAAATTGAGGCGTCTAGCTTGGATCTCATCCACAAATTGTTCACTTTGGTAGCTGTAGACTGTTTACCAATGCTTCCTGTCCAGTCACACTCTAATGTTATCGATTTTGGAGCAGATTTCTAAATTTTCCTGATTTCTTTCAATGATGGAATGATAACCATGATTTCTGATGAATGAAAGCGAGTTAAATCATGTTTAAATGGATCAAGGACATTTTTAATGACATAAATAACGATTCTATTGAGTTTTTAACGAATCTAGGTTTAATAGAAAGCTCTACTGTCGATCTTTGCATAAAGAACAGACATTTCCTATCGAATTGTTTTATGTGTCAAAGAGCTGTTTTTAGAACTACAGTGAGCATTTCAAATTCTATGAAACTTTGCAAACTTTTAAAGTATGCATTTGACATTTTAAAGTGATACAATGAATATTTTCAAAGCTATAGGAATTTTTCTAAACATTTCTATGCTCAGAGCTCTCTGCACAGCTGGGCCAGGGGAGATAAACATGGCTGCACGGATGGGGTAAAATGTGTTAACTTTCTTCTGCTGATGATGTATCAATGTGTATGGTTTATAGTGGAAATTGAAGTGTTGTCAAGGTGAATGTTATGTTAAAAGTAACTAAACCAGAAATGGTTTTGGTGTCAATTTTCTCATGGTATTTCCTACTCGAGTTGAAGATTACCCGCTTTGCATTTTGTGCATAAATTAATGTCTGACTGAGTAGTCTTGTCTTCAAACAGGATTGATTTGTTGAGTACATGTAGATGGACTTGTTAACCAGAAATGTTGTGGTTTTGTTTGAATGCTGTTTTCAATATTCGAAGAATGCCTTCTTTATATTTTTACTGCTGAAATCTGTATGTGTGCGAGTGTGAATGTGTAAAATGGTTGATGAATTGAAAGCGATATCTTCAATCAAGATGGATTTGTTAAGTATGTGAGAGCAAGACTTGTTAATCAGAAACGTCCTTGTATTCATATTGACAGACAGCTGTTTTATGAAATCATGTGATCAACGGGTCTTATTGTTGTTGTTTTAACGTGAGATTATGGTGAAATATTAAGCCTGTGCCTTGATTCAAGAAAAGGCAGCATTATGTGTTGCAGTGTGTATGTTGAAGAATGTTTACATGCTATTCAAAATCAAAATTTTAAAAATGTTCTTGTCTCTAGTGTTTATAGATCTGATTTGCTTTTGGTGCGCACTTTATTTTAATCATGTTGAAAATTTTAAACATGGAAAACAAGTGTACTCTGTCAAAATATGATTGAAAGCTGTTGCATTTAGACCCTTTGAAAAATAAGTATAATCTTTTTTATTTTAAAAAAAATAAAAAATAAAATTTGAATTAATCTAGTCCTTTTATTCTGCATTTGAATAAACCACAAATTGTTTGTATGAAAACCCAGTAGTCAAAGAAAAATACTTGTCAATGTTCCTGTTGATACAATGCAGAGATTTTACTTCCATTTTTATTGTTTTATGTGAAAGTGTTATGTTTAGTGGAATTTATAAATTTCAATTTTTTTACACAATTTGTATCCTTACTGATGAGGAATAATTTTGCAAGCTTAAATGCGTTTTGATGATCTCTTTTTCCTACACGAGCTTGCTTATTTGAATTTGTTGATTTGGGAGGGGGGCAAATGATGTGTTGTTATAGAATAGTTTTGTTATTGTGTATAAAAGTATTGTTATTTATCATTTATTAGTATCTGGATCTAGTACGTTGTAGGAGCCTATGAAGGCTATATACACAACAGATTTGGCGCATTGAGAGTTAAAATTGATGCCTTGATGGTAATGACACAAAGGATTTGAAATTATGGTCTTGATGTTAATGACATGATCTTAGTGTCTATTCTAATTGCAGGGCTATTTGTGACATGTCTTTGTCTCAGGTTTTATTGACAGAAGCATGACAAGTGATGCATTTACTGGTCACAAAGCTTTAAAAAAAATACTTCTAATCATTTTGATGACATGCTGGAGAGATTGTATCAGTATTATTGACTTGAACTGTTTAATGTAATCTGTATTAACCCTTTTGCCGCCAGCCATTTTTCAGCTAAAAATAACCATTAATCTTACCTGGGTAAAGAAAAAAAAAATCATCTACAATAGTGGAAATTCCTCTGTGACATGTATAAAGTAAGGCCTATCCTTACCTCCCAAAATTAAGAAAATAGGGTCTTTGGATAACAGGCCCTGGTTTGATGCCTTTTACTAGTTTTAGTGACATGGGTGTTAAATCATTGTGGTGAAAAAATGCAACATTGGCGGTGAAAGGGTTAAAGTCCTAATCAAATAATCTGCAGGCCTAATGCCGATATGTATTGCAATTCCTTTTGAACATTGTGTTCCCCGCCAATTTATAAGAGAAAAAAAAAGATAGCCTTTTAATAGAAAGCCAAAGCTGATGCTGATTTATTGTTAAACACGAGTTGTTGTTTTCAAGACCACAAGTGTAATCATGATTTTAATGACTTCAATCAAATGCCTTCCAAGAAGTTTCCTGCTGAGATTTGTTTTTAATTGTTTAAAAAAAAAATTCCATTGTGTGATACTGTCCATTCCTCTTTTTTTTCTGAGCCACGTTTACGCATTTGGTCTTACTTAGCGAAACTGACATGAATAATCCATTATCATATTATTTATTCAGAATGCAATTAGCTAGAAATAAATTCATAATTACTATCAGTGCCATGTCTTTTGGGAATAACAGATTGTATACGGACTTCAAAAGTGAAGGCTAATTATCAGATATCCTTGTTTATTTTTTATACCATTACTTTTATTACCGTTTGAAAAATGTTTTAGAAGCTCAGCAATCACAGACCACAAAAATCAACAAAAGTTAAGGCACAGGGACGGTATTCATGTCGAGATAGCATGAGACTTAGCATGATGCTAACTTAGAAGCTCTTCCAATGTCCTATAGGATTTAATAGGACTTTTGGAAGAGCTTCTAAGTTAGCATCATGCTAAGTCTCATGCTATCTCGACATGAATACCGTCCCTGGATAACATTTTTTTGGAATACCCAAGAGAGTAAGTCAGCAGTTCAAATGTTGTTTAGGTCATGTTTTGTATTTATTTTGGAGGTCAGTATGGCATTTCTACACAGCTGATTGTTATTTGTCTGTTAATAATTACCTCTGATAATAAGTTTGCATTCCTGGAATAAATTATCAGAATGATGGGACGTTATGGTGTTTTTTCACAAAGAACTCATGTATGTGTAATATTAGTAGTAGTAGTATTAGGTACTTTATAGTCACAGATGCATCTCTGTGAAATTCAGGTTGCTCCCACCTGGAGAGCGCGTCGCAGCCAGAGGCACGCACCCATTTTTTTAATTTTAATTTTTGCATGCGATTTTTGTGTGACTGATGAGGAAGAAAAGGGGACGGGGGTAAATTTGGACCAAATGACAACTTTTTTGTTGCCACTGGGATTAATGTGTGCTAAGTGCATGGGCACACGGGACCTCGGTTTATCGTCTCATCCGAAAGATTCCACATTCAGACCGTAAGGCCTAGTGCAAAGTAAGAGGAAAATTCCCCTGTACCCAGGTGCGAACTCGGGTTTACTTGACATGAGGCGTGCATGTGTGTGGTCATGCGCATGTACGTTTGTGTATATGTTAGTGCATGCATGTGTGAGTGTGCCATTAAGTGTGTTGTGGATGTATGTTTATAAGCATGTTTTTTCTGTGTATGTTTATATACATGTGTGTGTGTGTGTGTTCATGTGCAGTGCATTCATACCACCAAACTAATTGCCACAATCAATAAGTGTACAAATTCAATTTTGAAAACCCTGGGATTAATTAAAACATTTCTTTTAGTTTTATATGTTACCATTACGTGTATTGCACAAGATTTAGAACACAATGTAAAAGCAATTATAAACGCTAACAGATACAAAGTCAACAGTTAAAAAAGAAAAGAAAAAGGGTATATGTAAGGACTTTTAACTCACAAAAATCAACAACAAAGCATGACATGAATTTCATGCATGGAATTGTTTTACATGCAACAAGTATTCAAGCTATTTTCTTTAATAATGGAGATAGTGAATCTTCATAGTCTTTTTTTTGTAAGCAAATAATTCCAATAATAAAAAAGATACCACAATACAAAGGCTGTCCAAATGTACTAGGGAATTGTAAAGACACCACAGTACAAAGGCTGCCCAAATGTACTAGGGAATTGTAAAGACACCACAGTACAAAGGCTGCCCAAATGCACTAGATAATTGTAAAGACACCACTGTACAAAAGCTGCCCAAATGCACTAGATAATTGTAAAGACACCACTGTACAAAAGCTGCCCAAATGCACTAGATAATTGTAAAGACACCACTGTACAAAAGCTGCCCAAATATATTAGAGAATTGTAAACATACCACAGTACAAAAGCTGCCCAAAAGTACACCGGTATTGTAACGAAACCACAATACAAAAGACACCACAGTACAAAAGCTGCTAAAATGTACTCTAGTATTGTAAAGATACCACAGTACAAAAGCTGCCCAAATGTACACCAGTATTGTAAAGAAACCACAATACAAAAGACACCACAGTACAAAAGCTGCCCAAATGTACTCTAGTATTGTAAAGACACCACAGTACAAAAGCTGCCCAAATGTACTCTAGTATTGTAAAGACACCACAGTACAAAAGCTGCCCAAATGTACTCTAGTATTGTAAAGACACCACAGTACAAAAGCTGCCCAAATGTACACCAGTATTATAAAGATGCCACAATAGAAAGGCTGCCCAAATGTACTCCGGTATTGTAAAGAAACCACAGTACAAAAGCTGCCCAAATGTACTCCGGTATTGTAAAGAAACCACAATACAAAAGCTGCCCAAATGTACTCAAGTAATGTAAATATACCACAGTACAAAGGCTGCCCAAATGTACTCCAGTATTGTAAAGATACCACAGTACAAAAGCTGCCCAAATGTACTCCAGTATTGTAAATGTGGCACCGCACAAAGGCTGCCCAAATGTACTCCAGTATTGTAAAGAAACCACAGTACAAAAGCTGCCCAAATGTACTCAAGTAATGTAAAGATACCACAGTACAAAGGCTGCCCAAATGTACTCCAGTATTGTAAAGAAACCACAATACAAAAGCTGCCCAAATGTACTCAAGTAATGTAAAGATACCACAGTACAAAGGCTGCCCAAATGTACTCCAGTATTGTAAAGAAACCACAATACAAAAGCTGCCCAAATGTACTCAAGTAATGTAAATATACCACAGTACAAAGGCTGCCCAAATGTACTCCAGTATTGTAAAGATACCACAGTACAAAGGCTGCCCAAATGTACTCCAGTATTGTAAAGATACCACAGTACAAAAGCTGCCCAAATGTACTCCAGTATTGTAAAGAAACCACAGTACAAAAGCTGCCCAAATGTACTCCAGTATTGTAAAGATACCACAGTACAAAAGCTGCCCAAATGTACTCCAGTATTGTAAAGATACCACAGTACAAAAGCTGCCCAAATGTACTCAAGTAATGTAAAGATACCACAGTACAAAAGCTGCCCAAATGTACTCCAGTATTGTAAAGATACCACAGTACAAAAGCTGCCCAAATGTACTCAAGTAATGTAAAGATACCACAGTACAAAGGCTGCCCAAATGTACTCCAGTATTGTAAATGTGGCACCGCACAAAGGCTGCCCAAATGTACTCCAGTATTGTAAAGAAACCACAATACAAAAGCTGCCCAAATATACTCAAGTAATGTAAAGATACCACAGTGCAAAAGCTGCCCAAATGTACACCGGTATTGTAAAGAAACCACAGTACAAAAGCTGCCCCAATGTACTCCAGTATTGTAAAGATACTTCAGTACAAAAGTCCAGTATGATGTAAAGATACCACAGTACAAAAGCTGCCCAAATGCACACCTGTATTGTAAACATACCACAATACAAAAGCTACCCAAATGTATTCCAGTATTGTAAAGAGCAAAAGCTGCCCAAACGTATTCCAGTATGTAGTCTTATTTTAAAGTGTTTGAAAAATACAGTAGACACACAAAGATCTTATTTGACAAATAAAAAAAAAAGGAATTTCCTTTTCTGGTAAAATTGAAAAACAGGAAATCCTTGTATACCAGGAAAAGTTGCACCCATGAAGAAATGATGCTGTGGGCGAGACACAATGGCTAGCTCATTCCGGCTTTGTAGATCTGCGATTTATAAAAAATAAATAAATGTGTGAGTGCTCAATTTATTTTGAAGAATGTGAAACAAAAGGTAGGTACGGTAACAGCGATACAGTTTACAGTCTGCTTATCGATATTCTAAAGCCATGCTGTGGCGTTTTTCAGTGCTTTTCCATCCGAATAGAGCTTGTGAAGTCCCTTTAACTCATTCCAGCCATATATGTCCGGAATTAAAAGATAGCTGTCAATTTGATGCATTTGCTTCAAGGGAAGTAAATCTGTGTGCACCTTGGTCACTTCTAAACTTGCTTCACTCCCGTAGACCACAATTTTGACTTTGCTTTTGTAGTGGTTCGTTGTGGGGGAACCAATCGGTGTAGAGAGTTTTTCTACATAAAGTCTCTATATATAAAAAGTCTGATCTACCACTTCCCTATGTCTAAACCTGAAGTAAAAACCTGTCATCTTCTTTCATTTCTCCTTTTGTTTATGTCTGTTTTGTTAGTGTGCATGGCTGGGGTGATTTGTGAGTTTTCTTAACAATTCAAAATTGTTGCGATGCGAGGAGTCAAACGTCCATGGCCTTGTTTATCTTGTGCTGGTTCTTCTTCAGATACATACATGGGCACCCCCATCACTGATTGTCTACCATCGTGTAGCCCCCTTGAGCTTGACCCAGTCCACGGCATGATGATGGGTGTGCCTGCCTTGTCTACTTTATTCTGATTCTTCCTGAGGCACATGCATGGCGACCTTACACCACTTAGCTCAACTTTAGGCAGACTAGCTCTCCCCAACTATCGTGTCTAGAGCAAAACATGAGGCAGACTAGCCCCACTCTCCCCTACCACCGCGCGCCAAATTTCAGCTTGACCAAATCCATGGCATGCCTGCCTTGCTTCAGGATGTGAACAGCCTTGACAGTTTTATTCCGATTCTTCCTGACCTCCGCCACTTAGCTAAAAAATGAGGCAGACTAGCCCCACTTTCCCCTACCACAGCTAAAAAAAAAGTAGCCCAGACTAGCCCCACTCTCCCCCTACCAGCGCGTGTCAGCTTTCAGCTTGACCCAGTCCATGGCGTGCTGATGGGCGTGCCTGCCTTGCCTCAGGACGTGAACAGCCTTGTCGACCTTGGTCTGGTTCTTCCGAAGGTACATGTTGGTGCTGCGTCTCGTGGCGTCCAGCATGTCCGGCCGCATCTCGTCCAGGGAGAGTTTCTCTGGCAGGTAGGGGTTGAAGCGGAAGTAGGTGTCCGCGGGCATCACTGTGGCTAGCATGGCGTGCACCTCTATGAGAAATAGAACAAAAACAAGCACGCTATAAATTGTACGTTTGCACAGCCTAGAAGTCAAAGTCAAAAATACTTTACTATCACGTTAGATGAAATTACAGACTGGTCTCGTACAAGCAGAATACAAGCAAGG
>CM065687.1:7026257-7041257 GCA_017654935.2 Phymorhynchus buccinoides
GCGGGACGATTGGGTGTTACTATAACTTTAAACCTAAATTTCAGTACAATGCCGCAATACAATAATAGGCCTACACGCATCCACGCACACATATTATGTGTATCATTATACACAGTAAGTGTATAAACAGAACAGAACTTTAATTTATTGCCTTAAAAAAAGTCAAGGTAGTATTTGGCATACATATTAATAAGAGAGACAGACACAGAGACAGAAATAGATGTTTAAGCATAGCCGACAAGTTTACAGTCATATAGTCTAGTTGTAGATCTAGAAAAAGAAAAAGACCACAAAAGTTTCTTTGTTCAGAAAACAAACTTAGTCAGACTGAATGATGTAATGCTATGATGTATTTGTGACCTGATGGAAAGAAAAAAAATCAGAATGAAACGATTCTCTCTCTCTCTCTCTCTCTCCACTCATGCTTAATAATTGGCATGCGCCACACAGGCGCATTACAAGGTGTTAACATACGTCATTTTGAAAAAAATTATGGGTGAATGGCGTGGGCGTGCCAGAAGTCTGTATCTCTGGCACTGCCAGGCATGGCAATTGTCAGAGACCAAAAACTCTGAAAAGCCCGCCCCCCCCCCCCCCCCCCCCCCCCCCCCCCCCCCCCCCCCCCCCCCCCCCCCCCCCCCCCCCCCATTTTTGTAGCATTAAAATATAATATTATCATAACAATTGAAGTATTTAGTAACTACAACTTTGACCTAAAAAACAATTTCTGACTGCGTGTTAAAGTAACATTGCTAAAGCAGCAAAGAATGAAAACAAAAAGAGAAACTACATAGCGGGGGCAAAAGGCTGTGAAGCCTATAAGTGCCAATGCTATGCTATGTTATGTATGTGTGTGTGCGAATGGTTGCAGACTAAGTTACAGTATGTGCTTTTCTAAATGTTTGGATTATATATTACAGTAAGTTATAAAAAAAGAAAGAAAGGAACATACAGACAAAGAATAAAAAGAACAGAAAGAAAGAAAAAAATACAACAGAAACGCAACCGAAAGAGAGAAACGATGAATGAAAGAAAGAAAGAAAAGGAAGAAAACAGTTTTTACCTTTGGCACCAGAGGATCACGCACAAACTCTATCATGGGTTTGTGGCCCAGCACCTCCCTGAATCACACACACACACACACACACACATACACACACACACACACACATCTGTCTGAATCACTTTTAGTGGACGGACGTTAAAGAACAACACACACACACACAGACAGAGAGATAATCTAAAGTCAAAACAATATTTATGCAAGAGGCATGAAAGTAGTTCCTAGCTGTGACGGGTGAAAGGGGTGGGGGGAAGGTAATTTCCCCAAGCTGATTTGGCAGGCTCTCATGGGCAGTGACAACGGGTGGTAAGGACTAAACATGGGGAGTGGAGTGAAAAAGGGAGGTTACTTCTCAATTCTTAAAACCTGATCTGTAAATAACGGTCACTGAATATTAAAAAAACAAAAAACCCACCCACCCACCTCAACAACAAACAAACAAAAAAACATACACACAACAAAAGCTACCTGATTTCAAACATACAGCCTGAAAAGAAGTGCTCATGTAAACACCATAATCAAATATTTTTAGCGGGGACTATAAGGCGATACTTTTTTCCCCACACTGAGATTGAAGCGCTTGACGAACAAAATAAAGCGCTACAACAAAATCTGAATTTTGCTTAAGATTTTGGGGGTGCGCCTTATATATAATAATAGTCAGAAAAAATATGATAAGTAATAAATAAAGATCCAATATTGAGACTGAGTTTCGCGCTCACTTCAAATCTGAATTTTGCATAAAATGTTTGGGGGTGCGCCTTATAATAATATATAATAATAGTCAGAAAAATATGAAAAGTAACAAATAAAGATCCACTAATGGGGCTGAGTTTGGCACTCACTTCAGGATTTCCTCGTACTTGTCCGAGTCGTACAAGGCCTGGTTCCAGACGGTGCTGGCGGCACCCGCCACCTTGCTGCGGCTGAACATCTGGGCACCAAACTCCTCATAGATCTGCTCTACCTGCTCCACAACATTAACCCCTTGACTGCCACCAACTGACCTGATAACATCACTGATTATGTCATCAGATGAAGAGGAATAACCCTGATATGCTGGCTTTTGCTCTAACACAGTCAAGAGAGTTATATCCCCAGACCATTTTGCCAGTTTGACCATCAGTTGTCTTTTTTATGGCATGATTTGCCCAATGATTTTTTCTTTAATTTTCTCTGGCAGTCAAGGGGTTAACAGTGATAATGCATGGCAGCACCCATGGCTGATCATTTGGGCACTGAACTCCTCATATATCTGCTCCACAACATTAACAGAAATACTAACAATGATGCTAAAACCACTACTACATTTACTGCTACAACAACTACTACTACAACTACTAGAGGTGTAGAGTGGCACAGAGGTAACGCGTTCGCCTCGTGCAAAATAAACCCGTGTTCGAACCTGGGTACGGGTAATTTTTTCTCTCACTCTGCACTAGGTCTGAACGTGGAGTCTTTCGGATGAGACGAGGTCTCGTGTGCCCATGCACTTGGCACACATTAAACCCAGTGGCAATAAAAAAAGTTGTCATTTGGTCAAAATGTAACACACACACACCCTTCCTTCCTCATCAATCACACAAAAGTCACATACAAATAAATAAAAAGAAATGAGTTGCGCGCCTCTGGCTGTGATGCGCTCTCCAGGTGGGAGCAACCCAAATTTCACAGACGCCTCTGTGACTATATACCAAATACTGCATACTACTACTTCTACTTTTTTTAAAAACTACTGATAACAATAATTATGCAGGCCTTTCACTCAAATGGCTTTTATTATCGGTTGACGTTAGTTAGCCTGAAGGTACTGACTGCCAAGTTAAATCGGGCAAACACGAACGGGTGTACCCCCACTACTTGACTGACTAACGTTTCCTGTTGGTGGTAGTAAATGGGAAAAAACTGTTTCCAAGCATTTCGTCAATTCAAATTTGCTTCTTTGCTTGCATTTCGTCAATTCAAATTTGCTTCTTCTCACACAGAACTGAAAGCCCATGAACAACAAGAGGCAAAGCCTTCAAGGCTCACTCAAGGTGATCATGGTCACCGAGGTCGACAGCACTTCACATACGTTTGATTTTAATTAAGCTAGTCTACCTGCTTGCCAAATGTGGAGACTGTATCTGCAAAGATACCTAACCCTAACCCTAACCCTTAAAGATATGGACAAAACAAATAAATGACGATGTTCAAGGTCAACGGTCAAGGTCAAGATAGTAAAAGTCATCGTGGATACCATCTCGCCTTAGGCTAATGCACCACCATGCCAAATTTGGGGACTTTAACTGCGAAACTGTGAAGGACAAAAATGAAAGGTCAAAGGTCAAGGTCCTTGGTTAATTTTAACACGCAAATCATGTATGCAAAGTTTGAACAATGTACGCCTCATAGTTCCCGATAAAAAGCCAACATTAAAGTTACCACAGACAGACTCACACACAGATACACCCGGAAAACTGAAGAAGCATGAGAACATGGATTCACTCGAGTTGACATGAGTGAGCCAAATGAGGTTGACACGAGTGAACCAAGTGAGGTTGACACGAGTGAGCCAAATACCATGCCCAGACCTTGTCCAGAGGGTGCCGGTAGAGGAAGACGAGGGAGGTCAGCAGCGCCCCCGTGCTGACCCCGCACACGTAGTCAAACAGCTCGTAAATGCGCCGCCCGCTCAGCTCCTCCATCTTCTTCAGGCACGTGATAGTCACCATGGCTCTGTACAACACACAATAACAACGGCGTGTGTAGGCGTGTATCCACAAGTACGTCTTAGACAGTCAACACGGGTAGTATAGTAGTATGTAGGCTTACATTTTCTCTCCACACACATCCGGAAGCCACACTCCAAAAATCAGAAGCCACAAGTAAACTACACTCCAAAACCCACACGTTTTTACACTCCCAAAACCCAGAAGCCACAAATGTACACACCAGTGAAGTCCAGAGGCCCGGGTCATAGGCCATTGACCTATTAAAATTGAAAATGTCCCATTGTGTTCTCCCCTGCCAGGACAAATGTCTGATTAAATTATTAAAGATTACATACATAGAGTTGTAAACTTTTTTTTATGGATACACTTGGCTTTGAATGCGTTGTTTAGATGAACAAAAATAATGCCATAAATGCAGTGAAAGGCTGAATTGTCTGGATTTCTATTTTGTTTTTGAGATAAAATGATGCTCAGTAAATTAAAAAAAATCATCTGCTAGAATGTAGCTTTGAGTTGCGTTGAAAGTGGAAATGGCGAAATAGAACTGGATTGTGATAGTCGAAGAACAAGTACCTGGGTCATGCTACACATTTCACAGGTTTCCTTTCAAAGATCCAGCTCGGCTGTGAAAATGGATGGAAAGTATGAACAGGAGGGACCCCCACAGCCAATGTTGTCATCGCTCTACCACTCTTCATCTTCTTTCAATATCTTCTATGGCTGGAATTGGTATGGTAGAATAGCCGGCCCCCTAATTTCCTGGCTTTCCATCATAGTTATTCCTATGTCTGACATAGAACACGTTACGTCATACGGACACAAAATCAGAAGTGCATCCCACTTGAGCGTTGCCTTGTCGAACACGCCGCTTCACACACAAAATTATTTCAATTCCAGCTTTAGATGGGTTGGAGACTAACAAGATAGAATAAAAGAAAAGGTGAGAAAACTTTACTCATCAACCTACAGTAGTCAACAAAAGCGTATTGTTTTCGCTGACAGCCGATTTGAAATAATCTTTCAGGCAAAAGAACCTGGTCCCACCCTTTAACACTGGCACGCTTTGTTCTATTGATTTCTTCAAGAGCTACGACATTGTCCTATTGATTTATCTCGTCTCAGGACAGTTTGTTCTATCACTTTTCGATCCTCGGCATATCACTGTATACTAAGAAAACCCCACAAAAAACGGAAGCCACAAGTTTTGGCCCCCCCCAAAAAACGGAAATCAGGCGCATTCCGGAAAATTTGCTCCCCTGCAGATGCCCCTGCCCTGCCTTAGGACTTTTTGTTCATTTGTTTTCTAGTTTGTATGATGCTTCAGTGCTCCCCCCCCCCCCATTACCTGGTGCCCCCTCCATCCAGACACAGGATGCGGATGCCCCTGCCCTTCACAGGAGGGTGGTACCCTAGCAGGGCCAGAGCTTCCAGCGCCTCCTCCTGCAGGGTCTGGTCCCCGATCTGCAGCAGCTGCAGCAGCGTGGGCACCGCCTTGCACTGAAGCAAACACAGCAAACCAAGGCTTCAATATTCTGAACAGTAAAATACAGTGCAAGCTCCCTTATAAGACCTCCCATTTATATAAGACTCCCTCCCACATATAAGACCTACTTCTCTGAGACATTGCCCTTCTTTGTAAGTATTAAAATTACCCCCCTTATAAGACCCCTCCCTTTAAAGACCTCATTTTGGAAGGTCTTATATGTTCCACTGTATCTTTCTGCTCACCTGCCACAGCACAAGAAGGTCTGAGCGCATCGTCCCACGAAGAAGCAATAAATCAAGGTTCTATTGCTCAAAAGAAATAAATGGCAACGAATGGAATGGAAGTGATTGCATTTGCATGCCATTCAAATTGTATGATCACACACAAACACAGAGAGATTCAGACACGTGTGCATGCTCATGTGCGCGCACACACACACACACACATACAATCTAACCACAGCTACCACTGACACTAAATCATTACCCACCTCAACTGCAGCTTCATATTGGCAACTGGGGAACTGCTTGACATGAGTGCACAGCTCTCTCAGTCGATCTATCCTGGATGAGTAATTGGTCGCCATCCTGATGCCGCTCATTAGCAGCTGAGTCTTGGCTTCAATCTCTGCGCGGGAAACAAACGCGTCACTGCGCAGCAGCTTTCTCTGCGCCGCAAGAGCCCCAGTGGAAGTGGTGGTGATCGAACCTCTGAAGGGATGCGGGATCCTTGTGAACAAGCCCCACCCTTTGTTCTCTTCTTCCGAGGGACCAGCACTCGTTCTGACCTGCGCATGTTGAACAGCTTTTCTCTCTTCCTCCGGTGGCAACTGTTTGGACGAAAAGGGCAGAAATCTTTGGAACAAGTTCCACTTTCCGTTTTCAGTTTCAACTTTGAGCTTCTCAGTTTTTTCTGTCGCAGTATTATGTAAAGGTTTCAGTGCGTATTCGTAGGGGAGAATAAATTGGACTGTTGTGGCAGTGACTTCTTTAAGTTTGCTTGGTTCTACAGGCATGCCTGGCTCTATAGCCTTACTTGTTTGGGCCTGGAGTTCATCTTTAATACTAGACTCTTTCCTTACCGTTGCTTTTTCTTCAGCTTCTTTACTGTCTACAGCCGTGACCATTGCCTGTTCTTTGGGTTCCTTCAAGGGTTCTTTTTTAAAGGGCAAACGCATTAATTGGAACCAGTTTTTCTCTGGAGGTGGAGATTTTTCTTGTACAGAAAGCTTAGGAAGTGATCTGTCCTCACTTTTAAGACGTTTGGGCGAGGCCTGATTCTCATAGAGGGTGCTGATACTTTTATCTAAATCAGCCATCCTCATCGCTTCCTCGAAACTGTGTTGCTCAGCCGTTGGTTGCAGTCCAGATTTGGGTTTTGCAGAATGAGAACTGACGGTTTTGTCGACATGAGTCATAGTCAAACTCATAGCTTGTTCAAAACTATGGCGCTCAGATGCTGGGTGAGATTCAGATGTGGGTTTGGTAGAATAAGTGCTCACGCTTTGGTCGTCATCGACCAGAGCTTTCTCGACTCTACACTTTTCGGTGGTCGGTTGAAATCCTGAACTAGATTCTGTAGAAAAGGGGCTTTTGTCTGCATTAGCCATGGCTTTCTCTAATCTATGCTTTTCTGACGATAAAGCATCAACCTTAGATTTCTCAGATCTGTGCTTTTCACCAGTGGAAGGCTGCGATCCAGAACTGGCTTTTGTAGAAAAAGATCTTACACTTTTGTTTGGATCTGCCACTGGTTTCTTAAATCTGAACTGCTTGGAACTAGTTTGGAATCCAGAAGTGGATCTTGAATAAGATTTAGTATTTTTGTTTGTATCAGTCATAGGTTGCTGCTTGAAACTGTGTTGCTCAGAAATAGGCTTCAATGTTGACTTAGACTTCTTATAATCAGATTCAACTTTTGTGTGTGCATCAGTGATTCCTTCCTGACAAGTGGGTTGTTCTGGGGTAGGTTGCACTTCAGATTTGAATTTTGCATAATTAGTATTAACACTTTTGTGAGCATCAGTGATTATTTCTTGAAAACTATGTTGCTTTGGGGATTGAAATCCAGATTTAAGCTTTGTATTATAAGAATTAATACTTTTGGTAGCATCAGTTAAATTTTCCTGAAAACTAGGATGTTCTTTGATCGGATGCAATCCAGATTTAGGCTTTATAGAGTAAGAGTAAACACTTTCATTCGCATCAGTGAACATTTTCTGAAAAGCATACAGTTCAGGGATAGGTTGCATTTCAGACTTGGGTTTAAAGTTAACATTTTTGCTTGCAGCAGCGATTATTTCATGAAACTGGGTCTGTTCTCCGGTCCATTGCGATCCAGATTTGGGCCTTGTGCAATCAGTGTTCACATTCTTATTTGCATCAGTGATTATTTCCTGAAAACTGTGGCGTTGTTCAGAATGGAATACAGACTTGGGTTTCACATCTTCCTTTAACATGTATTCAGGAGGCGGCAACAAAGGTGTAATTTTGGTCAAACGGGATTCGTTATCTTGGCCGCTGCCACCTCTGTTGAGCAGTCGCCCTAAGGTGAATTCATCCCTGTCTGGTAGCTTTGACTCCATCTTCTCAAGCTGACACATGATGCCATCCATTCTGGATCTCACCCAATTAGACAAACACACATGTTGAAGAAACGCATTCAATGACGGCTGTGCTCCTAAGGTTTGTCCCTTTGCAAGAACTCTGCAGTTTGTTGGCCGACTGTGATATAACTTTGATCCCGAAGAACATGCTGCGCTCAAAGAGGGGCTGTTTGAACAATGGAGTCTGTTGAGGCTGGTGGAGCTTTGCCGAGATGTCTTACAACGCAATGACTCTGAGCAAGGAATAGTCACCAGCGGTGGTCTGGATGATAGACCGCGGCGCACAGCAAAACTGCTCATCATAAGGATTCTGCAAATAGATGTAGTTTTAAGCTGATGCAGAAATATAAGAAGCAAATCCCAAAGCCTAATCACCAGTAGCCTGAGTAGGCAAAGATGCAGATTATCCCCACCCCCTCACTTTCATAGTTCTTTGCAATTTTTCAGTCTTGCTTTGTATTCTACTAGATTCTAGTCTATTAGCAAGTGTATCAAAAAAATCATCGTTTAAATGGATGCAAATGAACGTTCAATATTGAAATTGATAGTTTTTAACTGGCATCGCCATGTCAGAATAAAATCCGAAAGGATTTGGCACGGCTCTGTCAGTCTGTGTAGATCTACCATGCTTTTTAGATCTACTGACTTTAAAATATTTTGGCGATGTAAATACGGATATTATAAATTTTTACCTCTTTCTTTATATCAAAATGGCAAGATCTAAGCACTGTGCCCTTATCATAATGAAGGCCAATAGGTGTAGGCTGGATCTACATAATGATAATCATAATCAGATAATGTTATAGTCGCTATCATGTCACGTATGTGAGTAATCAACCAGACAACACGTTTCCTTCCTATAATTAGGAATTTCTTGCTGATTAATCAAAATAACAAACCCATGCTTCAGACAGCCAATAACTCTCTTTAAGATTGACACAACAAGATTTGAACAACAGCTGTCATAGATCTTGAAGGGGCCGGACAGAACGATGGTCAACAATTTCTATCCAGCCGATCAGCACCTCCATGACCGATATCGGGTTTAACTAGACCTATTAAAAAGAAGCATTTTGATTGGCTGGTTGATGTCATCGTTTGCGAATCATACCCATTGACACAAACAAATTTTCTACTCTTTCTGTGTCTCTGTCTGTCTGTCTGTCTCTGTCTCTCTCTCTCTCTCTCTAGCCTCTTCCGTACACAACGGCGATTCCTCCTCCCTACCCCAAACACTCCTCGTCTTCAGCCTAACAACAAAGGCCACATGAAAACCCCTCCTTCCCCTCCACCATTCAATGACTCCCACTTCCCCAAACTACAGACTGACCAACGTGACAACAAACCCCCTTCCATCTTCTCCCAACCTCCCCCAAACACCAACATTTCTCAGTGCCAGGTGAGTGACACTGATCCTTCAGGTCAGGTCAGGTCAGGTCAGGTCAGGTATTTGGACGACCAGGCCTTGCAGCCTCTCAATGCGTCCTTCCTTTTGGTTAGTTTGGCAATTGCTGTGGCGGTTTTTAGCATCCATTTTGATGCACTAATCATGGATGTACTTTAACAGGGCAATTTTTGGATCACTGTCTAGGAGGTTTTTGAATTTGTTAGTATCTGAGGCCAGTTTAGTATGTGCAGGGAGGTTGTTCCAATATTGGGTGACTGTTAGAAAAAAAGTTTTTTCTAATGTTAGTTCTGCTGTACCTGGTTAGGATCTTAAGTTCACTATTACGGGTTCTAATTTCGTTAGACAAGTGAAACAAGCCTTTGTTAGTATTGTCAGTGCCTTGAAGAATCTTGTAAACATTTATCAAATCTCCCCTTAGTCTTCTGTATTTTAAAGATGGCAAGTCTAAATTACTTAGCCTGTCCTCATAATCCAAATTTTTCATGGATTTTATCAGTTTGGTTGCTCTCCTCTGTACCTTCTCAATTGCACTGGACTGTCGTTTAAGAAAGGGATTCCAAATTATATTGCCATACTCAAGATGAGGCCGTATTAAACATTTGTAAAGATTTATGAACACCTCTTTATTTAAGTTTTTAAAACTCCTTCTGATCAAGCCCAGCATCCTACTGGCTTTATTTATCGCTGTTGTGATGTGCCTATCAAATTTGAGTTTTGAATCAAATATAACCCCTAGGTCCTTCTCCTCTGTACAAGTATCTAAAACATGCTTAGATGAGCCATGAGTAATTTCATATGCTTTACTTGGATTATTGTACCCCGCGTGCATAACCTTGCATTTTCCTGCGTTAAAATATAAATTCCACTTCTCTGACCATTCTATGAGTCTGTTAATATCGTTTTGCAGTACATCTGAATTTTGGGAACGATTATACACCTTAGTATCATCTGCAAATATCTTACATGCACTTTGTATGTCTTCTGGGAGATCATTTATAAAAACTGTAAAAAGTACTGGGCCCAGGATGCTACCCTGGGGAATACCACTTAAAACATCGGTGTTAGAAGACTGTTTTGTTCCCACCCGCACTCTTTGAGATCTTCCCTTCAGAAAGTTTTTAACCCACGTTAATATGTTTCCTGTTATCCCGTAAGCTTCCAGTTTAAGAAGTAGCCTTTCGTGCGGCACAGAATCAAAGGCCTTTCTAAAATCTAAGTAAATAATATCAAATGCCTCTTTGTCCTCTAAAAGTTGGGTTAAATCGTCCATCACATCTAACAACTGGGTCATACAAGAACGCCCTGTCCTGAACCCATGTTGACATTCTGTGAACAGATTAAAATCTACCATATGTTTAACAACAGCGTCCCGTACAAACTGTTCTAAAATCTTACATAATATGCACGTCAGGCTCACTGGTCTATAGTTACCTGGGTCAGTTCTTGTACCCTTTTTGAAGATTGCAATGACCTCTGCTGTTTTCCAATCTGATGGGAGTTCCCCAAATTCTAAACTTTTATTATATAAAATTGTTAGAGGAATTGCTAGTTCCTGATGTAGCTCTTTGAGCACTCTGGCTGGGATCTTGTCTGGCCCCTGAGCCTTGTTCACATCCACATTTTTCAGTTTATTCTTCACAGCTTCTACTGTTATAACAATGTCTGCACTATATGCAGGGGCCTCATTAGCAGTTTGTGGTAAGTTGTCTGTATTTTCCTTTGTAAACACGCTAGCAAAAAACTCGTTCAAAACATTAGCTTTGTGCTGATCATCGGTGACAATATTATCTTGCTTATCCTTCAGAGAGCTAACCCAGAACACAGTTTGAGTTTAGAGTTTATATATTTCCAAAACATCTTCGGATTTAGCTTACAGTTTTTGGCTATTTCTCTTTCATGTTCCTTTGTTTCACTCCTCAGTTTTTTACAGCAATGATTTCTTGCTTCTATATAGTCCCTGTAACGTTTACCAGCTTTTAATTTCCCATTCTCTAAATGTGACTGGCAATCCTGACAAGCAGACTGCCAACACAGTGCCAAACCCTGACCAGAACAATGCCGCTCATCCTCCCCCCCACCACCCCGGCCCCCCTCCCACCTCCAATGAGCAACATCCTCCTCCCCTACCCGTTCCCCAATACAATTATTTCACTCCCTACCTCCCCTCTCAGCTGTCTTCTCCATACGCTATCCCTTTTCCAGCGTGGCCGTACAGCAGACACCTACCTCCACCTCCTCTCCCTCCTCCACCCCCTCCCCACTACAATCCCGCACAGAGACAGACTCATCTCCATTCACCGTGGCAGTACTTTCCCTTTGCACAGCAACATCCACAAACTGTATTCGGTTAGGTCTAGCCTAATTCAATAGGCCTAGCGTGTGTGTATGTGTGTGTGGGTGTGGGAGCAAAGAGGATTGGACTGCTACCGCGCAGAGAGAGAGAGAGAGAGAGAGAGAGAGAGAGAGAGAGAGAGAGAGAGAGAGAGGAGAGAGAGAGAGAGAGAGAGAGAACTTGTGTGAGTAAGTGGTGTGCATGTGTGGTCGTGCTTGCGTGTAATTATGTGTGTGTGTATGTGTGTGCACGCGCGCGCGCGTGTGTGTGTGTGTGTGTGTGTGTGTGTGTGTGTTAAGAATCTGACACCACTGCAAAGTGAAAGACGCAATGCCCCAACTGATAGAATGGTTGCGGCGTTCTTCACAAACTTAAAATATCGTATACGTTTGTATGCGTGTGAGTGCGCATGCGAGCTCGCAAATATGTGCTTTTAAATATCATACTTCACTTTGATGTATCACTGCTGTGTTCTACGAAAACGTATTCATGCAGCTAATGGTGCTAATGTGCCAGTACAGTCTTCTATTTCCAAATTTGCACCTTGTGTTGAGAGTGACTGAACGGAAACTAAAAGGATTCCACAAGTGTCTATGCTACATTATACAAGAGCTTATCATACTTCATCATACCTGTGTGTTAGCACATGTATGTATGCGAGCGCGTTTTTTGAGTAAATATGGTTTAACGTCACATTTTATATAATGTCTTTCTATGGTTCATCTAGGTTTTTTGTTGTTGTTTTGGGAAGTTTTTCCACTCCGCGTTTTTGAGTAAATTTGGTACAACGTTACATTAATTATTATTTTTGTTTTTGTTGTTTTTTGTTGTTGTTGCCTCTATGGTTAATATAGGGTTGTTGTTTTTTGTTTCGTTTTTGTTTTTGTCGTTGTTTTCCCTCAACCTAGTGCCGGCAATGCTGAGACAGAACTCTTGATTTATATTTGCTGATAGTGGCTACCTCTTGTTGAGTGGCGCGTCCAGTAGGCCTAGTGGCTGAAATTGAACTGAACTTGAAGAGTGTAGCGCTCTAGGGTGCTTCCGTGGATTTGGTTTAATAAGTAGGCCTAATTGACCTACTTACGTTTGTTTTTTCTTTCCTGTTTCTTGTAGTGTACTAATTTTATTTTGTGGTTGTCATTGATTTGAATGAGTGTGAATTGTCTGTGTATAAAAGTTTATTTTCTGTCTCCAATCCCTAGCATCATTTGCCTTCATAAAACTGATAATCCTGTACTTTTTGAACATGTATAATAATAATAATGGAACTACTGTTGCACACCTTAATGTTTACCACTTATACAACAAACTGCCAGAGATATGTTTGCTTCTAGATGACACACCACCTATTCATGTTTTAGGACTTAGTGAGACCCGCCTTAATTCTTACATTCCAGATAGCATATATATGCTAACCATCCCCAACTTCAATATTATCCGCCGTGATGCATCTAACCCGGGCGAAACTGGCCTAGCAGTCTATGTTCACAACAGTATTTTTCAAGTTGCACGAAGGAGATTAGACCTTGAAACCGCAGATATAGAGTGCCTTTGGCTAGAAATAAAATACCCCAAAACATCCCCCTTATTCATTGGACATTTATATCGAAATCCTGCCTCTACATATGAATGGCTTGATAACTTTGTACACATGATGGATAATATTAAAGTAAACAACAGCAATATCCTGTTATTAGGGGATTTTAATTTTGATTTGTTTAAGCCCCAAAATTTCTGGCATTCAACTACTGCTCTATTTGGCCTTCAGCAGCTGATCTCCACGGCTACTAGAGTCACCCACACTTCAGCAACACTTCTTGACCACATTTACTCCAACAACACGTCCTTAGTCACTGATGCCAATGTTTTAGATTCCAAATGTATTAGTGACCACTCCCCTGTAAAATGCACGTGGATTAACAGACCCCCTAAACTTCAAACTAAAGGCCACACTACTATTCACTATAGATCCTTTAAACACTTTGATAAATTCGCATTTTTTCAAGATCTTAACATGGCGCATTTTAACAATGTTTTCAATTTTTCATGTCCCATCCAAGCACTAGATGTGTTTTGTGCAACTTTTCTAGCAGTAATTGAGAAACACGCGCCTCTTAGAACAAAAAGAGTTAAAAGTTCCACCCTTCCCGGATGGCTCACTCCAGAAATAGCTGAAACTATGAAACAACGGGGGCGTTCTAAACATGAGTATATATTACTGAAGAAAGAAAAGACTGATTCGCTACCAACTGACATTAAAGCACAAAAGCAACTGGAACTTGAAAACAAAGAATTAGAATATAAAAAGCTAAGAAATAAAGTCAATGATCTCATTCGGGACTCTAGAAAACAGCACTTCAATAAAATGATATCAACAAATCGTGACACATCTACATTATGGCGAGTCATCAACAACATCACAAATAAGTCCAAGCACAATTCACTAAATAGCTTCAATTGGTCGCCAGACTCATTCAATAATCACTTTATACACATAGCAGATTCTATAGGGGTACCTGACCCAACACACCCCGAAAACGAATACTGTCCTTCGTCCTCTCTTCAAACCTTTTGTAACAGTAACATAAAACCTGGTAATGCATTTAAAATACCTTCACTTGCTGTTCACGAAGTTGGTTCCCTTATTGCAAAATTGAAAAATAAAAAATCTATGGGATTCATGACATGGTTAATTTGTACATAAATCTTGTTTCTAAACATGAGGTTTTTGTTGTTTGTTTTTTGTTCACTTTAAGGGGGGGGGGGGGAGGGGGGGGGGGGGGGGGGGGGAGAGAAGGAGGAAGAAAGTAATTCCTTGTGTTTTGATGATATCATACTCATAATACATTTGTTTAGATTGATTTTTTTTTTTCTTCCTCCACAATGTATTTCCTGATTCTTGTGAATTCAATTTTATATTAGTTCATATGATTACTGTGCTGTGTGCGAGGTTGGTGGTGGGTGGGGGGAGGGTGGATGGGTGTATGAATGTGTAGTTGTTGGTGGGTGTTTTTTTGTGGGTTTTTTTTTTTTTTTGGGGGGGGTTCCCCTTGTTGCTTTTGTTCATTAATTGAAGTTTAATCATGCTTTTCTTCTTTTGTTTCGAGGGCAAGATGTAAACAAGCCCATTGTGTGCTTATTCTTTTCCCTCAATAAACAAATGTTTCAAATGTTTCAAATGTCTCTCTCTCTCTCTCTCTCTCTCTCTCTCTCTCTCTCTCTCTCTCTCTCTCTCTCTCTCTGCCCACAATGTCACTACATGTACTACGTATGTGCCAAATCACACCAAGACTTAACACACACACACACACACACACACACACACACACACCAAAATCCCAGGGATTAAAAAAAAAAATCCCAAACCCGAAAATGTCCTAAATGAAAACCAA
>CM065687.1:7048757-7051257 GCA_017654935.2 Phymorhynchus buccinoides
CGCAGAACGCCCTTTTAAAATAAATTTCTATATAATTATAATAATCACTTATCACCAGACTCTAAGGCATTCCAAACACGTTTCTTACAAAAGCACGGCAATAGTGCAAACCCGGCCAGACTAACCAGTCAGATAGGTCATATTATTATTTGCTTTAGAGTCATTTACAGCATGTGACAACCACAGGTTATGGTCCTGCCATATTCTGTGTAAGTTTGGAGAATGTGCATCAATTTTAGTTATGTTGAGAGAGAAAAATTGGAGAATGCGCATCAATTTTAGTAAAGTTGAGAGCAAAAAATTGGAGAATGTACATCAATTTTAGTCAACTTGAGAGCAAAAAATTGGAGAATGTGCATCAATTTTAGTCAACTTGAGAGCAACAAATTGGAGAATGTGCATCAATTTTAGTAAAGATGAGAACAAAAAATTGATTTTTGCTTTTTTTTGTAACAAACGAATTCATTACTTAATTTCGGTTTTCTTGTTTTTGATATGAAGATACATTTTGGGTTTTGGTATTGAAAAGATGATTAGTAATTGAAGATTCCGTGTGATCCTGAGTTTAGCATTTTAGACATATGCATGAGAGGGGCAGCCTTTTCCCAGCCTGTCGGCAGAATTGTCCCGCCTTGGGGCAAGTATGCCGACGTAAAGATGGGTGTACTTCGAGCAGCATGCAGAACAATCCTTTTGTGCTTTAACTTCATTTTCCATATACGTAATTTGTCAATACATTTTCCCTAACTATTTGTCTAAAATGGAGCGTCTACTTCAGTTAGCTTACCATGTATAACGAGAAAAGCTGAAAAGTAGGCGGACCTACCCCGTTCTCCCCTACATACATACATTTCTAAATGGCTAACAACAAAATAATAATAACACAATTTCAACCAACAATTAATTAGTAACTCAAAAAACAATACCAACAGGACTTATGTGCAGGATTTCTTAAAAACATTTAAGGAGACTAAAGTTGTTTAAGATTGTTTCAATGGTTAATGGCGTTTGATGGTTCAGACAGTTTTGTTGATTTGTTCTTTGATTCTAGGACAATATAGGAGCAAATGATTTATAGATATTTGATTTCCACATAATACACTTAACGTCTGTACAAAATTTTGTTTTAAAAACATTTAAACGAAGTTTAAACACCAAAGATACAATTTGATTTGATGGTGTGTGTATGTGTGTGTGTGCGTGCGTGCGTGTGTGCGTGCGTGCGTGCGTGCGTGCGTGTGTGTGTGTGTGCGCGTGCGTGTGCGTGCGTGCGCGTGCGTGTGCGCGTGTATGTGTGTGTGTGTGTGTGTGTGTGTGTGCGTGCGTCGCGCGTGTGCGCGTGTGTGTGTGTGTGTGTGTGTGTGTGTGTGAGCCTGTGTGTGAGCCTGTGTGTGTGTTGCGCGCGCGCATGTGTAGCCTACCAATAAGGGATGGGTGGTGAATACGGACAGGTACGAGAAGGGGGGAACCTGACTTATGTTTGGATCCTTGTTAGTGTCTTTTGTCTGCCAAAGCGTGACAGAAAAGGTGCTAAGTGTTTCAACCAAATGGCCTGTATATCGTTATAACTGTTGCAGTGGAAGTTGATCATGTCGTTTTGTGCCTCATTGTTGTTTGCCTTTTTTGTCATTTTGGCCCTCACAGGTGAGTCACACACACGTGCGCGCGCGCGCGCACAAACACACATACACACACACACACACACACACACACACACACACACACACACACACACGCACACACACACGCACACGCACACACGCACGCACACGCACACACGCACACACACACACACACACACACACATTCTTTAATCCTTTGGCCCCTTTTGAAAACAAATCCAGCAAATAAAGTGCAACACTAAACAACGGTTACAAAAAGACAACACCAATACCATTAACATACCAAATAATGCATCACACAAATTTACTACGCTTTAAAACTTTGTGCTGCTTCATAGCAAACAAGAATGGTTGAATTCAAACTTTACGACACATGTAAATCGATGGCTTGGAGTCAAAACGGACTATCTTTAGATAGTCTATTGACGTATTATTGAACTTATTGCGAAAACTAATAACTTGTATAAAAAAAAAAGACTGCAGAAATATAAAAAGCATAATCCCTATTTTATATTATTTGCAGTCTTTTTTTAATACAAGTTCTTAGTTTTTGCAATGACATCGATAATAAGTCTTTGACTCCAAGCCGTTTTGACTCTAAACCATCGACATTTTCTGGAGGTAAACGGTCTTCTAATATTATCGTATTTGGGACATGAAGTGAAATTCGTTACCAAACTCATTCTGGTCGCAGTCTATACATAATCGTTTTTCACTGGGTGTTCCGAATCTTCTGCTACCTGAGTTTATGGTTACCACACCGAAATCGTATAAGAGGATATTTACCCTTTGTTAAACTTCGCGATCTCCTCTCTTGGCCTCACTATTTCATTCTTTTATAAATATATAGCTACATAAACACCAGGCAACATTTGAGT
>CM065687.1:7056257-7063757 GCA_017654935.2 Phymorhynchus buccinoides
AGTCACTCTGTTATTGACCATTCCTTTGCTGATGATACCCAGCTTCAAAAATCGGCAGAACCTACCCAACTTGACAACGCTATTCAGTCTATGGAATCCTGCCTTCATGATGTCAAATCCTGGATGACATGCAACAAATTAAAACTTAATGATGACAAAACGGAAGCTCTGATTGTTTCCTCTCAGCGTATGTCTGCAACTATCTCTCTTCCTGAAACTCTTACAGTTGGCAATGCTTGTGTTCAGTTTTCTAAGTCAGCAAAGAATCTCGGAGTTACCCTCGATTCAAATCTTACAATGCATGAACAGGTTATTAATCTCATACGTTCCATCAATTATGAGCTCAGACGAATCAGTGCTGTTCGACACTTTCTGTCTGTTGCAGCCACGAAAACTCTTATTTCTGCCTTTATTCTTTCCTGCATTGACTATTGCAACTCTCTTCTCTGTGGCTGTCAACGTGTTCAAAAACTGCAAAACAGTGCAGCACGCCTCACTCTCAAGATTCCACGTTCTGATCATATAACACCTCATCTTCGTAACTTGCACTACTGGCTTCCAGTAGAGGCTAGAATCAAGTATAAAATAGCTTGCCTTTGTTTCGGTGCTGTTCACTCCTCTGGTCCCGTCTATCTCTCTGAACTAGTAACTGTCTACACACCTGCTCGCTCCCTACGTTCTTCCTCTGACTGCTGCACACTCAAGGTTCCTCGGGTCCACACGAAATCGTTTGGTGAACGATCCTTCTACTATTTAGCACCTCACTTATGGAATTCCCTCCCACAACATGTCCGCTCATCTGACTCTATCTCCGCCTTTCGCTTTGCCCTTAAAACTCACTTGTTTCAGACATATTATGATTGATTAGTGTTTGTGTGTGTGAGTGTGTGTGTGTGTGTGTGTGTGTGTGTGTGTGTGTGTGTGTGATGGGGGGGGGGGGGGGGGGTCCGTTTTATTGCAGAAATCTTGTAAAAAATGTATTTACAATTATTTTATGATTCGTATTTTGTATGTAGAATGTCTACGTCTTGTAAACTTTAAATGCTTGTAAATGAGGTAGAAGGGTATTTTTGATTTAGCAAAATTTGTCTATTATAATTAGTCATGTAATTGGTATGTCGATGGCAGTATGATTTTATTTCAAGTTGCAGTATTGTATTCAAACTTGATTGAGAATGTGAATGTGGTCTCTATGTTTCTTCTTAGAATGTTCATATTGTAACTATTTTACTCTTGTATAACTGATTAATTGTGTGTGAGTGTGTGTGTGCGCATGCATGTATGTGTATGCGCGCGCGCGCGCGCGCGCGTGTGTGTGTGTGTGTGTGTGTGTGTGTGTGTGTGTGTGTGTGTGTGTGTGTGTGTGTGTGTGTGTGTGTGTGTGTGTGTGTGTGTGTGTGAGTGTAAGGAAGTAAGAGAACGTTGCGTGCAAGCATCGTGCTTATTTTACTTTCTAATGATTAATTATTTGTTTGCCTTTAATGTTCTTGTTATCAATGTAAAGCGCACTGAGCTCATGTGAGAAAGAGCGCTATATAAATTCCCATTATTATTATTATTATTAAAAGGCAGGGGAATGGACCAATAAGTCAGAAAGATAGTAGATGATAGAAAGCGAAGGGAAAAGGCAGAGTCAAAGAGAGTGGCAGATTAGAGGATGTTGCAAGCACAGAACTTTCAAAAGACCCCCCGGTATCCCCATGGGGAGAGACTTGTGGAGCCCGTATGGACCCTCCCGTGGGGATACTGGGGGGTCTTTTGTACAAATAGTTCCCCCACCTTCTGGAAGTTCTGTGCTTGTAGCTTCCTCTAATCCATCACTCTCTCTGACTCTGCCTTTACCCTTTGCTTACTGTCATCTGCTATCTTTCTATCTCACCGGTCCATTCTCCTGCCTTTTTTCTATAAATTCTTACAAAGATCTCTTCAGCCGAAGTCGGACATGCTGGGCCTATTTCTTAGTTAGGCGCATAACGGCAGCATGACGCGTCTACGCTCATATGACAGGAAACTGTTTGAGCGAACGAAGAAGAAGAAGAAGAAGCCCGTATGGAGGCACGAGGCATCCACCCACTGCCCCAGATGACAATGACGAAAAAGAAGAAGAAAACGGTGTGTGTGTGTGCGCCCACTTGGGTGCATATATGTGTGCGCACGTGTGTGTGTATGCGTGTGCGTGTATGCATGCATACGCACGTGCATGCGTGTGCGTGTTTCGTAATTATATCTTATAATGTTTTAAGTTTGCGACAATCCGCTTTTGTAGCAGACATCCAGCAACATTTTCCTAATTGTTGTTCTATCCTCGTCCGAAATCGTCATGTGTCGGCTGAATGCAGCGGGGAGACCAGAGTGAAAACTGAAAACTGGACACATACGAACCTCGCCCATTATGGCCATATGGCCTGGGAACGCAGAAGAAGAAGAAGTTCTATCGTCTGTCTGTCTGTCCATATTAATATCAGGGGAGTACGAGATCAAAGACGCACACTAGGCCCTACAATTTGAAACATTTGCTTGTTTTGCTTACATATTTGACGCTTATAGCCTCCAGAACAGTCCTGAATATGCAAAAATAATTATTCTGGCTATCCTAATATTTTGAAGCGGAAAGTATTACAATTTTAGTAGAAAAAGCTCTTTTTTTTCTCCAGGAAACGCTTAATTTTTTTTTTTAACCCCATAATGTGCTTTTTATCCCAGTAAGGTGTGCTTTTTACCCCGTCTTCCCCTAAGTGTTTATTATTTTTCCTCAGACTCACCGCTGCACAAATCTTCGCCATCGTCGTTGGTTGCCTGGCCGTCTTAGCCTTCGGTGGGATTTGCTTTTGGGTTATCAGGATCATCTTGATAGAAAAACGGTCGGATCACAATCGGGTCAACCCTGCTCCCCATGTCGATATTGAAGTCACTGATCTTTGTGGAGGTAATATTACAACGCGCACTCTTCAAAAACAAAAATACTAAACAAGCTTCAATCCAAAATCTTAAGAACCAACTGGGTCCGTATTCACATCGAGATAGTACGATACTTATCATCGTGATATCCTAGAAGTCCTATTAAATCCTACTACTTTAGAAGGACTTCTATGATATCTTGACGATAAATATCATACTTCCTCAATGTAAATACAGGCCTAAACAAGCTCCAATCCAAAATCTTAAGAACCAGCTTGGTCCGTATTAACATCGAGATAGTACGAGACTTATCATCGTGATATATTAGAAGTCATTTTAAAGTCCTATTAAATCCTACTACTTTAGAAGGACTTCTAAGATATCTTGACGATTAATATCATACTACCTCAATGTGAATACAGGCCCTGGGTTTAGTTTCTTTTTAAAGGAATAGTGACAGCAAAACCACAAGAAAATCCAGGAGACTTCGGGAACTGTGTCTTAAATGCCTAGCAGCAAACGGCGATCTAACTATGATGCTAACTGTTTTTAGGACCGTTTTGTGATTTCCGGACATTTGCACCCATTGATCGACATCCATCTTCTCTGACAGTCACGTGACATTTCGAAATTATTTTTTGTTCTCGGTTGTATGATCAAGGAAGGTTACAATTTAGTTTTCAAATAGTATCAAATTTATATGTTGGTTGTTTGTAGAATCCATGCTGGGGTTATTAAATGAATATCCCCTACCGTTTTTGAGCAGCATACATTGGACATCGAAGCTTTACATATGAAGCTTGGAGAGAAGACATTATACATTGCACAGCTCTCGCTGTTCGATTGGCCCCAGTTTCAAGCTATTGTCAACCAATGGTAAAATCCATTTGAGCAAAGGGGCTGAATTCATTACAGTAATTCGCCTTGGCTTAATTAAGGCTGTCGGACCAATTGACATAGGCTAGAACACCAAGGCTACATAAAAATGTTGTTATGGTTATGCAGGGGGTTTCTTTAGCCATGACAAACTCCTAGCATAACATGACCACTCTCCCCCCAAAAAACCCTGAAGACGGAGTGTGGCTGCCACACGGCGGGGTAATCAATTAAAAACAACGAAAAAACAACAACCGGCCACACACGTAATGTTCTCATCTGTAGCTGATGGACTCGTACCACAGTGTTCAAGTGCTTCCGCTGTTGGGATGGTCCCTGGAGTCTTTTAGCCAGGGTAAGCCAACAACAAACAACAACAACAACAGTATTGGGTATTCTTGGGTAAGAATGTCTTTTCTGTGTTGTGTGTGTGTGTGTGTGTGTGTGTGTGTGTGTGTGTGTGTGTGTGTGTGTGTGTGTGTGTGTGTGTGTGCTGCGCATGATTTGTGTGTGCGTGTGCGTGTGCACACGCACACGTATGAAGTATCGGATTTGTATATAATATATATATTTCTGAATGATTAGTGTTTATTACTATTGTTGTTGTTGTTGTCTAAAGTAAACTTTGTAAGCGCTCTGAGCTGTTTGGAGAAAGACCGCAACAAATATCCATTATTATTATTATTATTATTATTATTATTATTATTATTATTATTATTATTATTATTATTATTATGATTATTATTATTATTATTATTATTATCATCATCATTATTATTATTATCATCATCATCATCATCATCATCATTATTATTATTATTATTATTATTATTATTATTATTATTATTATTTTTATTATTATTATTATTATTAGTATTATTATTATTACTACTACGTTGTGTCGTTCACAGACGGACAATCGGATTCGACAAGCACCACTGCAGAAACCATCACACCAGCACTGCCCGAAACACCTGGTCCGCCGGTTGTCGCCTGGGAGGGGGAGAGAGTGACAGATGCATTCTACTGGAAGAGAAAGAGAGAAAAACGGGGAAATGAGGAAGATAGGCCAGCAGACTGAGAGAGAGAGAGAGAGAGAGAGAGAGAGAGAGAGAGAGAGAGAGAGAGAGAGAGAGAGAGAGAGAGAGAGAGAGAGAGAGAGAGAGAGAGAGAGAGAAATAAAATGAAATGAAATGAATATTTTTATTCCATAAGGCCAAGGCCCCCATTGGAAGGGAAGAACATAACAAGTACATATAAACATCAGTACATGCACAAATAAGCATTCAGGTTATAGCAATCTGCCGCGCTTAGAGAGAGAGAGAGAGAGAGAGAGAGAGAGAGAGAGAGAGAGAGAGAGAGAGAGAGAGAGAGAGAGAGAGAGAGAGAGAGAGAGAGAGAGAGAGAGAGAGAGAGAGAGAGAGAGAGAGAGAGAGAGAGAGAGAGAGAGAGAGAGAGAGAGAGAGAGAGAGAGAGAGAGAGAGAGAGAGAGAGAGAGTTTAAAATGATGAGGCCGTCCATTGAACATAATTATTATGCAATAACGGAATTGAACAAGGGGGAAAACACTCTTTCTAATTAACTCCCCTCCACCAAAGTTGATTACGATACCAATCACCTGGAAATGCGTGGATCAGAGCCAAAGTGAGACAAACAAAGCATCATTCTCAAAAAAGAATGTGCCAAGTTCGCCTTTATGACCCTTCACCCACATAGTATTATGCAATACTTTAAAAAAAAAAAAAGCAAAGTCGCTGTTATGATTCTTGTTACTAAATTGCATGTATTGTATTTGTACATAATATGTTACTCTCCCACCCCCCACCCTCTTCCCTGTTTGTGTAACTGGTTTGTGTCTTTGTTTATTTCCCCCTCTTTTCCCCTTTCTGTATTGTTTACCACTTTGAAATCTTTAGTTCCTTTGGGTTTACGGATGGCTTGATGAAAAAAAGTATATTATTTGCTTATTCAATGTTACATCTGGAAATAAAATTTTGACTTGACTTGACTTGACTTGACTTGACACACACACACACACACACACACACACACACACACACACACACACACACACACACACACACACACACACACACACATACACACACACGCGCGCGCACACACACACACATATTTGCGCGCATGCACTCACACACAGACAGACACAGACACACACACGCGCGCACGCACACACACACACACATGCATGCACCCACGCACGATAACACGCACACTTTTCATTTAATTTACAGTTAATAATATATTTTGTGATATCATGTTTTATAGTAGGGGCCCACAGTGTAACAGTTACAGTGTTAGTGTTAGCGTTCTTAAGTTGTCACTAATGTATAAAGCAAAGACTATGAAAACTGTGTGTGTGTGTGTGTGTGTGTGTGTGTGTGTGTGTGTGTGTGTGTGTGTGTGTGTGTGTGTGTGTGTGTGTGTGTGTGTGTGTGCGTGCGTGTGTGTGTGCGCGTGCGTGCGTGCGTGTGCGCGTGCGTGCGTGCGCGAGTGGAAATACGAATGCATGCACACACCTGTGTTTGGGGCTGTACACTTAAATGAAATACAACAGGGTCGGAAGACTACCTGGTTGTCGAATTGAACTTCGTCAATGATGCGTAAACTGCAGATCAAATTAGCCCTTAACTTCTTTGTCAACAGGGGGGGGGGGGGGGGGGGGGGGGGGGGGGGGGGGGGGGGGGGGGGGGGGGGGGGGGGGGGGGGGGAGGGAGAGAAAACAAAAACAAGGAAGGCAATGCAAGGGAGGGGGGGGGGGGGTATTTAAATACTCCCACCCCTCCCCCCACCAAAATGCGTAGGTCTATAAATAAATGAAATAAAGAACGTCACCAAAGCACGGAACTGTGTCCTCCGCCATTTGTCTCCATGCAGAGTTCTTAGCTCGATTCCACAAGCAAGGAAGGTGGCAGAGAGGTTAGGACGTTTGCGGCAACACGGTCAAATTTCAAGGTCACCAGAGATATATAGTTCCATGATGAAAAACGTGAGCTTCGGCTTATATACCAATCAGACAAGAGCTTGAAATATTCTTCCGCAAACGTTTTCTAAAGTGTTTCTTAGGCCCCGTTTGGCGTATCCAGAGAAACTCATCCCTGGTAGAGGTTCCACAGTTTTCCTTTCTTTTGACAGAGTGAGTAGAAATCACAAATGCAATTTACATCGATTCTGAACAGCGTTTCACGAGATCATTCGTGGGGAGACAAAATAAAGGAAATAAATAAATAAACAGACAAGGAAGATTTCATAGTCCCTCATCCACAACGATAGTGGCGGAGGACAAGCACCATGGTGCCGGAGAACAACGAACAAGAATAACAAGTGTACAAGGAAGTATAGATTACGTACGTCCTGGTACATGTAGAACTCTGTAACAAGATCAGAAAGGTCCAGACTAAATTAAGGACCGTATTCAGGATCAGGTTTGACATTCTTTTCTTTTTTTTAACTAATAGTAATAATAATAATAATAAACGGATATTTATATAGCGCTTTTTATTGAGCACAAAGCGCTTTACAATCAGCATTGAAACACTCACACACGCACACACAGGCACAACAGACACACATGCAAAAACAGACACACACGCACGTACGTGCACGCACGAGAGTGAACGCATTCTTGCACACAGACATACACACACATACACACACACATTTCATCAAACACACAGAAACTTAATAAAAGTTTATTTAAACCAAACA
>CM065687.1:7068757-7098757 GCA_017654935.2 Phymorhynchus buccinoides
AGTTGATCATGGCGCTACGAGTGATGTTTGTTTTACTTTCCCTCTTTTTAGCCCTTCTTGCAGGTGAGTAGCCTACCTTCCTACCTGCCTAAGTTTAGTTGTTGTTTTCTCTTCTTTTTTTCCCCGGAACATAGCATAATTCAAAATACAAAAAAATAAGTTTGACACATGGTAATAAGTCATCAACATATCAATTAACAATAATGTACACATTGTATATCTTTATATATTCCTCAACATAGGAATAGAATGTTGCTTTAACAAAGGAATATTAAGAAACAGTATATGAATATAAATATATGTAATTATTAATGAAAGAATAACCTCAGTAAACAAATAATTAAGACAGAGGACATATAGGTTTGTCACAGAGAAAAGCATTTTATATTCCCAAAACTTTCCCCCCAGAAACAGGGACAAATAAGTAGTGGTTTTTTTAAATTAACTACAAATCCATTAATGGCAGATATAATCGCCACTTCTCAGAAAACGCTTGGTATTCCATATTCATATATGCAATATATTTTTGAATTTGATATCTTGTCTTTAAGTAATACAGAAAACTGCATATATTTGGTAGCTTTTGTCCATATTTGCATTGATAAATAAAAAACTTAGCAAGTATCAGAATCAGATTAAAAAAACCTGCATCGGAGTTAAAATGTTCAATATATCTAAATAGTACTAACGGTAGTGAAAATCTAAGTGCCACAACATGTTCACATTTGTCTTTCAAAAGATTTTCGAGTTGTCTCCAAAAAAGCATAGAATGTTCACAAAACCATATTAAGTGTTCAATGCTCTCTCTTTCAGCGTGGCAAAAACTGCATAATTCATCATTGTTAACATTCATTTGACAGAAAACAATATTTGTGCCCAAAATCCGATGTAGGATTTTAATTTGGAACCATTTCATCTTGATTTCTTTTAATTTTTGTACCTTTTGGAAAATGTTTCCAATCTAATTCTCTCGTTAATTTATCATTCCACTTCGTACAATAAAGCGGGGTTTTATTTGAAGACGTAAGTATGTCATAGTATACCCTTTCACCTTTATGCACAGAATGAATTAGTTTCCATGTTTTGGAGGTTTTTACTGTATTATTTTGTATCGTGACTGCAGTTTTCCGAATGAACATTTTAACAGCATTTATCATTCCTGTATATGAGATGAAATCAATTCTTGCATTATACTTAATTCTAAGCTCCTCATATGACAAAAAAGTTCCATCGTCTCTCATTAGATGTCCAATGGCATGAATATCTTTTTTAAATAAACTATTATAAAATATGCTTGTGCTATTTACTTTTATGTTTTCATTGTAGAATAAGTTTTCTGATACAGTTTCTTCTGATGTACATGGCAGAGTTTTCAATCCAAATAATCTATAACTTTCAAGCACATTCTTCCAAAGTTTATTTGACAATTGATTACATGGAAACTCAGAACCCAGTTTTTCAAGACAAAGGACCTTTGGACATATACTAGAAATAATATTTTTCCATCTGTGTGAACAAATTGATACTCTTCTAATCCATGCAAGTTTTAATGCAATGATATATTCTTTGATTTTAGGAATACCAATACCACCATTTAAAATGTTTTTCGCTGCAGTGTTTCTGTTAATTTTATCGCGTTTCTTGTTCCACACAAGCAAAAACATATGATTTTTGAATTGCTTCAATTTCATCATCGGGAGGGTTAGGGAGTAAAATCCACAAAAATATTAGTTTGGACAAAATCAAGGACTTCAATATAGCCACTCTGCCAAGCAGTGTTAAATACCTTTTAATCCATATTTTATATAAATTTCTAATTTCAGAGAAAACTGCTTCAGTGTTAATCTTGGTACATTCAGTAAGGTCAATTGTGAACCACACACCCAAAATTTTGAATTGTTTCGGATTCCAGTCCATGTGTAAGTGTGGCATAAAACGAATTTTAGAATGTTTTTGACTGCCGAGCCATATAGCACTTGATTTACCTGCATTCAGCTCTAACCACGACTTTTTCCCAAACTTATTAACTGTTTGTATTGCTTCTTCAAGGATAAGTTCACTGTCATCAGCATATTGTGAAATTTTATGCATTGTGTCATTTATACGAATACCTTTAATATTATAATTTTGCCTTATCATAAGAGCAAGAATTTCTACACATAAAATAAAAATGTAAGGCGAAATCAGGTCACCTTGTCTACATCCATGGTTTATACTGAACCAGTTTGAAGCCTGCCCATTAACCAGTACTGTTGATTTTATATTTGTGTAAAACGTACCTATTCATTGCTGGATATTGGGACCAAATCCTAACGCTGACAAAAGTTTGTACATAAAAATCCAATCTAACGAATCAAAAGCTTTTTCAAAATCTAAGCATGATAAGAGGCCTGGTAATTTATTTGAGTCTAAATAACTTATCAAATCATAAATCAGCCTGCTATTATCACCAATATACCGATTTGCCATAAAGCCCGTTTGATCTTCGTTAATTAAAAGTGGGAGAACTTTTTTTAATCTGTTTGCGATGCATGCCGATCCTATTTTATAAATGACATTAAGAAGGGTTATTGGCCTCCAGTTTTTAATAAAGTCCCTTGGCTTGTCCCCTTTAGGCATACATGTTATGATGCCTTCTTTTTGTGTAGTGGACAGTTCACCTTTTTCGAATCCTTCATTTAAAGATCTGACTACAAATCCACCCAGTTTAGACCCCAAAAATTTGAGAAACTCCGCAGGAAAGCCTAAGTTTAGTTGATTAGTTGTGATAAAAATCCCAGTTTATAGTTGAGACCTTTCCACTGGCCTACAGAACCAACAGATAGTGCATGTGAAACGCAAAATAGTTGACTTTTAGCTTTTGTGTCCAACTAATCTATGTTTGTGAACATTAGTGAACTCGGGCAAAGACTGTACAGGGGAAGATAAACATCCGGTCTCTTTTCCCTATTTGAGTAGTGAGGACAGAAACACTGGTTATGTCCCTTTGAAACGTAACACACTTTACACATCGATAGGCCAGTTGAATTCTCCATTCATGTTCCAGTCCGAGTTTTTGGATAGCCTCCACTATGAATAGTGTACACGTCCCCACTAACGATAACTCTATCAACCCGGTTCGCCGAGCTTTTAAGTAATCCATCTTACCCTTTTAGAATATCTTTGACTCGGGTGAAAAACAAGAAATCCCCCAAATGAAAAATCAGTGAATCTGACACAACCCAATTCACATACATTTGAATAATTTACAAACTATTTAACATGTCAACAAACTACTTTCAGACTATAAGGAACAAAACTCACTTCCGCTTTTGGTTATTCTGTGAAAATAATTCATCAACAATAATAAAATAAAACAAATATACGAGAAGGCTTCTGTTGCAACAATACTGGGAGGTGGGGGTGGGGAGTCGAGTGGGGAATAGGGGAATTATCATTTTTCCAAAGTTGTGAATTCGTTAAAAAATATATACTCGTATAAGCTTAAGCACACGTATACAGATACGCGGAACTTCTGTGCGGGAATCTTGTAAAAAAAAGTAAAATAAAAATAAAAAATAAACGGAAACGTGCGCTTATTTTTTTCATTCTTTATTTTACTTATTTACGAGTTTCCGTGCGTAAATCCCGCGTATATCTGTACACAGCCTAATCCTTTCTTTGTAGGCATATACCAAATACTCATGAATGGGCTAAATCGCAACTTATAAACTATAAAACACACAAAATCACAGACACACAGACACCCACACGAACAGACAGACAGACACACAGACACTCACACACTCACACACACACACACACACACACACACACACACACACACACACACACAAGTAGTATATGATGTCATGACATCATATACTACTCACTCACACACACACACACACACACACACACACACACACACACACACACACACACACACACACACACACACACACACACACACACACACACAAGTAGTATATGATGTCATGACATCATATACTACTCACACACACACACACACACACACCACACATACAGACACACACACACACACACACAACAAACAAACACACACACACACACACACACACACACACACACACACACACACACACACACACACACACACACACACACACACACACAGTAATAGTTGTGTGCAGCAGCAACTGTGACAAGTGCATGCAGTTTGATTTTTAGTAACCATTTGCCTTAAGCGTCTTTGTAGTACATTTCTTAAAATCACGTATACACGTTTATGATTTTTTATGTGTGGAATTAAAGGGGGGGGGGGGGGGGGTAAAACCTGGTTCCTTAAAAAACTTGTTTTTTCCTTTACCCCCCCCCCCCCCCCCCCTTTCTCTCTTCTCTTCTAGAGCTTCCTCGATTATTTCGGAATCATGCCCGTTGTCCCGTTGTCATGGTTTCTTGTTTGTTTTGGTCCCATTGCCTGAGCCAGCCAGTGGCATTACTCTCAAGTCGCTCATTCCGAGTCCCTTCCCTGGACCCCACCCTGGATTGTCCGGTCACGGACCCTGAAACCGGCGGTCCCGGCATGGGGAGCAATCAATGTAAGGCCATCCAGAGGAAACCACCAGAGGAAACCCCCCACCCAAGCACTTGGAACCCCCTCCTTTCATCACTGACTGATCCGCCCCTGTACATGGTTGATGTTTTATGTTCCTTTGCTGTCTCTTTTTTAATTTACATAATGATCACTTTCATTCTTTCTTTCATACATGTTTCATTGGAGATTGTGTTCCAAATAACAAAAATGGATTGTTACCGCAGCACTTACTTTGACGCGTAATTTAACATATCCATCCACCCATGCCCATACGCAACCCCCACCAAAAAACCCAACCCCCCCCCCAAAAAAAAACCCAACAAACAACAACAACCCCAACCCCAACCCCCGCTTTGCTGGTAATCCTGCCCCCCTCCCTCCCCCATCCCCCGGCTTCAACATCTTTCTGCAGTTCTCCACAATTCCCTCACTTTCTCTAGAAAAATCTCTCAATTTATGTTTTTGCTTAAAGAGGTCGCTCTGTCCACTGAGATCAGATTTATATGCTTGTCACCTTGTGTTTGCAGGAGTAAGAGGGGAGAGCGTTTGTCTGGATTCCGATGGAGAAGAAAATGTCTGTACCCACGGCTGTTGCGGAGAATTCTCTGTCGGAGATAATCCACAGATCTGCTGCCCTTCATCGTGTCACGAACCAGATGAGTGTGTACAATGAAAATAAAGTAAACCCACTCTAGCTAACACCCCAACAAACCAGATGAGTGTGTACAATGGAAATAAAGTAAACCCACTCTAGCTAACACCCCAACAACACAGACACAATGAATTCAAGTAGGCGTAAAAGCGACAAAGCGATTTATTTAAAATCAAATCAATAATATTTCTTTCACACAAATAAACCGCCAAATAAACAAACCCCAGGCAATTTAACACACTAAATAAACAATGTCCCGTTACATATGTTACCCACCAATAATAATGTCCCAATAATAATATGATACAACATCCACTTAATAACCCATTATAAAAACAACGTTGAATCAAAAGAAACTAAGAAAGGGAAACAACAGCTGAAGGCTTACAAAATTATTACTTTTAAGAAAATTGACTTCCCTCCCTTTAACTTATATCAATATCAAAACAGAATAGATAACCCAGGAATAGCTCAAGGCCAGATCACATGCAATGGTGCCAAACAAATCACCGAACTAATGCAGTGACCCACCTAAACCCCTGTCAACTATTGATTACAATTAAATATATTTAGAAAAAAACAGATGGTTGAAGTATAGGCAAAGACCAGATCACACACCAAGGTGTTAAAACTAATGATCTGTCTTTCCAACTTAAACTCCCGCCAGCTATTATAATTACAATTACATTTATTTAGAAAGAACAGATGGTTGAAGTATAGTTAAAGACCAGATCACACACAAAGGTGTTAAACAGTAACGATCTGTCTTTCAACTAAAGCTCCCACCAACTATTATAATTTACAATTAAATCCTAACTGCACAAAAAAAAGAATCTCCCTTCACCCAAAGTAAATAAACCTAATATAACTAAATAACGATGATTGCTTAACACTAGTAATCACTCATCCACCCCACAAGAGTGAACAAGTATCAACGCCCAAACATATCCCTAAAAGTACACCCAAAATGTGTGCACTAGTAGCCAACGCTGCAAATGGCTGACCCCAACTTAGCAACAACCTCACTGGTAAACCCTATGTCCCTATTAAACTAATCTTCGAAACTCCCCCTTTATTTCCGCATAGCCGTACACCACTGTATCACTTAAATAAACACATCCCAATTACTGTTCACTTAACTACACGTAAATGCACAACGCATAGACGTGACCTAAAAAATAACTATCCTAGCAACTTCTAGCTTTACTTTACTTGTCCCTTCCCAATCACAAAACACAGTCTGTCTCGGAATGACACGAACCCACAATTCTCGTGCAGCACAAGTTACGAGCTAACAACTCAAATCCTATCTCTGCCCTCCGGTAACATATAACGGAGCAAAACCAATTGCATTAAAACAACACCAACTAAAATTTACCATTTAAAATCTCTAGGCCTATCTCTCTCTGGTTACACGTTAACACTTCATTCTATTATTTAAACATGTGCCGACAATGACTCAGCAGCTCTGCTTATTCCTAACAGGTTTAATTTGTTTTAGGTGTGTAGCCCGGTGTGTACCAACCTCTGGCTTAACTTGGAACAGTTGCTACAATACCCAACGTTACGCCCGTGTGATTGCGTGTAAGGGGAAGACAATTCATGGTTGGACTTGGCTCATGAATTAGCAACGAACAATACAACATGAAATCTTTACTTGGCTTACAACACATCCCCCGCCCCACACTAGGACATATGGGAAACTACAATGACGACTCGGCTACTGTCTTTTTAATCGAGTCGACTTATTCCACCCCACAAAAATCTGTCCCCTGCCTTTTGTGGCGTTGTTGTGGTGTCATGTTTTTACACATTCATTCATTTAATTTATAAATATTTAAAAATAATATATTTACACATTCACATCTTAAACTTAACTATGCACATATCACAGCGTCAACCTGAAAATTCGGTTCGGCAAACCAACTACATTTACACAACATTTTCTCCCCTAAACTGACAATTTCCCTAAACACAACTAGTAAGTTTTTAACAAACCTTTGTCCCTAAGAAATGACTCCTGTCATTGTCTTCTTTTCTTCTATGCCTACTCTGACACCCCTTACTCCTATCACACTCTATCACCAAGAAAAACTCACTACCGCCTCTGCTCTTCCCATGACAATTAAACTTAACCCAAAATCCTTACCGAGTGCCGACATTAATTAACAAGACGCACCTAGCCGTCTCCTGACCAATGGCGTACGTCACAGCTTCCCGAAACCAGTCTACCAACAGCTAGGCTCTCCGTCCAGAAACGCAGCAAAGAGGGTCCCCTTCTCGTCTGACAACTCTCCTGACTCGTCTACAGTTCAGGCAGACAGTATGGCTTTTCTTGACGCCGGTTAGCGACAGCGTTTCACCCCACAAACATCGAGTTAGGGGTGAAACTACAGCTTCCTTCGACCTGTTAACTAGAAACCAAATCTTGTATAAAGCACAGAGGGAGAAAGAATCGAAAGTTTCCCTCTGCGCAACGGACAACAAAATAAGCAGACGACAATTGTTCGAAGAAGAAAAGTTTTGTTTTACGTCCTCCCGGTATTGACCATGTGGGACATTTCTTTAAATCAAGTTTAACTTTTATTTATATATGGTTAGGAAAAAGAAGAGGAAATTTCTTAGTACTTTAGATTTTGATAGTTTAGGTTTTAATAAAGTTATTATAATTTTATTTATATAGTTCTATATTATTTAAAACTTTCAGATTCATACTATTTTGTTTTTGATTTAAGGTCAAAAACCTTACTGCCATGGCCCGCGATAAATATAATATTTGAATTAAAATGTTTGTTTAAAAAACGCCTATCTTGCTGGCTGAGCAATCTTCTCATTAAAATTTGCAGGACCACTTTTTAAAAAAACCCCTCAACAAATGTTTAAAACTCGAAAAAGGTCATTATATATTACAATGTATACAAAGTTTTCTTTTATTTGCCAAAAAGGTTAAAAGTTTTAAAATCCGACTATTGGTATGCTAAAAGCATTATTATATTTAAAATCTTATACTATATCTGTTTGCTGATGTTTACGGGTGAATTTTGTTATTTCTTCAAATACAAAAGAAGTTTAATGTTTATAGAGTGAGGGTCCCTAAACTTAGTTTTAAAAGAAATGTTAGCCCTCTCGACTAGGCTCCCAAAAAACAAAGTATGGGCCGAGTCAGGGCAACATTAATATAGGCAAGAAAAAACCTAAGTATTTACAAAAAGTAGTATAATAGGGACCCTGTCTCTTTTTGTTAATGCCTGTTTGGTGCTTTGTTGTAAAAAATTGTTAAGTACTTTGGTAAAATTCTTACACTAGTTCGGTGTTATACTTTATCAAAAGAGAGTTCAATATGATGTTATTTACAAGGGGTCTTTTTATATGGTATTTTTCCTATGTACAGTAGAGGAGGGGGCGGCTAACGATTCTAACTTGCTGGGACCGGGGGGAGGGAGGGAGAGGGACCCCTCCTCCCCGGCCCGAGCAGGGGAAAGACGTCACTTTTGTGGGATCGTGCACAAAGTGCGGGGGATGCCTGAACGCTCGTGAGCATAGTGACTACGAAGGCGCCCTCCAGAAGCGCGCTCTGGACACCCATCTACGGGGGGGAAGGGATTAAAAGTGAAAAACTCAAAAGAGTTTATTCGGCACATCCCCGTATGTGCTATTTAAAAAGGGAGTTTTTGTGGACTTAGGAGTGGATTGTAGATAGATGTCCGGTCCGCGGTTGGGAGGGACCCCACCCTTGACCCCACCTTTGACCCCACCCTCACCTATTTAACAATATTAACTAACCGAGTTGGTTTTAAAATAGGGTTAAAATTGATGTATCTTAGTCGAAGTTTACTTTGCTAGTTACAGTAATTTACATATTAGAAATGACAACCAAATGTTGAATGGCTGAGAGTGTCAGCCATCCAAAGCAATGCAGCCCACCCCTCAATTCCCTTACACAGGGTATAATTTTTTTTTTATTAAACTTTATATTACAAAATTCAATTTTTTGAATTAGTTGACTAAATTCTGATTTAATAATTATACATGAACTAAACAGGTGGTTAATGTCAAGGACCTGGCCACATAGGCACATGACCTTGGCATATTTACAGAAATAAGCTTCCGTTCTTAATCTAAAAATTAATGATTGTTGAGAGGGACTAATTTTGAAAAAGAGTCCCTCTCCCACTATTTTATGGTCCCAACCGTGGAAACTAGCATATTCTTCTAGTTCTTTGGCCCACTGAAGCAAGGCTGCTGATTGAAATTTACTTTTAGTTTCCGAAATAGATAAATTAATATTCGTTTGGGTTCCTGAAACTCCCATGGCTGCTGATTTAGCGGCCCTATCGGCTAGGTCGTTGCCTGCTATTCCACTATGGGAAGGAATCCAAGTTATCTGTAAATTAATTCCTTTTATAGTAATTTGATGAAGAATCCATTTAATTTCATTTATCACTTCTATTCTATTTTTCGTCTCTCCCTGGAGAGCTTGGATAGAGGATAGATAATCTGTAAATATTACCACGTTACGTGGGTAATTTGTTAGGTTATTTATGAAGGCACAAGCTTCCATTAATGCCCATAATTCCGCACAAAAGATGGACAGATGGTCATTTAGTATGAAAGATTTAGTTATTTTAAGTGCCGGAATGGTGAAGGCACATCCAACTTTAGAATTAATTTTGGAGCCGTCAGTAAAATTTTGAAGGTGTTCTTTTTGACTGAACACCTTTTCTTTTGCAGCTATTGCTATTAAATTGGTTTCTTGTTTAGAATAAACTTCATTTATTGAGAACAATTTTTGAGAGAGAGAGAGAGAAATAGAGATTTAATGCCCTCTGGGCCAAAGGGCCATTTGGGGCACTTGAAATTATAAAGATCCTGGAAAAATGAAGATTTTGATCAAGAATACAGATAAAAAACCTAATAAATCAAATAATAATAAAAGGCATGGACCTAACTATACCATCTTGTGTTAAAAGGAAATGACCTCGCAGACAAAGCAGCCAAAATGGCAGCAGAACAAAATATAGGTCAAACTGTTAATTTAAAACTATCTCTTTCTGAAATCAAAAAACACTTGAAACGAAGCTCATTCCAGAGGTGGGCTGAGGAGTTGGACGCCTACTCCGCATCCCACTCCTGGCATATGAAATTCATCAAAGAAAGACTTTTCCTACCTGTCCCATATAAAATTCAAAACAGAATCCTCAGATTTTATACAGACTCAATCTACTGCAAATTTAAGAACACTCCCTGTCGTTGTGGGGAAATTCTTAGTCTTAAACATATTTTCAATCCCTGTGACCAATTAAAAACAGAAATACAACCCACCCTTCACAAATTTAAACAAAATAATTTGACATATAACGAAAAGAACATTTTAACAAAACACCACAACTTAGGTTGGTCTCCTATTACTTGGCTTGCCGAGACAGTTGGCCAGGCGTCATTTAACCATTTAATATAGTTAATGTAAATTTTGATCTAAAGATACAATTAAGTCTAGTGGGTCGGATCAGCATCCTCCCCCTCTCCAGCCCCGTCCCATCTTGCCCGTTTTTTATTTCCTGAATAATCTTAGTTCTATTCTTAGTGTTTCCTTGCAGGGCTTGTATAGAATACAAGGAGTCTGTAAGGATTGTGGCTTTAAAGGGAGGTTTTGGAAAGTCATTCAGGAAAGAGCAGGCTTCGAGAATGGCCCAAAGTTCGGCACTAAAGATTGAAATTTTGGAATTAAGACAGAAAGATTTAGTTATATAAAGGGCTGGAATAGTAAAGGCACAGCCTATCTGCGATTCGGAAATCTTTGATCCATCTGTATAAATTAGGAGTTGATGTTGAATATTATAGATTTTTTCTTTGGCAGCAACTGAAAGTAAATTTGGTTGATCTGTTTTTGAGTAGGACTGATGTAGTGAAGTATCAAAATTTGCAGATTCCCATTCCCAATGTGGAATGGGGTATTTAGGGTGGGTTTCTATGTCATCTATTCCAGGCCTGCCATGGAAAGCATTTCCCGGGAATAGTCTAGTGGTTGCAGACTAGTTTTGATTTTATTGGCTTTTGTTGATAATAAGTTGGATGATTGTAAAAGGGGTCTTCAAATTCTGCCGAGAAGCTTTCAAGCGTGAACTGATTTGTTGCATAAAGTCTAGTGAGAAATGCTGTTGTATTTAATTTCATTAGGTAGTCAAAGGGGAGCCACCCCACTGAACCATAAACAAGTTTGGAGTTTGCAAATCGTGGTAATCTAAGGGCTGATTTAAGGGCTTTAAGTTCTGTAGTTTGTAGTTTTTGTAGTGTATTTGTTGGAGTACTATGGAACACTTCCATGCCATAAGTTAGGCGACTGCGAACTAATGCTTGTGTTAAGTAAACAAGAAACTTAGTATTTTGTGCCCATGCCTGGGAGGAAATAATTGTAATAAAATGTACTGCTTTTGTTGCCTTTTTACAAAGATGCTCAATATGTGGGGACCAATTTAGACGAGAGGTAAGTCGCCGGGGGACTTGTTAAAAAGATGGGAATTTATACAGGGGAAAAGCAGATCAAAAGGAGAGGGGGAACAAAGCGGAGACCTATCTCCCCCCCCCCCCCCACCTGTTTCAAAGCTTATAGTCCGGCAGGGATTAAATGTATTATAATTATGTTTACTACATTTATAAAAGGTTTATTAAGAAAATTGCTCCGATTCCTGTATGTCTGAACGGAGGGAGGGAGGGAGAGGGACCCCTCCTCTCCATACCAAACAGAGGCAGGGCGTCGTGAACAGAGTCCTTAAGGGGGGGGGGGGGCTCTGAAGCTTGTTTAAAGCTTAACGCGACTACGTAGCAGATTAAGAATTAGGCTTACTATGATAGTTAAGAGTTATTGTTAAAAAGGCGAGCTTAATTGTTTAGAAGAGATGTCCAAAAGTTGTTTTGGACAACTCCTCTGCCAACCATATCAGAGGGGCTCATCCCTCGCTACTCTTTCTAAGAATAGAAACTTTATTAAAGGCGATTTTGTGTTGTTTAATTTTACGTGCAAAACGGTCCAGTTCCACATCAATGTAGATACATGAATCAAAAAGATGTTCAATATCAATAACTGCCTCACATAGGCAAAGCCTTGGATGGAATTTTGATAAAATAGAATTGGTTCTTAGCTGAAAAATTAATGCTTGAATAGCAAAAGGGACCTGGAGGAATAAGCCTTTACGTTCGATCTGGCTATCAACGTCCCTGGTTATCGCGTATGTTTCGAGTTCTTGTTTCCATACTTTATGGCTTGCAGCCTTCAAAATGTTCTTCATTTCATTAACTGAAAAACCAATGTTAGTAGGATTGCCTTCCCGACCAACCGCCGCGGCCTTAGCCGCCCGGTCGGCCAGGTCATTTCCTTTGATTCCACAGTGGGAAGGGATCCATGTCACCGCAATATTTACTCCTTTAAGTTTTAGCTGGTGTATAACGTATCTTATTTCGTATATTAATTCCAATCTGAGTTTGGTGTTGCCCTGCAGAGCTTTCACAGAGGATAGGGAATCTGTCAGGACAATAACATTAATCGGTGGATTAGGAAATGTATTTTTATAAGTGACAACTTCCAGGATGGCCCAAAGTTCTGCGCTAAAGATGGAGATTTTGTCATTTAATTTAAAACACTTAGAAATCTGTAGGGATGGAATTGAAAAAGCGCATCCTGTTTGATCGTTTATTTTCGAGCCATGTGTATACACAAGTAAGTAATTTTGAAGGCCAGCTATTTTTTCTTTTGCCGCTATGGTAAGCAAATTTAAATCGTTTTGTTTGGAATATGATTGGTGCAAAGAGGTATCATAAATCGCCTCCTCCCGTTCCCACTGTGGAAAATCATACTGTGTTCTTGGAGTAACTTCCTTCAGTTTTATTCCGGTCTCATCAAACAGGTTTTTAGTGAATGTGACTGGGTCAATCGTCTTAACAAATAGACGAGGTTGCTTGCGTTTTACTCTCGTCAGAATAATATTAGATGACTCTAAATAGTCGTCAAAAAACTCCTTAAATGATCCTTGTTTGGAGGAAAAGAGTCTTATTAAACTGGAGGCACAATGTAGTTTCATATAGTGATCCAGAGGAAGCCAATCGACGTCTCTATACACTAAATAGATGATGGCATACCGTGGAATACCCAAGGCTATTTTTAAGGCTTTCGTTTCCACGGCTTGCAGCCGTTTAAATTGGGATTTATACATTGTGTAAAAGGCTTCCATCCCATACGTGAGGCAGCTTCTCACCAAAGTTCGGGTTAGGTACGTTAAAAATTTCGCATCCTTGGCCCAAGCTTCCTTGGAAACAACTTTTAAGAAGTTAAGGGCCCTAGAGGCTTTCTTGATAGTGTGTGAAAGATGCGCTGACCATGTTAAGTTAGTGGACAAAACCACTCCCAAAAACTTTACATGAGGACTGGATTGAACCTTTATCCCAAGAATATCTATCTGAGAATAAAATTGCTTTGAAGTTGAGTTTGAAAAAAACATAAATTCACATTTGTTTAGGGAAAGGGTAAAGCCGTTTTCCCTAAGATAACTGGCTATAACTGTGGTATACATCTGATGTTGCTTGAAACATTTTTCAGTAATAGTATTATTTCTTCTGGAAGTAAGAGTCCAGATAGCTATATCATCAGCGTACATGGAAATACGTGTTCCTTTAAAAGGACTTCATATCATGCAGCATGATGTTAAACAATGTTGGCGCAATTATGCTGCCCTGAGGCACTCCCATATCTACGCTATGGGTTCTGGAGAGTGCCTGGCCTACTTTGACAGTCATGTTGCGATTTTGGAGGAAGGAGCAAATGAAATTGAACATATTTCCCTCTATGCCAAGGTCGCTAATTTTTTGGAGCAACCTCCCATGCCAGATGGAGTCATAGGCTCCCTTTATGTCGAAGAAGGTTGCAAGAACCCTTTTTCTCCGACAGAAAGCTTTTCTGACATGGGAGGTCAGCTTACAAACATGTTCCATGCAGCTTCGATGTTTTCTGAAGCCTGCCTGGAAAGTGGGGAGAATGTTATTTTTTTGGTAAAAAGTATTCCAATCGCTGTTTTACGATTCTCTCATACACCTTACCCAGGTGAGGGGTGAGGGAGATAGGTCGAAAGCTCTTGGGATCCTGTCTTGGTTTCCCAGGTTTCAGGATCCCAATAACCTGCGCTTCTTTCCACGCCTGAGGGACCACCCCCTCCTCCCAACACCTGGAGTAAAAATGATGGAGGATATTTAGAAATGATGGGGGAAGTTGTTTTATTAAACGGTAGGAGATGGGATCCCCTCCAGTAGCTTTATTTACTTTCTTTATTAAACGTAAGGACATAGCGAGCTTGGCATATTTGAGGGGCGCATTGATCACGTTTGAATTGTTTGTAGACTTATCCAGTTTTGGGGTTTGTAATCTTCGTTCCTGTTCAGGAAAGGGAAGGGATGTAGACTGACTGGCTTTGGCAAAAGTATCTGCAGTTTCTTTATTTGAAGAAGCTAGTACATTATTAACTTTTAAGCGAATCTGTGTAGGGGAACCTCCTCTTTGTAACTTCTTTAGTCTTTTCCAGGCCTTTCCCAAATCTCTGTAATCAGTGATTTTAATCTTATAAAAATATTCTAATTTGGCCTTGGCCACCATTTTTTTTACTATATTTTTCCGCTTCTTTTTTAGAGTCAAAATTTTCTTGGGTAGGAAATTTATTAAATGTGTTACTTGTGGAGTGTTTGAACTTAACGGCTTCAGCACATTCTTCATTCCACCAGGGGTTGTTCCTAGTAGGACAGAACCCATTCCCCTGCTCTTTAGTGGTCGGAATGGCTGCGCCACTGGCTTGTAACATTTTATTCCGAATATTATTGTAATACACTTCAATATTATTGTCTTCTATATCCATAATTTTTGTATTTATGAGGTGTGATTGGAATAGAGGCCAATTCGGTTTGTCAAACAAAAATCTTGGGGTGGAGTCTTTTTCAAGGGGGTCTGAAGCTGAATTTAATGTCAAAACAATAGGTTTATGGTCAGATCCAAGAGGGTCCACCAGAGGGGTCCAATAGTGGTTGTTTTCTAGTTGAGGACTAACCATTGTAAGGTCTATAGCTGTTAGTCTTTGATCCAATCTATCTGGGTATCTGGTTGGGGTTCCGTCATTTAGTAAGATTAAATTGGACTCATTTATTTCTGAGAGAAGTTGAGAAGCCCCAGTACTGCTGGACGTGCACCCGACCTCCCAGAGGGGGTGATGGGCGTTGAAATCGCCCATAATAACCCATTGTTCGGAGGAATTAAGGGAACACATCCAATCAGTAGTGGGAACTTTGGCGTACGTTTGAGGAAAGTAAATGTTCAAAATATTGGTGGATTTGTTCTGAATTGTGACCTGAATAGCATTCGAGTAACTTATTGATGGGATCTCTGGTAAAGGTGAAGAAATCTTCAGGTAATGTATATTCGTTCTTACATATGTAGCCGTCTTGATTACGCCTCCCGATTTATGGAAGGATGGGGGGAAGCAGAAGCCTTCCAAACGAGGGAGGCCTGTGTAATCTACATTTAAAGACTGCAAACATAATACCTGGAACTGAATTGGGTTTGTAGCTACAAAATTTATTAAATAATCTTTATTACTGTTTATGGAACGACAGTTCCATTGTAATAAGTTAAAGGGAACAGACTGAGGAAAGGTTTGTTCTGGCGGCAGTATTTGGGAGGTTTCTTTAGTGGACTTAGCCATCTGGGGGGGGGGGGGGGGGGGGGGGGGGGGGGGGGGGGGGGGGGGGGGGGGGGGGGGGGGGGGGGGGGGGGGGGGCTTGTTGTATTTGCTGGACTGTATCGGTCTATTTCTAGGCCTGGCAGATGGGAGATTATTGTCACATACTAAGTTCGCCAGACTGAGAAGATTAGTGTCCTTGGACAGGGAAGATGGAGTTGAACCTGCTACTGCGGGGAAGAGGGTGGATAACCCCTATAAAAGCTGGGTAGGTTGATTTGTGGTCTTTGCTTTCGCCAGAGCAATCAAAATCTGAGTTACAATCTGTTCTCTGGCTGGTTTGGTTGAGGAAGCTTTAGCATATTGTTCTAAATTTAAATTTGAGTTGTGTGTGCCTACAGTAGTGTTAACTACAGAAGACTGGTTTTGTTGGTTCTGTGAAAAGGAGGCCATAAGTTTGTCCATGTAGGTGGTCACTGTTGTGATCATGGATTGGGTTTGTTTCTTTACTTCCTCGGCCACTATCTCCTGAATTCTTCCCTCAGAAACGTTCTTAGAGAGGGAGGACTTGACGAGGTTGGCCTGGTGCTTCAGCCTTCTAATCATATTGCTACTTAGTCTGTTTTGTCTTGTTTGGTAACGTACAACTGGTCTTGAGGGTTGTACTGAATTGGATTTTGAAGAGGCATTTTGGTCTAAATTTGTGTCTTGGGCTGACTGAATTTGAATTGGTTGGCTGTTTGGGTTGAAGGTTTGGTTTGTTTTCTGACTGTGGCCTTGGAGGGCCCCAGCATAGCTCCCAGGGGGAGGATTTTGGGACCTGTCTTCTGTCCTCCAAAGATAATCTAGCTGAGGGGAGGGAGAAGGGGGCGGTCTGTGACTCTCTCTTTCAATTTTTTCAGAATGGATTTGAGTTTTGGCCCTATGTAGGGCTTCAGAATATGGAATGAAAACTCCTCCTCTGATCTTGTTAGCTCTGAGGCGAGTTTGGTATTCAGGACATCCTAAATATGCCCCTGAGTGGTTACTTCCGCAGTTAATACATTTCATCTGAACCGCTTTGCACAATTTGACATCATGCCCACCTTGGGCACATCGCACACAATTTTCTTTTTTTGATCTACATTGATCTTGTGAAAGCCCAAGGCAGGCACACTTCCGACACCTACGGACTGGAGCCACATAGGTGTGGACTATGAATTCTTCCGCGTGAATTTTGATTGTGGCCGGAAGAGTCGGCACATTGAAAGTTATTTTGACGGCCCGTGAGTCGGACCCATCTCTGTTCTTCAGGCGGGTGGCCTGCGTCGCATTTGGGATGTGAGGGAGCAAGCTGCTGACATCTTCAGCAACCGCTATTCCCTTTACTACACCTTCGGTGGTGGCGGTGGGAACGTGGCATTTTATTTCAATTCCTGCTAGTGATTTCTGCTTCAAGAGCTGAGTTTGCTGGGCTTTTGATTTGCACCCTATCAGCCAGCGATTAGTAGATAGTGGTCGCTGACTGAGTATGGTGCCTACTGTGTTTTTCCACAGTTGGAAGCTTGAGTTTGGCCCCAGCGATCTTAAAGTGGCTGGCCCCGTCCCCAGATCCTCCAAAACGATGGGGAACCTAAGGAAAACAGGGGGGGGGGGCAAGTTTTTCTGGTCTACTTTTCTGTCTTGGAACTGGTTTTTCTCCTTTTTGTTTTTAACTGGGGGTTCCTTGTGGGGTTCTTCCTCTGGGGGTCTCCCCACACGGAATTTACTACTTCAATTTCCCCGGGGTCACGCTCACAGGTTTGTGGGCTGGGGGAAATTTCTATTGTGACTGGAACCGAGGCTCCTTCACTTTGGGTTCTGTTGGCTCTACCAGACGGGGAGGGAGGGAGAGGATGGGTGGAGGATTCCTCCATTGAAACAAAGTCATTGCGAGTTTTCTTTCCTAGAGGGGAAACTTTGTCGGGGGTGGGGGAAACATTTTCCGGGGGGTCATTTGACCCTCTCTGATGTCTAGATATTTTTCTCCTCCTGACGGCGGTGAAGCCTGGCGCGTCCCCTGCCGTAGCTAGGAACACGCTGTCATCACCACCGTCAGGGGTGAGGGTCGCCTTAGGCGAGACCTCTGAGTGGAGGGATTGGACTTCCGTATCCTCAGAACCACTCAGGGAGCTATTTGAAAAGGAGACCGGGATACTTCTTTGAGGTTTGGGAGGAGTAGCCCAAAATTTACTACCGAGGGGCTCCTGGGGATTGTCCTCTACGTCTGGGGAGCTAGGAGTTTGCATCATGGTGCTGGTCCTAAGACCCAACAAAAAATGTCTTTCAAAGTTAAAGTTGTTATTCAAATATACTTATTTCTTTAGAAAAAACACTACCAACTCTCCCCCTCTACCCACCTTTATCAAGGGTAGGGAGGGTGAAAGACGGTGAGGGAAAAATCTACATATTTGTACTAGAGGTTCCTATCGTTTGAAAAAACGTCCAATAGAACCTAACGTTTACAGCGAGAACCAATCAGAATCACGCTGTAGGCTCGAGTCTAATTAAGAGTGGAAACTTGCTGAGAGTCGCTATAAATGGCTTCTGTCAACAAGAGTCGGAAGGCTCTGGCAAAAGGAAAAAGAACTCTGGCTACCTTTTTTTATATTAAAGCCGCCTACGACTCGGTCTGGCGGGGTAGATTATTACTCAACTTAACAAAATAGGTATTCAAGGTAATATGTTAAATTTTATTCAATCCTTTTTAACCAATCGGACAATAAAGGTCAGGGTGGGTCAACACCTGTCATCTAAACATCAAATAGACATGGGAGTCCCCCAGGGGAGTATTATAGCCCCTACCTTGTTCAACATAATATTACATGAAATACCTAAACTTCCTTTTAAACACTGTAACATCTCCATGTACGCAGACGATATTGCGATTTGGACTAATCCTAAGAATGGAAAAACAAAAAAAACAAATTAATAAAGCCTTAAAACAACATCAACATAATGTAGACGTAATAGCAGGTTTTATGCAGATCCATGGTTTCTACCTCTCGCCAGAAAAATGCCATTTTATGGTGTTCGCAAAGACACAGCGCATGAATGAAGAGTATAACATTCTCATATATGATGAAGTAAAAAAAACCGTTCAACAAGTAAGGTTCCTAGGCGTAATCCTGTCCTCAAATCTAAATTGGAATGCTCACATTGATCACTTAATCACTAAAAGCACAAATGCTTTAATTTTTTAAAGGTTATATCTCAAGAAAACTGGGCTAAAGATCCTAAATTTTTAACATACCTGGTTCAAGCCTTAGTCAGAAGTAGGCTAACTTATGGTATGGAGGCCTTTTACTCACTTCCCAATACGCAACTAAAGAAATTAGCCTCCTTGGAACTCCGGGCCCTCAAATTAGCCCTGGGCATTCCCCATTATGCTGTAGGCAAGCTAATCTATAGGGATATTGATTGGGTTCCTATAGAACACCTAATTAAACTAAATTGTGCCAAGTTCATGGTTCGCCTCCAGGCAGCCAATGTCTTCGGGAAGGCAGAATTCTTTTCAACAATCAGTTTTGCTTCCCAACTAACCGAACCACAGGAACGACATCTAAATCCTAAGTACCAACATATCTATGAATTCTCCAAAGATTTAATAGACAAATCCAATTTCCAACTAGAGGACGTTGTTCTACACCCTAAACATGGTGTCCCCATCTGGGAGTGGGAACCCCCAAACATAGATACCAGTCTAACTATATACTCTAAAGAGAAAGACACTAATCAGCTAACGGTAGCAGCCAAAGAAAAGATTTACCACTCACGTCAATCAGTTCAAATCTACACAGATGGATCCAAACTTGCACCCACCAAAATAGGTTGCTCCTTCACTATTCCAGCTCTTGATGTTACTAAATCCTTCAAACTAAACCCCAATCTATCTATATACAGTGCCGAGCTTTGGGCCATACTCAAGGCTCTCGATTACGTTAACGATCTCCCTCAACTCGCTACTAACGTGGTGTTATACACTGACTCATTGTCATCCTTACAGGGTCTTCAATCCCCTCACAATAATAGAGCAGAAATTATTCAAGAAATCTTATTTCTGGTGCATCAGATTAATATTAAGGGACCCCAGGTTACACTAACCTGGATCCCATCTCACTGTGGCATCAAAGGCAACGATCAAGCAGATCACGCTGCCAAAAAAGCAGCAGATAACTCAAGCCTCGCATCCTGTAGTATAGGGCTATCAGTAAACGAATGTAATAATTTACTCAAAGAAAGTTCTTATGTTAACTGGAAAGCCGATTTAGAACAGTATGCCAACGATCACCACTGGGATCCCAAACCAGTAAAAAAAGGTCTCTTTCTACAAATTCCTTACCACCTTTCATCTTTAATTTTCCGTCTTCGTACAAACTCGTACTACTGCAAATATAAAGAATATCTATGTGAATGTAACCAAATCCTTAACTTGGATCATCTTTTCTCAGACTGTCCTCTTATTCAGTTAGAACTTCACGAGTTCATTGATAGTATATCTAAGGCAAATAAAACTTTTAATTACCATACGCTGATTAATCAAAACGATGATAATTGGACATTTCTGGTTCTCTTTGCTCAAAATCTACAAAGAACCTCATTTGGTTTTCGTTTCTAACAAAATTCAAAACTTATTCACAAACTAGTTCATACTCGTTTGCCCAACGGAGTTTTGTCTTACCTCATACACTGATTTTGATTGGAAAAAAGAAACTTTATTGTTAACTCTGTGAGTTACGTAATCTATGTTCTATGTTCAAAAAAAATATATAATTTTTTTTATAAAAAATCTAAAAATCTAAAAATAAAAATATCCAAAAAGAGGGAGAGAAGCAATAGCGTTACTTGGTGCCCCCCTTGGCAAATAAAACCCCCCATTGGTGCCCTCCTTGGTAAATAAGATCACAAAATACTCACACCCTTTCTTAACAATATCCAAGAAAATATATCCAAATGTACTACCCTATTTACAAATCCCAGATAATATATAAAATGTCCCACATGACCCTTAGTAGGTTGAGAGGACGTAAAACCAAAACGTCAGTCAGTCAGTCAGTCAGAGTCGGATTCTGTGTTCTTGTGTCACAACGGTTACTAACCCGGCAACCGGCCGTTTTTACCGTAATTTAATTTATGTGTACAAAAAATACTACTTATAACTTTTAGCACTTTATGTCTTTTAACTAGGAAAACTTCCGAAAAGGTAGCAGTCCTATAATTTATACTCGATTATTGTGGATTTTAAATCAGGGTAACATTGTAAAAAACAAGCCACCTGTGCTTTTCTCTTAAAAAATTATTTTTATAGTTTAACAAGTAAACTTATCCGTTTATATTTTCACCTACATATTCCCTACGACAACGGGTCAAACAGAGTAAAGGAAAAGGTCCAAAAGTTCTAATATTTAACTTTTTAATTCTAACAAATTCAGTACATTATTGTGCAATACAGTACAGTACATTATTGTGCATTAAATTATTGTGCAGTACAGGGCAGTACATTATTGTGCATTAAATTATTGTGCAGTACAGGGCAGTACATTATTGTGCATTAAATTATTGTGCAGTACAGGGCAGTACATTGTTGTGCAGTACAGTGCAGTACATTATTGTGCAGTACATTATTGTGCAGTGCAGTTCAGTACATTATTGTGCAGTACAGTTCAGTACATTATTGTGCAGTACAGTTCAGTACATTATTGTGCAGTACATTATCGTGCAGTACAGTTCAGTACATTGTTGTGCAGTACAGTTCAGTACATTATTGTGCAGTACAGTTCAGTACATTATTGTGCAGTACATTATTGTGCAGTACAGTTCAGTACATTATTGTGAAGTACAGTTCAGTACATTATTGTGCAGTACAGTTCAGTACATTATTGTGCAGTACAGTTCAGTACATTATTGTGCAGTACAGTTCAATACAATACAGCACAGCACAGTTCAGTACAACACAGCACAATGCAGTAAAGTACAGTATAGTAATGTACACTACGGGAACAGCACAGCACAACACAATACAGAACAGTTCAGCACAATACAGAACAGCAAAGTACAGAACAATTCGATCAATGCTGTACAGTACGGCATCAGGATAAGACCCCCCCCCCCCCCCCCCCCCCCCCCACCCACCCCAAACAGTTGCTCCATGACATTTGCCCCTGCCACACCCACACACCCTCCTCCTGGAAAACATTCTTCCCGGTCCATTTATCCCCTGGACACTTGCCCCCTGGTATACAGTACAAGATAGTACATTGCAGTACAATACAGCAAAGTGCATTACAGTACAACTCAGTGCAGCACAGTACAGTACAGCACAGTACAGCGTTCGCTTATTATTTTGGAACAGACGTCTCGTAAAATTATCCCAACATTAATCCTTCTTGTTATTCTATTGCGTATCTATAGGATGGGGTGCGATCTCGAGAGTTATCAGTATTCATGTTTTCCTGCAGTGTCTCTAAAATTAATGTCCTTTGAAATCGCTCTTTGATATTACTCGTAAGACGGCGCAAAGGGATGTGACAGTAGACTTGTAACGGCATGTTGTCAGATCGCATATGTGCATTCCTCTCAGATTCCGCACAGGAGAGGTCGTTTCCATCGTCGTTGGCAGCGTGGTCGTCCTCGTCATCATCATGGTCAGTGTGATTTGGAGCTGCTACTTCAAGTTCAAGCTGGAGAAAGTACGGAAGAGTCACAACCAGGTGGACCCTGCTCCTCCCGCCCAGTCCCAACCTACCGTCCCTTTCCCGGGTACTTTCTTTCACTACTGATGTTTGCTGCTGCTGTTTCTATTCTTCATCCTATTCCTCCTCCTCGTTCTCCTTTTATTCTTCCTTCCCCCTCCCCCCTCTTCATTTCCCTATCCTCCTCTTCTTTCCACTTCTACTTCTCTTTCTTATTGTGCTCCATCCATACATAGCATGGCGTGGATCAGTTTGCGATCACTCGACTCTGTCGTTTTGGTTTTGTTTGTTTGTTTGTTTGTATTTATGATTTAGTTTTGTCTGACCGTCCGGCTGTATCTCCGATTCTCGGAAACCGCTTGACAAATTCGCTTCAAATTTGGTGTGTTTGTGTATCAACGTACATAAATGGTTCCATAGAAAAACTGTGACCATGCTGGCCTTGACCTTGAAGTTTGACCTTGAAAACCGATTTTTTTCTTAGACTTATGATGTTCAAACTTGATATGTAGGTGGATTGGCTTATGGTCAGTCGAAATAATGGGTACCGATCAAGGTCAAGGTCACGGACGTAGACTAACGAAATTTCTTTTTGTGGCCATATCTTTGACATCATTTGACTTACATTGTTCAAACTTTGTATGTAGGCACTTAGGTGTATGATAATTCCAAATAGGCCCCATTAGATACCGCCCAAGGTAAATGTCAAGGACATAGATCTTGTCTGGTCTCTATCTTGGGAACTGCTGTGGCCATATTTTTGGCATCTTTGGACTTACAGTATTCAAACTTGGTATATAGATGCACTTGCTATGATAGTTGCAAATATTGAGTCCCAACAAGGTCAAGATCAAGGTCAAAAACATTTTTTCTTGGGTTGTATTTCGCCAGAACCGCTGGACCGAATTACTTCACATTTTGTGTGCTGGTGTATCATGGTATACATATGGTCACACGGACATATTGTGACCCTGCTGACCTTGACCTTGACCTTGAAAACCGAAATTTATTTTTGTGGCTATAACATTGACATCTTTAGACTCATGATGTTCAAGCTTGGTATGTAGGTTCATTGGCTTATGGTAGTTCCAAATATGTTTTCCTAATCAAGTTCAATGTTAAGCTTAAGGTCACAGACATAGACTGACGAAATTTCTTCTTGTGACCCTATATTTAATATAGTTGGATTTACATTGTTCAAACTTGGTATTTAGGCGCATTGGCGCATAATAATTCCAACCATTGGGATCAAGATCAAGGTAAAGGTCAAAGACGTAGGTCTTGTCTGGTCTCTATCTCGGGAACTGCTGTGGCCATATCTTTGACATCATTGGACTTACAATCGTCACACTTGGTATGCAGATACTTTGGGTTATGATAATTCCAAATATTGGGTTCTGTTCAAGGTCAAGTTCACGGTCAAATTATGTGTGGTGGTGCATCATGGTACGCAGATGGTAACACAGAAAAAATGTGACCCTGCTGACCATGACCTTGAAGTTTGACCTTGAAAACCGAAATTTCTTCTTGTGGCTAAATCTTTATATTGTTAGACCTATGATGTTCAAACTTGGACTGCACGTGCATTGACTTAATGCCATTCCAAATATTGGGTCAAAGATGTGGACTGATGAAATATCTTTGATATAATTGAATTTACTGTGTTCAAAATTGGTATGTAGGTGCATTGGCTTTTGATAATTTCAAATATTGTGTACCGGATGTGGACTAACGAAAGTTCATCATGTGGCCCTATATTTGACATGATTGGATTTACAGTGTTCGAAATTAGTATGTAGGCGCATTGGCATATGATAATTCCAAATTGTGTGTACTGATCAAGGTCAAGATAAAAGACGTACAAATTGTCTCTCACACTGTTATATCTTGTGAAGCACTGCAGGTCAAGGCCCTACACACATAGAAGGTGTCAAAGAGGGCCAGGGTGAAGATACAGGTGGAGAGGAGGTGGGGGGGGGGGGGGGGGGGTAGCTTCGGGGGTGAGCAGGCATATGCCTGCTGCTGGGCGACACTCTTGTTCTTTTACTACTTCTGTCACTTCTGCTGCTGCTGCTGCTGCTGCTGGAAAAATCACATCTCCTTTGTTAGAGGTAGAAAGTCGACTCATTCACAACACTACTGTGTGTACCAGTAAAAGACGCCTCCAACTATAACTTCTAGAAACAGAGGCTACTGCTATTCTGAAGGGCTGGTCTGGAACATGTGGGAGAAACCTTGCCCAAGTTACACCCGCACTATCTTAGCCAAAAGGACTCTTACTATGCTTTAGAACAGCTGTCGTTGTAGAAGGTCCCCGAAAGACGGCCTACAGCCGAATCCGCTTATACGAAAACTCGCTTATAATCAAGCAAATATATTTCCCCTGCCGAACTCCTTCTTTCTTATCTATTATCAAAACTCGGATATAAGAAACTCGTTTATAAGAAAACTTGTTTATAATCAAGCAAATTCCTTCTCCCATCCGTGATGGAAACTTGGATATAAGAAAATTGTCACACAAGAGAGTTGGTTTGCAGTTCATTTTCTTATAAGCGAATTGCCATTGACAACATTTTCTTAAAAGTGAGTTGGACCTGAACTGAAAGGGTGTTCCAAGAAAACTGAAGTCAATCCAAAAAGGGAAAGTTTATGTCAGACCAGTTGCGTCACAGACATTCTAAACAGTACAGGCTCTTGATTGCAAGACTAATTGAGTTGTTTTTGTTCATTTATTCTATACTTTCCTTCAGTATTCTGTGCAAAATAAATGTTGAGCAGAAGAAAGAATATGAGTGCAGCAGCAATGGCAGAGAGGAAAAGGCAATTCATTTCTTTAAGAAGAAGAATACAAATAACTGAATCTGAACAAAAATCCACATAAGCAAAAGCAAACGATTGATGAAAATCTGCATGGGTGGACAGTAAATGGTAATATATCAGCACAAGAAAGGTGAAGAGGTACGCAGTTGATAACAGTAAAAGTTTTTTTTTTAAAGCTTGTTAGTTGAGTGGTTGTAGGCACCTTTAAATCTTTTTCTTAGTAGACTAGTTTGATTTTATGATGTAAAACATGCACCAAATTAGGAAAAAGGATTTTCTCTTCGTTATGCTTTTTTGTCTTTCTTTTTTTTTTTTTTCTCTTTTCCCTTTTCCCCCATTGAACTTGGTTATAGGAAACAAAACTTCAAAATGTTTTCTTATATCCGATTTAACTCGGATATAAGAAGCAAAAAATCATCTCCCGTCGATTTTCTTATAACTGAGTTTTGCTGTATTTTGATTTTATGATGTAAAACATGAGTCATAAGTCACAAGTTTCTTTATTGTCCATTGGCATTGTACAAACGCAAATGGAAAATTGTCTTCCACTGTGTAGAATGAGTTAAATACATCCAAATTAAAATATTAATTAAAAACATGAAAATGAAATTTATTTAAACAAATATATTACTCTCACACCACACCTAATCATTCATCTTGCTCGCTCATCATGCAACTCACCACCACTTCTGCCTTCATTTTTGTTTCTAATTTTCTGTTCTGTTCTCTCTATTTCTCTCCGTTATTTTTTCCCTTTTTCCCAATCAACTCGAACGAAAATTTGTGTTTTACGTCCTCTCGGTCTGGAACAGACGAATATGGGACATTTGTAGATACAAAGATGGTGGGAACGATACTGGAGGCAATGCCCGGAGGCAGTGCAACACCAGTAAAGTTCCGAATTGTTTAGCAATACAGATAGATTTCCCCCCCTAATCAACTCGGTTATAAGAAAAACACGTCAAACTGTTTTCTTATATCCGAATTTCGGATATAAGAAAACATATAATATTATCTCCCTTCGATTTTCTTATAACCGATTTTTTGCTGTAATTCCTAAGTACCAAGAGCCGTTTCTGTGGATTATGGAAAATCATATATTGTATAAACAAAGATTGAAATAGTGAGGCAAAGAGAGAGGATAATATAGTAAAGCGAAGAAAGGTAACCCTCTCTCTGTAATTAACTCCCTTCACCAAAGTTATTTACGGCACCAAGTCGCCTAGCAAAGTATAAGCAACAGCCACATTGAGACAGACCAAGGTTCATCCCAAAAAAAGGATGACCAGGCATAGCAGTTTCTTCTGTGTTGTGTGTTGCTTAAGTGTAACATAATTCAAGACTAGAAGGCTATGCCATTCTTGAATACATGCTGATTTGTTTGTGCACTAATTCTCTCCACCACTGTTGTTGTGTACTGTGTGGGTGATGGTCATATAGGCAGTCCTGGGTCATCCTTTTTTGAGGATGACCCTGGGTCTGTAAGAAATAATGTTTTACGACCCTGGGTCTGTCTGAGTGTGGCTGTTGTTTATACTTTGCTAGGCGACTTGGTGCCGTAAATAACTTTGGTGAAGGGAGCTAATTACAGAAAAAGTTACCTTTCTTCACTTTGCCATATATTGTATATTCAAAGCTTAAAGGGGGACCCTGACGGATGAGTTTTTGAAAAAAACACGTCCAGATCAGCAGGAAAACACCCTTTACAGAGATCGCAACACTCACTTTGCTCTGGTTTCCCAGAAATCAAGCCGTCAAAAAGGCGATTCCTCCTTGGCGGAGGTGCTGGAAGCCAAATTCTTTCACTCAAAGAGAAGTCGTTTGCTGTCTCTTTTTGAATGGCCGCCTGTGTTTAGACCAAATCGTTTGCACGAAATGTTCGCAATACAAGCCTTTTCTTTTCTTTTTTAAATTGTGTACAGTTTATCTAAAGGAGTTTCGCTCACAACAAAGGAAAGATATCCTTTTTTTTTTTAACTGCACTACCAAAAACGAAAACGCTTCAACCACAATGAGTGACCTCCACCCACCCCATCCAAAATAGCTACTCTCTCCGGCATCTCCACCAAGGAAGAATCACCGTTTTGACGGTTTAATTTATAAGAAACCAGAGCAAAGTGAGTGTTCCGATCCTTGAAAAGGCTGTCTTTCTGGTGATCTCTACGTGTTTCTTGCAAAACTCATCCGTCCGATTCCACCTTTAAAATAATGATGCTTGGAAGAAAATACTCAGACATATGGGATGGATTTTTTTTAGTAATCAAAGCCTTAAAAACAGCATTAAAAATAGAACTCATATCTTTAGTTCATTTTGCATTCGCTTATAAGAAGTAATTCTTAATTTGTTTTATTTTTTTCGTCCTTTTATTAGCTTAAAAGCTGCACATGTCCGTGCCTGAATGTGCATTATAAGCCCTTGTTTTACTGCTGGCACCAGCTTTTGGCCACTGTCAAACCAATGATAAAAGCCATTTGAGAGAGAGAGAGAGAGAAAAAACCCCACTAATTCATTACAGTGCTTTGGTGACATTTTCAGGGGGCTACAGGGGACAACCCGAACCAGCCAGATTCCCTTTCCAGCAACCCGCCACTGGTGCGGTACCCAACGTGCCTGCGTCCATGCCAGAGGTGCCTGTATCACCCCCGGTCATTGCCAGGGAGGGGGAGAGAGTGAGGGACAGTGTGTGAGACTGAATTTAAATGTTTACTAGGATCTATGGCCACAACAACAGTTAACGAATTCTATTAGTTCTTTGGCAGACAGAAACACAACTTCCCCCCCACAAAACGTCTAAGCAAAGAAAGATGCCTAGAGGACTGAATTAAAACACATCCAACGCTAAAATGTGTAACTGTTGTTGTTTTCCTTATGATGAAAAATTTAACATGATGTTGCTGAAGTTACACATTTATCAAAGGGAAATAATCCTATTACATTTAGTTGAACGTCTTCCACGTTTGTCATTTAGTAGTCTCAATAAAAACAAACATACTTTTTGACAGATGAAACATACTTTTTGAAAAATGCCACGATGTGGATTATTCTCTGGAACAATCTCCCTGAATTTGATTATCTCAGTATTCTACAACGCTTCCTTAGTACAACGCAGAGTGTACCTATTATTATTTAACAGACAGACTCTGAGGAAATCATTTGCAGACTGAGACTAGAAAACACATGAATTAAATGATCTATTCAAACTTTATCGTTTAAAAGCTCGGGACTTTCCTAGTATTGCAGTACCTCCAGGATCGTCCCACCATCTTTATGTCTATTAATGTCCCACACGTGCCTGTTCCAGGCTGGAGGACGTTAATCGGATTTTCATTCTGTTCAAACATCTCCCCAAGAGCTCACTATTATAATTGTGTTTCTCCCACAGAAGGCTTGGAACCCTTTCTACTAAACTGTCCCCCTTTTCAACAAACTCGTACCCAGACGATAGAATTACTACCTGACGATGTAAAAACAGTGCTAGGTTGTGTACAGATATACGCGGAAGTTCCGTGCGGAAACCCCACCGATAAGTAAAAGACGGAAGGAAAAAAAGCACAGAAAACCATGCGCTTATTATTTTCTTTCTTTCTTTCATTTGCTTATTGACGGGGTTTCAGCACATAACATAAACGTACAAGAATTGAAGAAGAAAAAACAACCACACCATTAAACTTTCCTCTTATATATATAGTTTGCTTGAAAAAAACTTGTTTTGTGTCCAATATTTAAGTTTGTGAGCCTAAGAAAGAAACTGAATAACTTTAATTTTAACTTTACAATTTATTCTGTGTTTTGAAAAGAATAAAAGAAAATAATGTGCTGATTTACTTTTTCTCCCAATGGGGGAGATAGACAATGCCTATGCAAAGACAGCTGTTTCGTCTTTGAGAAAGACTCTTCAGTCTGCATATCGGCCTGCAAAGTATGTCCACAGTGAACATTCAAACTGAGCTAGAAGACTTTCTACAAGAGAAAGGTTGTCCTCTTTGCACCAGATTGAAAGTCCACAATATATATATATATATATAAACGTACAAGAATTGAAGAAGAAAAAACAACCACACCATTATATATATATATATATATATATATATATATATACATAGGTATGAAAAAAAATTCAGTATACTGCTGGCACCGTTCCCCCAGCCTACGGGATTCAGAAGTTAGAGCATTTGAAATGCAATAATAATAGAATTTTAGAAAACGTTTTTGTCCCTATGTCTTTGATGTGAACATTTAAAATCAAAGCCAGTTAAAATGACTTGGTGTTTGATTATGTTCTTTAAAAAAGAAAGAAATAAAGAGTGCTAGATTAGTTTCTCCTCCTTATTAGGGAGGCAATGGCAGAACCCAGCCGAGGACCCTGATTTAGTGGTTTCGGTTATACGGGTTGGTTGGTTTATTAATTTCTTAAAGCCATGCAAGGCGAAAAAGCCGAAATATTGGGAAAACATTTCTTTCTTGTTAGTATTTATTCTTTTTTTGCATTGCTATATATATATATATATAATATAAACGTACAAAAATTGAAGAAAAAACAACAACCACAC
>CM065687.1:7103757-7121257 GCA_017654935.2 Phymorhynchus buccinoides
GCGGCAGCGTTATTTGGCTCCAGTGACCTTGACCTTTGACCCATAACCTTCATTATCGAACTTGGCCTAGATCTTCCTACTACCTACCCGCATGCAAAATGTGAGCACCCTAAGTCTATCCGTTCAAACGCTAGAGAGGATACCGCGCAGCAGCGTTATTCGGCTCCAGTGACCTTGACCTTTGACCCATAACCTTCCTTATCGAACATAGCCTAGATCTTCCTACTACCTACCCGCATGCAAAATTTGAGCACCCTAAGTCCATCCGTTCTAACGCTAGAGACGATACAAACATACATACATAGTCCGCCTCAGACACGAGTGAAAACATTGCCAATCCGCTCTCTACGATCGCGGTTGGTAATAATGTCAACGTGTGCACAGACCTTAATCAATATGACTTACAGCTCACTGTGTTGCCATGGGGACATAGAAATACCTCGTGAATAGTGTCAACGTGTACCTTAAGGGACAGACACACTGCATACGATGCGATCAGACTGTGACATTTTGTGAGGCATGATTCTCGTGAAATGCTACTGTCTAAATCAATTCGATGAAATCCTGTTAGTTTTGTTCACCGTATTTGTAGTCCCCCAGTACACGAATCTGATGGAATATCTGTAATTTGTTGTTGTATCAGACATTTTATGTGATTCGTGTATCACACTCGTGATTTGGGGGTCAACATGAGTATAGTGAACGAAAGAAGAAGAAGAGTTTTGTTTCTTAGATGGTAGCATTTCACGTGAATCATGACTCACAGACATCCTCCATAGTCGGAGTGTGGCTGCACACGTGGCGGGGTAATAAAAAAAAACCCAGTCACACACGTAATGTTTTTAATCCCTAGCTGGCGCATTCGTACCGAAGTGTTCAAGTGCTTCGGATGATCCCAGGAGTCTTTTAGCCAGGGTACAACAACATGACTCACAGACTTCGTCACAATCGAATCGCAATCAGGTCGCAATCGGATCGCAATCGGGTCGCAATATATATACCCCGATTGCTGCACTGTCTTGTAACTCTTTTCATGCTGTCCATTCAAGCGTTTTCATGCTCTCTCTCTCTCTCTCTCTCTCTCTCTCTCTCTCTCTCTCTCTCTCTCTCTCTCTCTCTCTCTCTCTCTCTCTCTCTCTCTCTCTCTCTCTCTCTCTCTCTCTCTCTCTCTCTCTCTCTCTCTCTCTCTCTCTCTGACATGGGCCTATGGTCTATTCATTAAAATATTTTAGTGTTCAGTGTTCAATGTTCTCTCTCTCTCTCTAACTCTGGTTTAGTCACGTGATGAAAGAGAAGGGGAGAAGAAGAGGGGAAGAGAACGGAGAACCTTCTTCTGTTACGTTCGGTCATAAAAAGAACTCGGTGTTTATTTAGGCAACGAGGCATAGTGGGATATCAATAGGTTGGACAGAGTTGGCTTGACTGCAGACTGTGATAGAGATATGACTTTAGATTGTGTCCAATAATTTGGAAGTGAAGTATTACTGAAATACTGTTGAAATATTGTTGAAATATCCACAGGTTGACAAAGATTAGAGTTTGGGCAAAGTGACATAGAGATAATTATGATTGATTCAGATTGACAAAGAATGTATACGTGAAGTAAAAGATACAGATAAGTTGATATTAGATTGACTACAGCGTGGCAGAGAAGCGCTAAAAGAAGCGTCAGGGTGTGCCAGCCAACTGCTAGCTACGTTAGAGAAATGACACTGCCAACGAAGTGCTAGTCATTACAGAAGTGACAAAGTCTGCCAACGAAGTGCTTGCTATATAAAGAGAAGTGACTGTAGACTGACAGACTGTGCATTGCATATACACCATCTGTATTGTTGAACAAAATCGGGACTTTCCTGGTGTTGCACTGCCTCAGGGCATTGCCTCCAGGATCGTTTCCACCATCTTTATACTACTAAAGTCCCATTATGTGTCTGTTTCAGACCGGAGGACGTTAAGCAGAATTCCACCACACTGACAGACTGTGGCAGCTAAGCTAAGTAGGCCTACCAGGCTTCAGAGAGGTGTATGGAATCTTCACATGAAGATTGACTAAAGAGAGCTTTGACAAAAACAGTGTCTGTATATCATCACGGAAATTTGATCATGGTGATCCGAGTATTACGCATTTCACTCGTCGCCATTTTGGTCCTGCTCTGTGTTGGTGAGTAGACGCCATTTTCTTTATATAGGTGAAGACGGGGTAAAAAGCCCATGAGCGGGTAAGAAGCCCATGCCAATTATCTCATGAAATGAAGCAAATTTCTGCCCTTGAGACTTGAAATTTGCTTCATTTCATGAGATAATTGGCATGGGCTTCTTACCCGCCCATGGGCTTTTTATCCCGTCTTACCCTACTGAATGATAGTCCTGATAATTTTGTAACATTGCTATAACTTTTGCTTCTACGATGATGCAGCTCGTCTTTAAAAGAGTTTATAAACATTATTCCTTGTGGGTTGCTTCAATCTTAACTCCCAAATTAAAGGAATCCTTTCACGATACTGTTCAAGAGTTTAAATTACAAAGATTTCCTTTCTTAGGTGAGTAACATTTGTAGGGTTACAAAATAATGTCCGTGACGCGAAGCCATACAATACCCCCACTAAACAAGGATCTAGTAACGTTTTAAACGAACGCGGAAATATCAAAATCACCGAGTAATATTTATAAAAGTTAATTACTGGTTATGTTTTCAAGAAACGTTTTTTTATATAATATTCTGTGTTGAAAACTTATTGAATCTGTTCTTACTGTTTCTTTTATGTACTGGTTTGGAAGTAGGAGTATAAGGAGTAAGCGAGTGCTGAGTGAAATGGTGAATGTGTGTAGCAAGGTTGTGAGTGGAAGGCAACAGTCTGGAAGTTTTGTATGTTGAGCGATTGGTGCGAAAGGCCAAGCAGATAGCGACTGATGATAGTCATGTTTGCCCCACCATTATGAACTGTTGCCATCAGGACGCAGGCACAGGACTCTAAAGCTGAAGTTACGTCCCCACTTCAAAAAAACACACACACACACACACACACACACACACACACACACACGCACACACGCACACACACACACGCACACACACACACACACACACACACGCACACACACACACACACACACACACACACACACACACACAAAACACCAACCAAACAAACAAAAAACACAAACAAAGTTAATACAATGTTCGATCTCCATTTTACATGCTTCAGTCATTCTATTTTTTGTTTTTGTAACTCACCTTTCTTTTACCTGCAAGCTCTGTTTGTTTTTTCTGTACTAATTTTATGTAATTAACTTTAATGTTAGTGGGACGAAAATGGTAGAATTGGGAAACTCACCAGGGTTTGGGTTGGGTGATCAAAGTATTAATGTTAGTATTTGGGTTTAATAAATACGTTTCAAACGGGTTTTTCGCCCCATGTGTTACTGTTTAATTCTGTGATATTCTTGCACCTGTCACGAACTTATCCATTATGTAGATAATGAAGTCTCCCTGACTTGACTGGACTTGACATGACTAATGCCTCGTACACCGTTCGTGCGGAAATCCCATGCGCAATCCGTAAAGAAGTGAAAGAAAGAAGGGTAAACATTTACGGATTAAGGGAAATACGGACACGTGCGGAAATCTTTTCCCTTCTTTCTTTTACTTATTTACGGATTGCGCACGGCCGGTACGGGTTTCCGCATGGAATCCCCGCATGTATGTGTACGTACCCTTAAAAGAAAAGATGACACCAGAGTTTCTTTTTTTTTAAATAAAAAAATAAACAAACAAAACAAAACAAAAAACAAGTGGATCGCTGAGCGGCAGATAAGTTCCCGAGCGGGTGAACTTGGGCACATAAAAGCAGCATGAGGCATCTGCGCCCAAGTGACAAAAAACAATTGCCCAAACAAAATTTAATAAATAATAAATGTGTCAAAAATGTGTGGTTGTAAATGACTGGTTACAGATTGTCATATTGACAGACTATAACCGTTGTGACCTTGACCTTGATTTCTTGTACTAAATATTCGGAATTACCTTAAGCCAACGCATCTGCACACCAAATTTGAACATTGTAACTCCAAGAATGCGAAATATATGGCCACAAGAAGAAAGGTATGTTTTCAAGGTCAAAGTTCAAGGTCAAGGTCAGCATGGTTATTATTGTTGCATGGGACCTTTTGTGTACTGTGATGCACCATCACAGTAAGTTTGAAGCAATTCCATGCAATAGTTCTTGAGATACAGCTTTGGGGTTCGAACCTCGTGATTCGCACGCATGCGTGCACGCGCGCACGAGCGCACAGACAAATTCATGATTATGATGTTATGGCCCTTTTATCCGAAAACTTTGAGAGAAAAAAACACCGCATTGATATACGTGAAAAAGTTCGCGAGATTTTAGCGAATAAGTGTTTTGGGGATTGAACTCCTTAATCAGCATGACCTTGACCTTAAAAACCCCCCCCCCAACTAAAGCAATCAGTGGATAGGTAATATCCTCAGAAAATTGGACACTAAAAGTAATTGAAATAGAGTGAAGGGTTTTTAGCGGCTGGACGTACACGCCGACGGATGGACGGACGCACGCACGGACGGACGGACGGACGAAACAAAAACAATACTTCCCGAAGCTTCGCTCGGGAACCAACAAACTATATGTTCCAACTGTTGTATGTTTGCAGGGGTTGAAGGACGACGCAGGCACCATCATGAGGATGACGATGACGATGACGATGACGATGAGTGAGTCGATGAGGTGTAGACACGTGACAGATGATGATGATTATGATGATGACAACAGACGATGATGATGAGAAGACGAAAAAGAAGAGGAGGAGGAAGAGGAGGAGGAGGAGGAGGAGGAGGAGGAGGAGAAGGATTAAAAGAAAAGAAAAGAAGCAGCAGCAGCAGTAGTAGTAGTAGTAGTAGTAGTAGTAGTAGTAGTAGTAGTAGTAGTAGTAGTAGTAGTAGTAGCAGCAGCAGTAGTAGTAGTAGTAGTAGTAGTAGTAGTAGTAGTAGTAGTAGTAGTAGTAGTAGTAGTAGTAGTAGTAGTAGTAGTAGTAGCAGCAGCAGCAGCAGCAGCAGTAGTAGTAGTAGTAGTAGTAGTAGTAGTAGTAGTAGTAGTAGTAGTAGTAGTAGTAGTAGTAGTAGTAGTAGTAGTAGTAGTAGTAGTAGTAGTAGTAGCAGCAGCAGCAGCAGTGGTAGTAGTAGTAGTAGTAGTAGTAGTAGTAGTAGTAGTAGTAGTAGTAGTAGTAGCAGCAGTAGTAGTAGTAGTAGTAGTAGTAGTAGTAGTAGTAGTAGTAGTAGTAGTAGTAGTAGTAGTAGTAGTAGTAGTAGTAGTAGTAGTAGTAGCAGCAGCAGCAGTAGTAGTAGTAGTAGTAGTAGTAGTAGTAGTAGTAGTAGTAGTAGTAGTAGTAGTAGTAGTAGTAGTAGTAGTAGTAGTAGTAGTAGTAGTAGTAGTAGTAGTAGTAGTAGTAGTAGTAGTAGTAGTAGTAGTAGTAGTAGTAGTAGCAGCAGCAGCAGCAGCAGCAGCAGCAGCAGCAGCAGTAGTAGTAGTAGTAGTAGTAGTAGTAGTAGTAGTAGTAGTAGTCGTAGTAGTAGTAGTAGTAGTAGTAGTAGTAGTAGTAGTAGTAGTAGTAGTAGTAGTAGTAGTAGTAGTAGCAGCAGCAGCAGCAGCAGCAGTAGTAGTAGTAGTAGTAGTAGTAGTAGTAGTAGTAGTAGTAGTAGTAGTAGTAGTAGTAGCAACAATGCAACAATGGCGTCGAAGCTTGAAACTGCAGGATGCGAGTCAGCGACTTGCAAACATTTGTTTATAGAAAAATTAGGGGTGGCCAGAGGCCACAAACCGATAACACTTGCAAAATGTGACATAAAAATATAAATGACATCAATTTTTAGAATGACGCACAGTGTTCTAAGTGCTGTATGTCTGCTCAAACACACGAGGCGGGAGCTGAGGGGTCTACCTGATGGTAGAGTAACTTCCCCTGTTTGACCGATTGAATTAGGCAAGATCACTCCCACACAGTATGAAATTACTCCCTTTAATTGTTTCTGAACAATTCCTCGTCGAAAATTTCCCACGGGTAATTTCCTTTTTCTTTTGTGTTTTCTTTTTAAATTCCTTTTGGACTACGAGTAGGAACTTCTTCTTCTTCTTCTTCTGCGTTCCCAGGCCATATGGCCATACTGGATAAGGTACATATGTGTCCGGTTTTCATTTTTCACTGGTCTCCCCGCTGCGTACAGCCGACACATTCCGATTTCGGAGGAGCTCAAGAGAAAAATTATTTGGAAGATTTCTTTGGAAAAAAGGCAGGAGAATGAGGCCAATAAGTCAGAAAGACAGTAGATGATAGAAAGCAAAGGGGAAAGGCAGAGTCAAAGAGAGTGGCAGATTAGAGGAAATTAGAAGCACAGAACTTTCTGAAGGTGGGGGAACTATTTTTGCGAAAGACCCCCCGGTATCCCCACGGGGAGGAGTAGGAACTGGGAACAATATGTCTGTGTGTCTGTGTGTCTGTGTGTCAGACTATCTGCGGAAGCCGTCATCGCCATCGTCTTTGGCTGCATCATCGTCATCGGCCTAATCGGGGCTGTGGTGTGCTGCTGCATCAAGACCAAGGGCAAGGAAGGGAGGGTGGTTGCCCCTTACCCTCGGCAGGAGATGGCTATCATCTACCCAGGTACAGGTACACTATTCTCCTATTTTCAAGAAATGATCTTGCATAAAATCCTGGCACAAAACGACTCTTGCTGTTTAAATGACACTTCGCAACAATTTTTTGTAAAATAGAAAATGATGGGGGATAAAAAACAAACAAGATGGGTATTGGTCAAGCAGATTAAGAGAGGGGCTGATAAATCAACCTGTATCTCTTTGTCTGACTTCGTTTTGTTTGAATAGAATCATTTGTTTGATATGGTCGTTTTCTTTTAAATCCGAACACTTTTCAAACAACGCAGTGCTGGTATCTGGATATCAATGAATCAGATTTTCCCCCTTTAAGTTGAAGTCTATTCCAGTTCTAGAATTTTACATCTGATACTTTCTTTAGTCTGCTGCTGGCTTCTTATATTACGGTTGAATTAATTTGGTTGATTACTGCTGTCGACACTCTCAGAGAAAATGCCTGCTGCAAAGGAACCATTGTCTACCGAGGCGTGGTACGAATTAGACCCTCACCTCTGCTTGAGGCCTTTTGACAGACTGACAATGTATGCCAGTCAGTCGTTTCCGACCATGACTGCCTAATAGCAGATGCTATTCTGGTGGGCTGGGCTAGAAATTGTTTATAGTGGAGATGCCTTGCCCAGGGTACATCCCCACTCTCTCGGCCAAAGGGATTTGAGGACAGACGGTGTTGGGGAAGGTCCCCAAAGGCCATCCCCATCCCTTTAGCTGCAGCACCAGAGCCGGTGCAAACGGCCCCCTCGTTCGTTCGAGAGTCATAGTCTTCCATAATAGACTGAACTGTACCATGATATTCCATTTCTGTAGAAAATAATGTATTGTACAGCTCTCATGTTACTGTTGGCCCCTACTACAGGCTGATGTCAACCAATGATAAAAGCCATTTGAGTAAAGGGGTAGACTGACAATGTAAGGGTGAACAGAACAACTAAAAGACACCATTGGTATATTCCAATTTTTAAAAAAAGAAAAATTCCCCAAAAGCCACTGTTCAAGCAGGCAATGCTGTTAGGACACGGGTGAAATTGATGAAAACGTTTTAACTTCTACACTAAATTTGACATCTTTACCATCTTTGACATAAACTACATCTTTGCCTTGGTCTCTTGCCAAAACGTCGAGAGAGAGAGAGAGAGAGAGAGAGAGAGAGAGAGAGAGAGAGAGAGAGAGAGAGAGAGAGAGAGAGAGAGAGAGAGAGAGAGAGAGAGAGAGAGAGAGAGAGAGAGAGAGAGAGAGAGAGAGAGAGAGAGAGAGAGAGAGAGAGAGTGTTGATTTGTATATGCGTTGTTGCTTGTTTGTGTCTTTCTTAGATGCTATTTTTGTTATCTACTTGTTGAATAATTGATTTGGGCTCATTTGAGGCAAAGCGCTATATAAATGTATTATTATTATTATTATTATTATTATTATTATTATTATTATTGCCAGACATCCAACGCAAACACATTCACGTAGAAAACATATTGAGCTACAACTGTGTATCTAATTCGTCATTATGTCCACATCTCAACAGCGTTCTACGGGGGACAACCCACCGGACCTGCCTACGCCATGCAGCCCATGGGAAGTAACTATGGACCCCTACCACCCCAATCACTGCCACGGCCACCCCCCTACTCCAGCCTCCCCCCTCTGCGAAGGGTTCCCCCTCCACCCGCCTACGACGACCCTGCCTACCCCCCACATGGCGTCAGCCATGCAGCCAGCTAGAACAAGAACAAGAACAAGAACAACGTTTTTATTGTCTTAAAGATCCACCAGATCACGTGTCAAAACCACGTGTTTCACGTGTTTTCCCTCTTAAAAGAAGTAAGAAATCTTAAGAAAGCTTCCTAGCATAAGAGGGAAAATGACAAATGACGTGGGGGGTCTTTAAAGATACACTGACGCACCACGATTAAGTCCCTTGGTTTATTCTGGGTAGCTGTGACTCACATAGAAATGTCCCCAAGTTTAAATTGAGGCAAGTTACCCCCCAGCTCCTCACCGAGTACATAGCCTTCTAGACTTGAATAATTATGTTACATGTAAGCAACACACAACACAGAACAAAAAAGCTGGTAAGCCTCGGTGGATGGGAGTTAATTAGAAAGAGTTTTCCCCCTTTGTTCAATTTGGATCACAGCATAATCGTCAAACTTCAAAAGAAGTGATTTTGGTGCCTTTATGTTGATTTTTTTATAAATCGAAAAACCAGTTGTGGTCCTGATGAGATCATGGGCGAAATGAATACATTTGCAGCAAATCTGACTTGGTGATGGGTTTCATGACAAACCGTTTTAATGCTCTGTTTGATAAAGTGTAAAGTAAAATGGCTGACAAAAGAACAACAACACCTTACTTGCATCTGATACTTGCATCTGTATTGTTAAAAATTCGTGACTTTCCTGGTGTTGTACTGCCTCCGGGCATTGCCTCCAGGATCGTTCCCACCATCTTTATATATACTAATGTCCCATATGTGTCTGTTCCAGGCCGGAGGACTTTAAACATAATCTTTTCAACAAGAACAACAAAAAAAATGCTACCCACAGAATCGTGGAAAAATAAAGCTATCAATTCTGATTTTTAGGGTTTATAAAGAAGATTCAATACAGGAAAGGTAGCAACATTGACACTGACTAACCCTGGTGGACTATTATCTTAACATGTGCAGAACCCTTCTCAGTTCTATATCATCAGTATCTTCAAATGGATGAAGAAGAAGAAGAAGAAGAAGAAGAAGAACAGTTTGTCTTTCCAAGATTTCTCGGAGAGTTTCCGAAAATAACAGTTTCCTTAGTAACCCATTCTTTTGTCAGAAAAAAATCCATTTTTGACGGGGGAAAACACTTTCGCAGAAAATTTCAATCGTCTGCAATTTCGCTTTTACGTAACTTTTCAGATTAGAAACACATGTTTTGACTGTTACATTAAAAAAACACCTTGATAGTTGTAGAAAAGCTGTGATTACCATAATAGGCGTTATTTATGATTTTTGTTGTTGTGTTAATCAACCCCGTCATTATTGCATATATGCTATTGTTTGCTATGACATTGTTTAACGTGGGAAAAGCTTTGCCCAGGGTGCATCCTCATTGTATCGGCTGATGGGCCAGTTGACGCTGAGAGAGAGAGAGAGAGAGAGAGAGAGAGAGAGAGAGAGAGAGAGAGAGAGAGAGAGAGAGAGAGAGAGAGAGAGAGAGAGAGAGAGAGAGAGAGAGAGAGAGAGAGAGAGAGAGAGAGAGAGAGAGAGAGAGAGAGAGAGAGAGAGAGAGAGAGAACAAGAACAATATGAACAAGAACAATATTTTTAATATCTATAGGCCACTGGCCCTTGAGAGAGAGAGAGAGAGAGAGAGAGAGAGAGAGAGAGAGAGAGAGAGAGAGAGAGAGAGAGAGAGAGAGAGAGAGAGAGAGAGAGAGAGAGAGAGAGGGGCCCCATAAACCCGCGAGTCTCTAAGGCTGCAGCACTATATGCATGCATGCCTGTCTGTCGTTTCTGACAATGACTGCCAGATAGCAGAGGGGGCAGATACTATTCCGGCCGACTAAATTTTGTTTAGAGTGGAGATGCCTTGCCCAGGGTGAATCCCCACTCTCTCGACCAAAGGGATTTGAGGAGACAGATGGCGTTGGGGAAGGTCCCCAAAGGCCAACCCATCACTTTGGTTGTAGCACCAGAGCCAGCGCAAATGCCCCCCCCCCCCCCCCCCCCCCCCTAGTTAGAGAGTCATAGTCTTCCACGAAAGACTAAGCTGTACCATATATTTTTCTAAAGCTGAAAGAAAATCATTTCTGCATAGCTCTCATTTGACTGTTGGCTTCCGCAACAGGCTGAGTTTAAGAGTCGTTGTCATGTATGTCGTGCATAATTATGTATTGCTCATGATTTTCGTAAAGGTAAAGATGTGCCACCCCCCATGCATTTCTCGGTTAATTGTATTTTTCCGTTTTTGCCTTTCTTACCATACATAAAGCTGTATTTTAGGAACATGTTTAGCTAATTACCTTTTTGGAATACTAACCCTATCCCTAACCCTAGCTCTAAACCTAACCCTACCCCCCACTATGTACTGCAGTACACCGCGATTTGTCACAGTTGTGGTTCGTTGCGTTTTTCTGTCTTATACGGTGGGGGGTAGGGTTAGGGTTAGGGCTAGGGTTAGGGTTAGGGTTAGTATTCCAAAAAGGTTATTAGCTAACAATGTTCCTAAAATACAGCTTTATGTATGGTAAGAAAGGCAATAACGGAAAAATACAATTAACCGAGATAGGTAGGGGGGGTGGCACATCTTGACCTTTACCGATTTGGTTCCTTAAATGTGCATTGTTTTGTTTGCCATCGTTGTTTCTTTGTTTCTTTCCTTGTTCATTTAGTTATCTGTTTTGTTTATTTATTGTTTGAAGCCACAAACCTATAACTCACTTTGTCGGTCTGTCGGTCTGTCGGTCGGTCCAAAATTGTCGCACATATTATCGCGTGCCACAAACGATTGCGAATCCGCGCTTGTTTATTGATTGGTTTGTTTATTGTTTGTGGCACAAGCCACAAAACCTATAACTCACTTTGTCGGTCTGTCGGTCTGCTGGTCGGTCGGTCGGTCGGTCAAAAATTGTCGCACATATTGTAAAAGAGAAAGAAAAGCGTGCCACAAACGATTGCGAATCCGCGCTTGTTTATTTATTTGTTTATTTATTTACTCATACATTTATTCAATCATATGTTTATCTATATATCTCTAATTTGTTCATTATAAAACTTGAAAGAGATGTTTAATTAAGAAAAAGGGTTGTTGTCATTCGTAAAGACTTAGGCCGGGTTCACATTAGACGCGTAAGTTCCGTACGGAAAACCCTAAATAAGTGAAAGGAAGAAGGATAAACGTGGGAAATGCGGATACGAGCGCAAATCTTTTCCCTTCTTTGTTTCACTTATGTATGGATTGCGCACGGGTTTCCGCATGGAATATCCGCTTATGTGTGTACACGGCCTACTGTTTCAACGTGATTGTCCATTAAGTATTGTACAACTAGCCCCAGTTTCATTCATATCAGTTGAAACTTAATCTACTTTACGTCGTACGATGAAGCAAAACTGTGATAAGATGCATCCTATGTGATTGTTTTGGTGACCCTACGCGATTTGTAATGTTCTTGTCTTTTTTAAATGTGGATTTCAATAAAGATTTAAAAGATTTATTCAGCAAATTGTTGATGAGAATTAAACTGTGTATGAATGCGATGCTGTGAGGCCGGCGTGTGCTACTAAGAAAACACGAAAGCATTAAAAACCCACCAGATCACGTGTCATACGGGTTGCACGTGTTTTCCCTCTTATAGCTGGAAATAAATCTTATTTTGACCAGGTCTGACTCCCATATAAACTCCCCCAATTTCAAACCGAAACATTTTAAAGAACAGCCTCAATTTGAAGTTGGGGACATTTGCATGTGGGTCACAGCTACCCAGAAAAAACCAAGGGACTCAATCGTGGTGCGTCAGTGTGTCTTTAAAGTATTTTTAAAAAATCTGCATCAGACAGATCACGGGGAAAGAAACAGAGTGACCCAAATAGAAAACAATCCACGTGCAAAATGGGTTACCATGGGCACAGCGTGAAAAAGGTGGACCCTGACGGATGAGTTTTTTCCAAGAAACACGTCGAGATCTCAGCCTTTCCAAGGATCGGAACACTCACTTTGAGATGCCGGAGAGAGTAGCCATTTTGGATGGGGTGGGTTGATGTAACTTATTGTGGTTGAAGCGTTTTATTTTTTGTTGTTGTGCAGTAAAACAAAAATTGGAGCTATTTCCTTTGTTGTGAGCGAAACTCCTTTAGATAAACTATAGCAAAAGTGCATAAGTTTGGCGGCCATTAGAAAAGAGACGACATGCGCCTTCTCTTTGGGTGAAAGAAGTTGACTTCCAGCACCTCCGCCAAGGAGGAATCGCCGATTTGACGGTTTGATTTCTAGGAAACCAAAGCAAAGTGAGTGTTGCGATCTCTGAAAAATGGTGATCTGGTGCACAGCTGTTTCGGGAGGAACATTTAGTTTATCTATATTTTCAGAAGTTGTTTCAAGCCAACTTTAGCTTACCATAAGTTGCTTTTCATAAATTACAATCACGAATATGTTGTAGTATGTGACTAAATTACTTATATTCAGTAGATTTTGCTAGATGTTCACTCATGGGCAATTTTATTTATGTTTGTGTATTATTCAAGAACATTTTCTACTAAATATGTTGTATTATACTGCTCAATAAAAATAAGTTTTTACCATAAATCTGATGGAAGAAATATATTAAAAATACAATGAAGAGCATACAGCCCAAATATTTTTACAAACAAAAGCTTGGTGCAGTTTTTATCTAAGATTTCTAAATTCAGTCTTTTAACTAAATAGCTTCATTTTGTATGGGGTGGAACAGCTGTGGGTGATCTCGACGTGCTTCCTGCAAAAACTCACCCGTCAGGGTGCCCATTTAAACGGCCCATTGTCTGCCGTGTCATGCCAAAATCTAAAAGTTATATAAATGTCTCATATGACTTTGGTCGAGAAGACGTTAAACATAACCTCGCCGCCGTGTCATGAGATATTTTCTGGCAGCAGCAGTACGACACAGAGTATTGTCAGTTTATTGATCGTCAATCGCTCCCCCCCCCCCCCCCCCCATCCCCCTCCCCTGTGGAGAGATCGAACTACAGTCGATTAGCCACGGTCTAGATAGCAACACGCACTCTTTGGACCACCACACACAAGACTCAATGGATATGATATCTGATCTGTACCACCCCAGACCCCTTGCTATGTCCCCCCCCCCCCCCCCCCCGCTAGGCTGTCTTGCTAGAACTCATGCTGCCCTTACAAGTGTTTGTTATGCTCTCTCTCAGTCTCTCTCTCTCTCTCAGTCTCTGCTCTCAGTCTCTCCTCTCTCTCTCTCTCTCTCTCTCTTGAAAGACTTCTGTTTATCCAAGAATATCCAGTCTACAGTCTCCATTCCGTTACTAACAATATATGAAGTATATGCTGCTCTCACGCATTTAAAACAATCTACAACTAAGGATGCTGATGGATTGGATGGGATAATCCTTAAACTTGCTGCTCCTGTCATCACTGACAGTCTAACCTATATATATAATATATGTATTAGTAAAAATTACTTTCCAGCTCAACTTAAAAACGCTAAGATTATCCCACTTCAGTGTTCACAAGTCTGGTGATGAGAACGAACCTTCTAATTATAGACCTATATCCATACTGTCAGTTTTGTCAAAACCCTTAGAAAAACACATCCAAAAACACCTATCTCATCACTTAGAAAAGTACGATCTCCTACATCCAAGCCAATCAGGGTTTAGGAAACAACACTCATGTCACACAGCTCTAGTTAACATGGTTGATACATGGCTAGGAAATATTAATAACAATCAGTATACTGGAATTGTCTTTGCTGATTTTGCAAAAGCATTTGATGTAATCAATCACTCACTACTTATGAATAAACTACGTGTTTACAATATAGGTGATCAAGTGTGCCAACTGTTTGAGTCATTTTTATCAAACAGACAACAAAGTATGCACTGGTATTCACCAGTCTTCTTCTCTCCCAAACAAGTATGGTGTTCCACAAGGTTCAGTTTTGGGCCCGACGGTTGTTGTTTTTATTATATATTAATGATTTACCTTTGCTTGTTAAAGACAATTGCAATCTCTTTGCGGACGATAGTTCAGTCGAATCCGCTCATCCTTCATTACACGTTTTGTCATCTAACATCCAAGAAAATGTAAATCAACTGGCCAGATGGGCTGAACTAAATCACATGTGTCTGAATCCAAACAAAACTAAGTATATGTGTTTGACAACCAGACAGAAACGCCAAAATCTTTCATCTACTTCATTCCCAATTCACATCTCGGGACAAACAATCGAGGAATCCAGTTCACACAAGGCCTTAGGTATCAACGATTGATAACAAATTATCTTGGTCAGAACCACATAGACATATTAAGTAAGAAGGTATCGCAAAGAATATTTCAACTATCAAAAATAAAACATTTCCTCAATCTCAATCTCAGGAAGCAGTTCTATTATGCACATATAAATTCACTTATCAGCTATTCCTCTACTTTGTGGGACTCAGCAAGTGCAAATGTTCTAAAAACCTCTCGTTTAGACTGCATAAACGAGCTGTTAAATTGGTGAGGCTGCTCAAATCAACTTCTCTTACGAACCTCCCAATGATTACAAAACAATAGGTATATTACCTTTTAAATTACAGTTGGAGCATAACAAAGCAAGGATGATGCACAAAATCATGACAGGAAATGCTCCTCAATCTTTAATCGACCGCTTCTTGATAAACAGTTACAGGCAGTCAAACAAACTACTAATTCCAACCCCAAGATTAGACTTATTTAAAACCAGTTTTAATATACAGTGGTGGATCTTACTGGAATAATCTGCCAGCCAACTTAAAAGCGACCAAACGCCCAGCATCCTTCAACAAACTAATGAAGAACTACCTAATGAACAAACTCCACTGACAATGAACAATGAAAACTCCCCCCCTCTCTCTCTCACTCTCTCTCTCTCTCTCTCTCTCTCTCTCCTCTCTCTCTCCTCACTCCCTCTCTCCAGTTCTCTCTCTCAATTTTTCTCTCTCTCGGATCTCTCTCATCTCTCTCTCTCTCATTCTCTCTCCTCTCTCTCTCTCTCTCTGCCTCTCTTCTCTCTCTCTCAATATTTCATCAGGTACTTGAACATTCGCAAAAAACGACTTATTTTATAGTTTTTACATTTACCCAACAGTATCCTCTTTAACAAATAGCATTAAACCACTGCTGCTGACTCCAATGGACTAACATAAATAAATACTGAACGTATGCACTGTTATTTATCATGATGCCTACATGTGTTTACTTTTTCACTCTTAAATATTTTGCGCATCTAACATTACCTTGATTTGATCTGTCATGTATAAAGGCATGCATGTTAAAATTGGCTATGTTAAATATTAATTAAGTTTGATTTAATAATGTGTATGTGTTTTATTCTAATTTTGCATTTTACAGACAAGTGTGTAATACAAGTAACTTGGCTTAGGCTTGATTTTCTCATGTTCAGTGTTTAAATATATTAGTGTCGTTTTTTATATTTGTTAAAACAACCCTATGAAGCCCAACCTATATTTTGCTGTTCTGTTTAGTTTAATTTTATATTTGAACCGAGTGTATATGTTAATTTACCTCTCTCAAGCTACGTATATAAAGTCTAAGTTTGTTTTCTGGATATGTATTTACTATATGGTTTTATCGTGTCTGTGTGTTTACTATTGTAGTTGAATATGCGAAGTAGGCCTACCTAGGCTCTCATGTATCAGTGTTTATAATGTTATGATTGTTAAATCTATGCTTCCCTCTCTCACTCAGTCTATCTATTTCTGTCTCTGTCCTGTCTGTCTCTCTCTCTCTCTCCTCTCTCTCTCTCTCTTCTCTCTCTCTCTCTCGCTCTCTCATCTCCCTCTCTCTCTCTCTCTCTCTCGTCTCTCATCATGTGTGTGTTGGTTCGCGCGGCGTGTGTGTGTTTTGTGTCATAAAATAATTATTTGTATACAAATTTAGTTTTTTTGCATTTTTAGGGCTTATATTGTTATATTTTGTCTATTGTTTAATGTTTATATTTAATGTAACGAAAAAGTGTTTCTTTCCTCTATTGATATTATTGTATTGGGGGATCCTTTATGATGAGAAAGAGAGGGAAAGAGATAGAGAGACGGCGGGGCAGAGTCAGGGGGATGTATGTGATTAGAGAGGGGGGCGAACGGGGGAGAGGAGTAGGTGCGAGAAGGGAGGGAGAGGAGGGAGAGGGGGAGTGAGAGAGTGAGAGAGGGAGGGGTGGAGAGAGAGAGTATGGGCCGTGTGTACGCACGTATTAATTGGTGTATTCCTTCCGGTTACTTGTTTACATTTTTATTAGTTTTTGTGAGTGTGATGTGTTATCAGAGAGTGACAGTGTTGGTGAACGAGGGTGGATGTCTTTGTGAGTGAAAATCATGTTATTTCGTTGCTTTATTTCTTTGCATTCGAATGTTGGTGGTATGACTTTCTTGTTGATTTTAATTAATGTTTTCCATCTTTCATTGTTGCTTTTGTAACGCGCAACGGGCATACTACTATGTTTAGCGCACTATATATATATATATATTTTTTATTATTATTATTATCATTATTATTTATTATTATTATTATTATTATTGCTAAATGATTATTATTATAGGATTGGGGTTTCATCTTTCTATGTATAAGTGTTTATTCCAAAATGTGTGTATGTTGAAAATGAGTATGTATAATAGGATTTGGTTTTATTCTGTCATGTCTATTGTTTCCTTGCTATTTCCCATGTTACGGTGGGAGGGTCTTCTGTATTGTTGATGTAATTTTAAGATTAGTATGTAAAATGGGCTTAAGCTTGATTTTATTATGTGTATCGGCTTTAAATTTAAAATGTGTAGGTTATATGTTATGAGTATGTAAAATAGGATTAGTCTTAATTATGTGATGAGTTAAGTTTTACTTATGTGCATGTTAAAGACGTGGACTAGAAAGTAGGCTTAGGCTTGATTTCGTTATGAGTAGTATTTATTTTTTAATATGTGTATTTGCTTGCAAAAAATATGACTTGGTCTGCTTTTGTTACGAGTGTGTGTCTACTTTTTTAATTTGTTCATGCTAAAAAATGAATAATGTAGTGTAGGAATAAGTCTCATGTTGCCATGGGTACATGTATTTACATTTTTTATTGTGCATGCTAAGATGAGTAGGTAGAGTAAT
>CM065687.1:7126257-7131257 GCA_017654935.2 Phymorhynchus buccinoides
GGTCTTTGGATAATAGACCCCAATTTGATGCCTTTTTGTAACATAGGTGTTAAATCCCTGTGGTGCTAAAATGCGACATTGGCGGTGAAAGGGTTAATGGACACTTGGTGAAACTGACTCCACCCAACCCTAAGCCTATCCGTCTCTTTAGCTAAGCTTCCATGCGCTTAAAGACACACTGACGCGCCACGATTAAGTCCCTTGGGGTTTTCCGGGTAGCTGTGACCCACATACAAATGTCCCCAACTTCAAATTGAGGCTGCTCTTTAAAATTATGTTTCGGGTTGAATTTGGGGGCATTTGTATGGGAGTGAGACCTGGTCAAAACAAGATTTCTTTCCAGCTATAAGAGGGAAAACACGTGAAACCCGTGATTTTGACACGTGATCTGGTGGGTCTTTAAGATACAAAACAACGAAAATATGTTTGTAAGAATTTGTAAAAAATAGTAAGAACCGCTTGCCCTGATTATAGCTTGGATGTTATGTTGTAACAACGGCGTAACCGTTGTCACTATGTAAAAATTACAACTAACTCTTGATAAAAGCAGAATACATTTTTATAAAAAGCGTAACATTTAAGTTTTTTGTTTGTGGCTCAAGCCACAAACCTATAACTCACTTTGTCGGTCGGTCGGTCTGTCTGTCGATCTGTCGGTCCAAAATTGTCGCACATTTTGACAAAATTGTCGCACTTCAAATCGAGGCTACACTTCTGGCCGCTCTTTAAAATGATGTATTTTAAAAGCGTACAAAATAATACATATGTAATACAGACACTACAACAGACACGACGAGTATGCGGTGCTTCTTTTGATGAGTATAAGTAGGATACATAGTTTTAAATGTTTTCCAAAAGATATAAAAAGTTACGAAATGGTGCAGAGATAACATTCTGGTTTACAGATTAAAATTATTGAAAAGCCAGGGGAGGTGACTCATGATTGGAGTGGTAAAAATAGACCACGTGCCACAAACTATTGCGATTTCGCGCTTGTTTTAAAGATGCTTTAGTCTTCTTCATCTTCGCCTCAGGCAGCCAACTTCATCAGGTTGAAGATTCTGCTGCACTTTGGGGGGGGGGGGGGGGGGTAGTAAGAAGATAAGAAATTAGAAAGCTGAGGAGATAGAAGTAGCCTAATGGAAAGGAAAGGAAACATAGAATAAACCTAGTGTGGATCTGATTTTTTTTTTTAAATAAAAAAATTGGACCGTAGCCTTTATTTTGTAGTATCTGGGCAACACCAATCCGGCTACCGTAGCGGTCCCCGGGGGCGAACCCCGACCGGTACAGCTCCTGCCCATCGTTTACCACTACTTTGATCTATGGCCCCTAGTTCCCTGGTTTTAGTTACAGTTGAGGTGTTTGTGGAGGCCTCTTTTGAATGCCTCCAATGACTGAGAGGAGGCAACTGCTTCCGGGAGGCAGTTCCACTGTGGGATGGTGCGGGGAAAGAATGTGGATTGTCTGCACTGTGTTCTGTGGCTTGGAATGTCGTAGGCAGCAGAGTGGGATTGACGGAGGCTTTTCTTCTGTTGTGTAATTTGTTGGTGAGTATTTGGTATCTATGGCCAGAAGACCTTTGTAGAATTTATAGAATGTGTTCAGGCGGGCTTCAGTTCTGCGGTTCTCAAGAAGGGGCCATTTCAGGGTATTCTTGAGGTCTGCTGATCTTGTTGTCGCATGGAAGTCACGGGCCACCCATATTGCAGCTCGGCTCTGGATTTGTTCTAAGGCGTCGATGCTGCCCTTGGCTGGCGTATTCAGTCAAGGAAAGAGAGAGACAGAGCATAAGAGACAGTGGGGGTGTTTACGGACACGCGCGCGTGAACTGTATTTTACTAGATCGTGTTAGAATTATATAATTAATATTCTAAGAATATCTTACTTTTAATATATTATCATCATTTATGCAATGTTTGTCACGTAAATTGTGTTGCTGACGATTACGACATTTTCACTAAAACGTGTTATATGTATTCCCGTGTGTGTGTGTGTGTGTGTGTGTGTGTGTGTGTGTGTGTGTGTGTTTTACACTACGTTGTTATGTCGTGGTGTTTACAATAACAGTTCGAGTGTTCATCTCTTCTTTTTTGTATAGTGTGGTTGCGTTGAATAATGGGAGATTGGGCATCGGATGGCTGGGTGGGGGTGGGAATGTTTCTGCACGTTTTAAAAATGTAGCATAGCTTAAATGGCACTATAGGCTATTTTGTTTTAGCCTTTTGCCCTCTAAATATGTTTTTGATTTTTGTTAGGTTTAGCTTCATGCACTGATGACTACTAAGGCATCTGTGTTTTATTCATTTTAATCTTTTTATTAACTGAATACATTTTGTTTTGGAAAAACTTGTCTATAATATTTTTGAACGAATTTATATATACATGTATATATATATTTTATTACAGTTATAAAGCACTTAGAGCTTAAGATAAGCGCCACATAAATGGTCTTAACAAATTTTTAATTTTTTGGAAAATAAACTCATTCCCAACAGCGGTCTACGGGGGACAACCCGGCCCTGCCTACGTCATGCAGCCCATGGGAAGTAACTCTGGACCCCCTCCACAACCACCGACACCACCACAGCTACCCCTCTACCCTAACCTCCCCCCTCTGCAAAAGGTTCCCCCACCACCCGCCTACGACGACCCCGCCTACCCCCCACCTTACGCCAGTATTCCAGCAAGCCAGTGAACAGTCAAGGAAAGAGAGAGAAAACGGGAAAAGTTTGATACATGTATGTAATCAAATAAAAATATGTGAATTTTCGACAACTGAAATAAAAGGCACATTTTTTTTTTAAATTAAGAAATTTGTGGATATTTTACGTCACACTTTCGTGACAAAATTAATAACATCGACGTCGAAAAGTTTTTTGTTTTCCCTTTCATATTGCTTTATATTAAGCAACCAAAGACCTAAAAGTTGATGTGTTTTTTAAAGAGGCTCACCCCCCCCCCCCCCCCCCTCACCCCCCCCCCCCCCCCCCCCCCCCCCCCCCCCCCCCCCCCCCCCCCCCCCCCCCCCCCCCCCCCCCCCCCCCCCCATTTTATAAAGGGCAACAATCCTTTCTTAAAGACCGATCAGTGTATTAAAGACCCCGTGACGCGCCACGGTTACGTCCCTTGGTTTTTTTCTGGGTTGCTGTGACTCGCATTCGAATTTCCCCATATTCAAATTGAGGCTGCTCTTTAAACTGATGTGTCGATTTCAATTTGGGGTAATTTATATGGGAGTCAGACTTGGTCAAAACAAGATTTTTTTCCAGTTATAAGAGGGAAAACACGTGAATCCCGTGATTTTGACACGTGATCGGGTGGCTCTAATGAGAGACAGGCATATTTAAATAAATCACAGACGCACGCACACACAAACATAGACGCGCGTGCGCTTGCGCGCGCTCGCTCACTCGCTTCCGTGTATGTAGGGCCTATGTTACTTTTTTGTTACTTTGTTTAATCCCTGGAAGAGATATGTAATCAGTGTGATTTTAGATGCTTATACTTTTATTTAGATTTTCAGAACAAAAAAGGATATTTTGACTCTTATTGTTTTGATTCTTAGATTGTTCGTTAATAAATTAATTAATAATAATAATAATAATAATAATAATAATAATAATAATAATAACTTAAGGGCTTATGTTCATAATAATAATAATAATAATAATAATAATAATAATAACTCAAGGGCTTATGTTCATAATAATAATAATAATAATAATAATTATGTATACTTGTGGTTGTACCGTAGCCGATGAGGTTTAACCGAGGCGTGGTTACTGCTACACATATCTGTATTATTAAAAAATCGGGACTTTACTGGTTTAGCACTGCCTCCGGGCATTGCCTCCAGTTTTGTTCCCACCATCTTTGTATTTACAAATACCCCACATGGACGAAAGGTAAAACCCTACTTTCATCATTCATAATAATAATAACTCAAGGGATTATGTTCGTCTTTGAGAGCAAACAGGATTCAATCTTCAAACAGCCGTTTGCAAATTATTCAATATTAAAATCTGACCAAATTTGTCACTTTTCGTCGGCACTTCCGGTTCGATTATATAACGAAAGTATTGCAATGTTACTCTTTAGTAAATACAGAAAATATGAAAATATTCTGTGCAGTTGTTTTGGAGTTATTCAAGATTAAAGTTTGGCCCAAATTGGCACGTTTTGGCCATAGTTCGGCTAAATAGGAATTGTTCGGAAATAATTAAGGGGAGTAATTTCATGGTGTGTGGGAGTGACCTCGCCTAATTCAATCGGTCAAACAGGGGAGGTTACTCTACCTTCAGGTAGATCCCCAGCCGTCGCCTCGTGTGTTTGAGGAGACACACAGCATGTAGAACGCAGTGCGTCTTTCTAAATTTGATGTAGTTTATATTTTTACGTCAGTTGGCAAGTTCTGTCACTTTGAAGCAACTGGCCACCCCTTATTTTTCTACAAAAAATGTTTACAAGTCGCTAACTGGCATCCTGCGGTTTCAAGCTTTGACGCCATGCCATGGTTGCTGTGGGTTTTGACCGAGTAAGTCGAGGTAATCAACTCTAATTTTCACGAAGTGCTCTCCCCTAGTTTTTTTCTCTCTCCGAAAATCGTCTATTTTGGCCAATCGGTTTAACATTGAAAATGTAGCATTAGAATAGCATCCTTCAATTTTCCTGCAAATTTGAGCGAAATCGGATGGAGACAAAAAATCCATCAATAGAAATCAGTGCAAGTGATGCAACCGAATTTACATAAATTTGAATAACTTCCAAACTAATTAACATATCATCACTAAACGTCTTTCCGCATTGAGCCAACATAAGGGCTACAACATCCAAAAAGTTAGTTTTGTGACGTCACTTCCGGTTTTGGCGATTCCGTGAGCCAAATGAAAGCTGCACGTTCCTAGCTGGAGCACTTCCGGTTCGCTTTTTATACCGGAAGTGTTGGAAATGTACTTTTGAGTACATACTGAGAAAATGAAGGCATTCCGTTCAGCCGT
>CM065687.1:7133757-7136257 GCA_017654935.2 Phymorhynchus buccinoides
TTGAACTAGACTATTTCAAATTTCAAACATCTAATTCAAGCTTTTCCGCTGTAAGCGGGAGGGGGGTAGGCAGGGTCAGTCAACATGACAGGCGGAGGGGCGTTAGGAGTGTGCCCAGTGGCGTACAGATTGCTGGTAGTGGGCGGGGCCACGGGCTGCTCTCCCATTGGCTGAGCCATATATGGTGGCGGAGGACCCGGATATGGCGCGTAACTTCCTGTTCACAAGCAAAAAGCAAACGTATCAGAATCTGAAGCATAAAAGATGATTTGAAGATTGAAAGAAGCATTAATGAATGATTTGCCATTCATAGTTTGATCAAATAACTGATGGAACTATATAACAACAAACAAACAAGCACACAACAACTGTGAAGTGACGCGTTTTTTTCAGTTATTCACAAGAGACACAACAAGAAATAGAACTAAAAAAACCTAAGCAAATGATAGGGATGCACAGTGCAGAAAACAAATGAACATCATTGATAGAACTCCTACAAAGAAACTCAACGGAGAGATGCTAAGACAACAACAGTAAGCCTTCAGAAAAAACCCTGTCTCCTCCCTCCCTAATTTCTTTGTTTCGCGTCTAAACTCCTTCTACTCGGAAAGGGTGAGGAATAAGTCATAGGGGAAGACGGGGTAAAAAGCCCATGGGCGGATAAGAAGCCCATACCAATCATCTCATGAAATAAAGAAAATTTCAGTCACATTTTGCCCATGAGTGTTAATGTTTAGTATTCGTCTCGTGCCTTTTCTGAATTGCACTAACAAACCCAGTAATAACAAGCTAAACAACACTGTATGTTTCCTGCGTATAAATGTCTCTGTACACGTTAACAATATTCACAAACTATCACTATTTCCCCATGGCAACACAGTGAGTTGTAAGTCATAATATTATGAGTGGCCTAGCACTGTGTTGCCACGGGGAAATAGAGACATTCTGTGAATGTTGATAATGAGTACAAAGACCTTCAGTCAATCTGTCATGCGCGACTCTGTCTTCCAGATAGCAGTAAAAGCAGCAACTGTTCCAGAGGGTTGGGCAGGAGTCTTTCTTTACAATGAAAGTGTCTTGCCCAGGTTACATCCCCACTCTCTTGGACAAAGGACTTTGATGCTAGCGATGCTGGTTGGGGAAAGTCCCCAAATGTTAGCTAGCCCACTTGTTACAGCACTAACAGAACTAATACAAATACCTCCTAGTTTGATAGTCATAGTCATAGTCATAACAAACCTGTTATGATGATTTTCCATTTCCATTTACTGTAGAAGATCCTGCACTGTACAGCTATTATATAGGTTCAAACACTTTAATGGTGATGATATAAAACAATTGCACCGCAACAATACTGCTGTGATGATGCTCAGTTTGATGACACAACGGGACTGCCAAAAAGCTTGATGGCTTGTTTAGTCCCTACCCTACTACTACTACTACTACTACTACTACTACTACTACTACTACTACTACTACTACTGCCACTACTGCTGCTGCTACTACTACTACTACTACTACTACTACTACTACTACTACTACTACTACTACTACTGCTACTGCTACTACTACTACTACTACTACTACTACTACTACTACTACTACTACTACTATTACTACCACCACCACCACCACCACAACCACCACACAACCAACCACACAATGCTATTATACCGATGATGACAGTTCTACACTCAACGGAGTCAATGACGGAGTGAAAATGACGTCACCGGGGACTCTAAATGACGTCATTACTGACCGGTGTAGACGACAGTGACGTTGTGGGCGGTCCTCTCGCTGTTGGGGTGAATGACGCGGCCAGGCTTGCCCTTCTTCTTGATGACGTAACAGACGATGACGACGATGACGCTGATGAGGACGAGTCCTCCAAAGATGCTGCCCACGATGATCCACGCTCTGCATAATATCCGAGGATATCATAATCATACAGTGTGGATGATCTGAGATGAGGGGCATCGAAATCCTCGATACACTAGGGACAAAGACTTTTGTGTGGGAATAACAGACTCAACATTGTAAACTGCAATCATCAACATGAGCTAAGGGCCACTGGCAATGTGGCACGTACCACAAAAACCGCTGAAGCAAATTGGTTTATTTTTGGTAAACATTTTATTTCACATCTTATTGTTAACATGAAAACAAATGAAGCACGTAAAATTCGATTGTTTGGTATTGAGATGGTTTACAAGAAGGTACCCCTTAAAGATCACGTGTCAAAATCACGGGTTTCACGTGTTTTCCCTCTTATAGCTGGTAAGAAATCTTGTTGTGGGTCACAGCTACCCAGAAAAAAACACCAAGGGACTTAATCGTGGTAGGTCAGTGTGTCTTTAAAAACGAAAATCACAAAACGCAAAGATCCAATACTACTTGTACTCTGGCGTGCACCACAAAAATTGCTGAGGCAAATTGGTTTGTTTGGGGTAAACATTTAATTCGGTATCACAAAATAAACGTGAAAACAAAATAGGCACGT
>CM065687.1:7141257-7143757 GCA_017654935.2 Phymorhynchus buccinoides
AACACGTGACGTCCACTGTAGTGTTTACCCCGGGTGAGAGCGTGATGAAGAGGGCAAAGAGTGGACAATGAGGGGTGGGGATTGGGGGAGGGGGGGGAGAGGGAATGAGGGTATGCAAAGTTCAAGGTTCGCGGTAGGTTCTAGACACTTAACAAGGGTGTCTGGGGGTTGGTTATTACTTGGGTAGTTATACCGACCGTGTACATTCGTTTGCGTGTGTGTAAACATACACGCATACATTTACGCATGCACGCACTCACACACACACTTACATGCACTCACGCGCGCACAGAGAGAGAGAGAGAGCGAGAGATAGAGAGAGAGAGAGAGAGAGAGAGAGAGAGAGAGAGAGAGAGAGAGAGAGAGAGAGAGAGAGAGAGAGAGAGAGAGAGAGAGAGAGAGAGAGAGAGAGAGAGAGAGAGAGAGAGAGAGAGAGACAGAGAGGAGAGAGAGAGAGAGAGAGAGAGAGAGAGAGAGAGAGAGAGAGAGAGAGAGAGAGAGAGAGAGAGAGAGAGAGACAGAGACAGAGAGAGAGAGACAGAGAGAGAGAGAGAGAGAGAGAGAGAGAGAGAGAGAGAGAGAGAGAGAGAGAGAGAGAGAGAGAGAGAGATATCAGATTCAGTCCTGGTTAAATGAAGTAACCGAGAGTTAGAGAGCACATTAGAGAGAGAGAGTCTCTATCTCTCTCATCTCTCTCTCTCTCTCTCTCTCTGGTATATCTCTCTCATGAATGTCTAACCGATTCGGTTACACCCAATATAAAATGCACAGCGTCGACTGGTCACTCACACGCCCCCTGAAAGCTTTTGTCCAAACACTGGACACAGTCAGAAATCAATACATTGGAGCCTAACTGCGACCCTAACCCCCTCCCCCCCCCCCCCCCTTCTCATTTCCATGAGGAATGCAAAGATGACCAATAGTAAAAGTGCGAGCGAGAGCCGAACCAATGGTCACTGATTTGCTTCAGCAATCGAAAATTAATTAATCAAAAATCAATTCTACCTTCTACCAAAGACACTGAAAAGAAAAGACTAACATCCGGTCCCTTTTCCCTATATGAGTAGTGAGGACAGAAACACTGGTTATGTCCCTTTTAGACGTGACACATTTACACGTCGATAGGCCAGTTGAATTCTCCGTTCAAATTCCAGTCTGAGTTTTTGGATAGCCGCCACTGTGAATGGTGTAACTACCCCACTAACGATAACTCTATCAGCCCGGCTCGCCGTAACTCTTAAGTAGTCCATCTTACGCTTTTAGAGTCTTTGGTTTACTAAGTCTTTCGATGATCTTCTTCTTTGTCGATCGCTCAGACAGTTTCCTGTCACGTGAGCGCAGATGCGTCATGCTGCCATTAAGCGCTTAGCTAAAAAAAAAAAAGTTAAGCTAAGTATGTCCGTCTGTCTTCTTCGGCTGGAGTAAATCTTTGTAAGAGTTTTTAGGGGGGGGGGGAGGCTGGAGAATGGACCAAAGATAGCAGATGACAGTAAGCAAAGAGAAAAGGCGACGGTAAAGAGAGGGGCAGATTAGAGAAAGTTGCAAGCACAGAACTTCCAGCAGGTGGGGGAACTATTTCCAAGAGGGAGGGAGGGGGGAGGGGGGGGGGGGGGGGGGGGGGGGGGGGGGGGGCTTTGAGCTTTTAGGGGGGGAAAAAAGGCAGAAGAATGGACCAAAGATAGCAGATGACAGAAAGCAAAGGGAAAAGGCGACGGTAAAGAGAGGGGCAAATTTCAAGCGCAGAACTTCCAGCAGGTGGGGGAACTATTTCCCAAGAGGGTGGGTGGGAGGGCTTTGATGATGAATGTGACTCAAATTAGGAGGCAGTGCACGTGTTCTTTGGTGCTAGGCCTAGTTGGCCCTTTTGGAATCTGTCATTCTCCTTGACTTTGCCTTTCTCCCTTCGCTTACTGATGGAGACTGCTCGACTGTGAAGAGGGGAAGTATTGTTGCGTTGTTTATGTTTGTTTGAAAAAAGACATTTTTGTTGAAATATTACACGTTCTGTTTTGCTTCGTCAATAAAATAACGTCACTCTTCATCTGCTATCTTTCCTACCTTTTGTCTAGAAAATTCTCACAAAGATTTTCTCCAAGATGGACATTCTGGGCCTAACTAAGGCGCCTCCCAGCAGCATGGCGCATATGCGCTCATAATGAGCGCCAGGAAACTGTTAGAGAGCGATCGAACAAGAAGAAGAAGAAGAAGAAAGAGCCTTGCCAGTGTCAATTTCATTGGGGGGGGGGGGGAGGGGGGGGGGGGAGGGTAAATGATAATCGAAGGTGAGGTCACTTTTGTCTCTTTACCAACTATAAAGACTAGCCTAAACTTTTGCTATGAAAACCTCAATTAACCCTTTCTCCGCCAAAGTCGCTTTTTAGCACCACACTGATTTAACACACGTGTCACTAAAGGGCATCAAATTGGGGTATATTATCCAACTACCCCATTGTCTTAGTTTTGGGAAGTAAGGTTAGACCATATTTTAATATATGTCACA
>CM065687.1:7148757-7153757 GCA_017654935.2 Phymorhynchus buccinoides
TCAAAATTTGTCATTGCACTCAGAAGTTGCCATGACGATGATGATGTTGAGGATAATGATGATGAGGATGAGAAGAAGAAGGATGAAAATGATGATAACTGAGATCTCTATGAAGAAAATAAAGGGATCATTCTGACAGTCACAACAAATAAACATTGATGCAAATCTCCACTCAAAATTTGTCATTGCACACAGAAGTTGTCATGACGATGATGATGTTGAGGATACTGATGATGAGGAGGAGAAGAAGAAGGATGAAAATGATAATAACTGAGATCTCTATGAAGAAAGTCACAATAAATGCACATTGATGCAAATCTCCACTCAAAATTTGTCATTGCACACAGAAGTTGCCGTTAGGCTAAAAACAAAAAAACAAAAAACTCCAAACAAACAAACCCAGAGGCAAAAATGCATAGGAAAAACAACAGCACACACACACACACAAAGAACATCAACAATGAAAACCATTCCATGAAGACTTAACCCTTTCGACGCTGATTTTACATTGTACACCACACTGATTTAACACCCACGTCATTCACTAAAAGGCATGACAATTAGGATCTGTTTTCCAATTACCTTATTATGATGCTGTTAGTTTTGGGAGATTGTGAAAGGCCTTGTTTGATACATGTCATAGGGGGGATTCACAGTATTACAGACGCCAACTTTTTGTTTTTTACCCAGGAAAGTTTCACATAAATTTGGGGCTGAAAATTGGCTGGCAGCGAAAGCGGGTTAAACCGTCAAGCATCACTTTACAAAACACGTCTCCCTTGGAGCACAATGGCATAGCTCACTTTTTGCGAATTTTTTTGGGGGAAATGAGACAAATGTATGGGCAAATGTTAAGAAAAGCCCCGTCCTCTGCTCCTTCCAATTATTTCAGACGGTTTCAGGTCAGGGTTAGGGTTAGGAATAGGGTTTGGGATAGCGTTAGGGTTAGGGTTAGGGCCAGTTTAGTGTCAAATACACACACACACACAAAAGTTGATGACTAATCTGACCCTAACCCTATCCCAAACCCTATTCCTAACCCTAACCCTAACCTGAAGCCGTCTGAAATGAATGGAAGGAGCAGAGGAGGGAGCTTTTTTTTAACATTTGCCTGTAAGGTGAAAAAAAAGAAGAAAAATATTTTAAAAAAACATGCAAAACTATGATTTAAGGGACAGACACGTTGCATACGAAGCGATCCGAGTGTGACGATGTCTGTGAGTCATGGTTCACGTGAAATACTTCCGTCTAAAAATAATTCTACTTTTTTTGTTCACTATACTCATGTAGACCGCAATACTCGAAATATTTTATTAAAATGTCTGATCCCAAAACACAGATATTTCATCAGAGTCGTGTACGGGGGGGCTGCAAATACAGTGCACAAAAAGTAGGATTTCATCAGATTTATTTAGACAGTAGAACATTCACGAGAATCACGCCTGACAAATGTCACAGTCGGATCGCTTCGTATGTAGTGCGTCTTCCCCTTTAGAATCGCAGGTTTTGTCTACGTTTTTGACAAGATGAAGACACATTCCAGGATTCTTGTGAAACCGTTGAGGTAAAATTGCCTGAGGTCTGACACACACACACACACACACACACACACACACACACACACACACACACAACAAACACAAACACACACACACACACACACACACACACACACACACATGTTTAAAAGCAAAACAACCGAGCCCAGGGATCGGGTCTCGCTAGTCAGAAAAATTCTGCCTCGCAGTGGTTCGCACAACAGTGAAAAAAGAACGGCGAAGCGTCGCTGTGGCGCGCATCGATTCAAATGATGGAGCGCGCTTCGCGCCTCTCTCCCTTTATACACCTGGTGCGGCTTTAAGCATGATTATATTAATACACATCGTGATCATGTTTTGAAAAGAACAAGTCACAAAAATCTGACATCAAAATGGCTGAAAGAGTCTTAATTCCCAGCAAAGAATTTCCTTAGGCTTACTTCTTTGAAATTTGCCTTATTTCTTCTTCCTCACAAAGTTGAAAGGGGATTTCTCTAGAATGCTTTAAATTACATTGACAATACTAAGCGAAACTTGCAAACAGTAGTCATTTCAATCAAACTAAAATATGACACCAAATTAAAGTCTAAAAGCAATGCAAGTTTGTTCGCGAGGGGCCGACCCTTGACAACAAGACACGTTAATACAGAGACGTTAGAACTGGGAAAAAATAAGTTTCACACTTTTGTTCCGTAAGTTCCAAAATGGTCCAAATTTGGACCGAAGAAACTCCACTACTTGGATACAAGAAGAGTTCTCCAGACTGATACGTGGTAGAATCTATCCTGAATTTAGATTAAATATTTAAATAAAGCAATTACAGTTTTGTTCAGTGAGCTCCCAAAATGGTCCAAATTTGGACCTAAGAAACCCTGCTACTTGGATCCTCGAAGAGCTCTCCGGAAGCCTGCCTTTGTCCTGTGGGGTTCAAAATGGTCCAAATGTGGACCTGAGAAGCCCTACCCAGGGACCCCCATTTGGGGGTCTATGAAGCACTAAAATTCTCAAGGACCCTCTAAGAGAATGCGCAGGGGGTCCCAGGGATGCACTAGAAACATTCTTTTTAGCATTCGCAATGCCGCTTGGACCCTCTATCCCGCCTCTAGGACCCTCTATGCTGTAAGTGAAGGAGTCCCTGGGACCCCTTGTTTTGCGGGACGATTGGGAGAGCCCTGCTCAGCCTTTTACTTGTTGAAGTTGTCGGTCTAGACTGATGCCCGTGGTAGCTGCTGTTAGTGCTCGGCCTCGCTGACCCTGGTCACCCCGGGAAGCTGGGGGGTGGCTGGAGGGGGGTAGAGTCGCTGGTCGTACATGCTGTCCTGCCCGGGGGGGGAGGGGGAGGGGGGCTGGAGGAAGGGTCAGGATGGGGGTTTTCAGCATCTCCTGGGGTGGGGAAAAAAGACGAAGACAAATACTTTTCATTCTTTTTGAAGATGATCACCCAAAACACAACACTGTTCATTGCAAGCTTTCGTATTGATTACAATACTTCATCAGGCTTCATGATCAATCGACTGCACTTGCACATCGAATACCAGCAAATTAGAGGCAGAAAAAAAGGCTCGCAATCATTCCATTATTTTGTACTTTTCATTCTTCTCAGTTTTTCAGTTGGTGTTGTAACGTTATTATGTTAGAAATAAGGTTCTCAGTGTAATCCTGCCACGTTATTTTCAACCCATGAATTGCCATAGGCGATGTCTTGTTTTCATGATCTAAGATGCATTATTCCCCCCCTCCCTCATTATTCCCACCCCGTCTTGCCCCTAAAGCATAAGTAGGGGAAGACGGGGTAAAAAGCCCATGGGCGGGTAAGAAACCCATGCCAAATTTCAGTCACATTTTGCCCATGAGACGAGTGTTAATGCTTAGCATTCGTCTCAAGGGCAAATTTGACTGAAATTTTCTTTATTTCATGAGATAATTGGCATGGGCTTCTTACCCCGTCTTCCCTTATTCTTAACTTTCTACTCTCCGTAGAGTAGCACTTTCACAGAAAAAATAGCCTATGTTTAAGATTTTAAGAGAATATTTTAACCCTTTCACCGCCAGTCATATTTCAGCCAAAAATGTCCATTAAATTTACCTGGGTAGAGAACAAAATGCATCTGCAGTATTGGGGATTCTTCTGTGACATATATAAAACTAAGACAATAGGGTCTTTTGGATAACAGACCCCAATTTGATGCCTTTTAGTGACATAGGTGTTAAATCACTGTGGTGCTAAAATGCGACTTTGGCGGTGACAGGGTTAAAGATTTTATTTGATTAGAAATCTGTTCTTTGTTATATTAATCATAATACACGAAAGTCAAAAGTTTCTTGACAAAGGAAGTATAAGGTTCATGGCACTTTTCATCTTTTTGTTTAAACACAGTTTTTTAAAAACAAGCGCGAAATCGCAATAGTTTGTGGCACGCAGTCTATTTTTACCACCCAATCATGAGTCATCTCCCTGGCTTTTCAATAATTTTAATCTGTAAACCAGCATGTTATCTCTGCACCATTTCGTAACTTTTTATATCTTTTGGAAAACATTTAAAACTATGTATCCTACTTATACTCATCAAAAGAAGCACGCATACTCGTCGTGTCTGTTGTAGTGTCTGTATTACGTATGTTTATTATTTTGTACGCTTTTAAAATACATCATTTTAAAGAGCGGCCTCAATTTGAAGTGTAGCCTCGATTTGAAGACTCAAAATACTTGTAGCGGTGCCATAGCCGATGAGGTTTAACCGAGGCGTGGTTACCGCTACACCTATCTGTATTAATTTAAAAAAATCGGGACTTTACTGGTTTCGTACTGCCTCCGGGCATTGCCTCCAGTATTGTTCCCACCATATTTGTATTTACAAATGTTCCATATGTGTCTGATTCAGACCAAGAGTACGTAAAACACCATTTTCGTCGTCCTCGATTTGAAGTGCGACAATTTTGTCAAAATGTGCGACAATTTTAGACCGACAAACAGACAGACAGACAGACCGACCGACTGACCGAAAGTGAGTTATAGGTTTGTGGCTTGAGCCACAAACAATAATATGTTGAGTGGAATAAATAACAGAACTATAACTCCCTCCTGTCTCTCAAACTCATTTATGAATAAAAATGTTTTTCAAGTAACAAGGGTCGACCAGGGTCTAGTTTCACTAGAGGACAGTCGCCTTGCGAATAACTGTTACACCAAAAGGGGTCTAAGAAACACTTTAGAAAACGTTTGCGGAAAAATATCATAAGCTCTTGTCTGATTGGTCAAAAAAGTATTATTTTAACTAAACTTCAATGGACCAATCAACAACAAGAAATGCATTCACCCCATGCAGGTCACGTGATAGTTCGCCGAGAGATACTTTGGGGGTAGGCTCAGAGCGCTTCGCGAACTCTCGGCAAACGAAGGGTGTTTCTTAGACCGTTTTTGCCGATTTGTGCTAACGCTACAAAACGTTAGCCCTTGTGAAA
>CM065687.1:7163757-7211257 GCA_017654935.2 Phymorhynchus buccinoides
AGCGGGACAGACAAGATTGAGCAAAACCCGGGTGTGGTATAGTGACAGAAAGCGGTGTTCGTTCGACGAAGTGAAAGAAGTTGTGGTGTCGCAATTTTAAAGTTAACCCGGTGCGACGTTTCAATGACGCCTCCCCCGTTTAGACTATCCGGGCTGGGATAATAATCTTATCAGATGATAATTATTTTGATTTAGAGTCGGGATAGTACGACGTGTCGCATGAAAATAGGTAGCTCGTAAAAATAAGTAGCTCGCTACCTATGACAGTGTGTATTTGCGACAACCACAAATTTCACTTTTTCTGTACTTTAACCATTTAACTAACCCTAACCCCAACCCTAACCCTAACCCTATCCCTAAACCTAGAAAAAAGTGAAATTTGTGGTTCATGCTCAATGTCGCAAATGCACACTGTCATAGGTAGCGAGCTACTTATTTTTACGAGCTACCTATTTTCATGCGACACGACGCACCTGTAGTTTGAAAACGGTGAAGTGAAGTCAATAGTGATAGTGATTTAAACCTTATCAGCTGAAAGGATTTTGAAAGGACATGTTAATTCACGAGACACTAGGGCCGAGCCCCTATTTTTAAAATCGGTTTTAAAAATATTCTTTATACGTGTATATGTTACGCCAAATCCGTGCTGGGCAAGCCGCTTGCCTATTTCATGAAATGGGCAATGCCATGCACGAGTTTTCAATTATCGTGCACACAGCTATTGATCAGGGCTGAAGTGCCAGTAATCACGGGTTCGAATCCCATCGATCAGAGGCGAAAGCCGGTATTTGTTCGGTCCTGGACCAACTTCATCCGCTTAACGGATGCGAACTGAGAGTGTTGTTCTTGTTGTTGTCGTATCCGGCAGACTAAAAGACTCCAGGGACTCGGATCATCCCAACAGTCGAATCACTTGAACACTATGGTACAAATGCACCAGCTAGGGATGAGAACATTACGTGTGTGCGACCGTTTTTGATTACCCCGCCACGTGTCAGCCACACTCCAAAAGGAAAAGGAAAGGAAGCGCAGAGTACAACCCTGGCACGTAGTCTCAGACCGATACAAAACTCGTCATCATCATAGTCATCCACCTCATTTCCATCAAACATCAAAAAGAAAAAAATGTCTCAAATTAGGTGGCCTGCATGCCCTGCTCTCATGGTGATCTCAGGTTCGGTTTCTAATCCTTTCTATGCCCTTGGTGCGTTCGGGTCAAAGTCATGGGGATCAGTATGTTCTGGGGAGCCGCTGTCGGTGGACGGTTGTGGTGGTGCCCTCGGTGGAGAACCTCACTCACGCTGACTCCACTACTAAGACATTATTGTCGTCAGTAGGGGCTTAGTACTGATAGGAATTGTTCGGAAATAATTAAGGAGTGTAATCTTATGGTGTATGAGAGTTAAACTAAATTCGCAGGTAATTGAGACTGTTCCTAGATTTCGGTGTCACATCAGTTTTAGACGTTGGTGTCTAGGCCTTAACACTGTCACTTCCCCGGTAAGTTCTAAAGTGTGGAGTTCCTTGAATGAATCCCTGACACCGGTCACTCAGTTACACACGGGTGGTCAAGCGTTGGTCGTGTACCTGAGTGGACAGCATACTGACCCTCTCTCTCTCTGTGGCCCATACCACCACATTCGGTATCGTGGGGTCATGGCCTTAGATTTTATCGAACACGGAAATTCTCTGGACAGTGTATCAGTATGGAAGTCATAAGTGTCAAAAGTAGTAGTATGATATTTTGTCAACAGGGCACTGATTTCTAGCGCTGTTATGTGTTCCATATGCACTGATTTCTATCGCTGTTATGTGTTCCATATGCACTGATTTCTAGCGCTGTTATGTGTTCCATATGCACTGATTTCTAGCGCTGTTATGTGTTCCATATGCACTGATTTCTAGCGCTGTTATGTGTTCCATATGCACTGATTTCTAGCGCTGTTATGTGTTCCATATGCGCTTATTTCTAGTGCTGTTATGTGTTCCATATGCACTGATTTCTAGCGCTGTTATGTGTTCCATATGCGCTGATTTCTATAATAATAATATAATAATAATTGTACATTTATATAGCGCTTTACCTCAGATGAGCCCAAAGCGCTTTACAATCAATGATTCATCAACAGACAACAAAAACAGCATTCAAGAGTGACACCAACCAGCAACAGCGCATATGCAAAGCAACTCTCTCTATCTATCTAACACACACACACACACACACACACACACACACACACACACACACACACACACACACACACACACACACACACACACACACACACACACACACACACACACACACACACATAAACACACATATTTATCGACGCCAACTCGTTCATACCCCATTCGGTAAGCCACAGCAACTGAGCCGCATGGACTGACCACATACACCAACACACATACACAAACACCCTCACACAAAAACGTACGCACGCAGACAGACACACAGACACGCACACGCACACGCACACGCACGCGCGCACGCACACGCGCGCACACGCGCACGCACGCACACGCACGCACACGCACGCACACACACACACACACACACACACACACACACACACACACACACACACACACACACACACACACACACACACGCGCGCGCGCGCGCGCGTGCACACACAACCCACAAAACCAAAACACACACAAGCACACATGTATGAACACATGCATGCTCACACACACACACACACACACACCACACACACACATACACACACACACACACACACACACACACACACACACACACAGACAGACAGACACACACACACACACACACACACACACACACACACACACACACACACACACACACACACACACACACACACACACACACACACACACACACACACACACACACTCACACACACGCACCACAAAACACAGCACAAACCTCTTATTCAATCTTCCCTCACGTGCACACAACGATAGACAACTGGTCAAATATTTAGGGCGCAGCATGAAAAAGATGGGTTTTAAGAGAGGTTTTGAATGAGGAGACTGAGTTGGAGTGTCGGAGAGGAGAAGGCAGAGAATTCCACAGAAATGGTGCTTGACAAGAAAAAGAACGTTGGCCAGCAGATTTGAGACGGATGGAGGGAATGGAAAGGAGACGAGAATCAGAAGACGAACGTAGTTGGCGAGCTGGGACATAGATATGAAGAAGATCAGAGAGATACACGGGAGCTTGATCATTCAGTGACTTGAAGGCAAGGAGGAGGAGTTTGTAGTCAATACGTGATTGAACTAGCGCTGTTATGTGTTCCATATGCACTGATTTCCAGCGCTGTTATGTGTTCCACATGCACTGATTTCTAGCGCTGTTATGTGTTCCATATGCACTGATTTCTAATGCTGTTATGTGTTCCATATGCACTGATTTCTAGCGCTGTTATGTGTTCCATATGCACGGATTTATAATGCTGTTATGTGTACCACATGCACTGATTTATAGCGCTGTTATGTGTTCCATATGCACTGATTTCTAATGCTGTTATGTGTTCCATATGCACTGATTTCTAGCGCTGTTATGTGTTCCATATGCACGGATTTACAATGCTGTTATGTGTACCACATGCACTGATTTCTAGCGCTGTTATGTGTTCCATATAATTTCTAATGCTGTTATGTGTTCCACATGCACTGATTTCTAGCGCTGTTATGTGTTCGATATGCACTGATTTCTAATGCTGTTATGTGTACCACATGCACTGATTTCTAGCGTTGTTATGTGTTCCACATGCACTGATTTCTAGCGCTGTTATGTGTTCCATATGCACTGATTTCTAATGCTATGTGTTCCATATGCACTGATTTCTAGCGCTGTTTTGTGTTTCATATGCACTGATTTTTAATGCTGTTATGTGTTCCATATGCACTGATTTCTAGCGCTGTTATGTGTTCCATATGCACGGATTTATAATGCTGTTATGTGTACCACATGCACTGATTTCTAGCGCTGTTATGTGTTCCATATGCACGGATTTATAATGCTGTTATGTGTACCACATGCACTGATTTCTAGCGCTGTTATATGTTCCATATGCACTGATTTCTAATGCTGTTATGTGTTCCACATGCACTGATTTCTAGCGCTGTTATGTGTTCCATATGCACTGATTTCTAATGCTGTTATGTGTACCACATGCACTGATTTCTAGCGCTGTTATGTGTTCCATACGCACTGATTTATAATGCTGTTATGTGTTCCACATGCACTGATTTCTAGTGCTGTTATGTGTTCCATACGCACTGATTTATAATGCTGTTATGTGTTCCACATGCACTGATTTATAATGCTGTTATCTGTTCCATATGCGCTGATTTCTAGCGCTGTTATGGTGTTCCACATGCTATCTGCCAGGAAGTCAAAATCTGCTATTCGTAAGTCAAAATCTGCTATCCGTGAGTCAAAGTCTGCTATCCGTGAGTCAAAGTCTGCTATCCGTGAGTCAAAGTCTGCTATCCGTGAGTCAAAATCTGCTACCCAGAAGTCAAAATCTGCTATCTGTCAGGAAGTCAAAATCTGTTATATCTTATATAAGTACTTTGGGCTTATTTAAGATTAAGCGCTCAAAATGCCCATATTATTAATATCATTATTATTAATATTATTATTATTATTATTACTACTATTATTATTATTATTATTATTATTATTATTATTATTATTATTATTATTATTATTATTATAATCATTATATGCCAGAAAGTTAATATCGCTATCTGCCAGGAAGTCAAAATCTGTATCTGGAAGTCAAAATCTGGGTATCTGGAAGTCAAAATCTGTATCTGGAAGTCAAAATCTGTATCTGGAAGTCAAAATCTGTATCTGGAAGTCAAAATCTGTATCTGGAAGTCAAAATCTGTATCTGGAAGTCAAAATCTGGGTATCTGGAAGTCAAAATCTGTATCTGGAAGTCAAAATCTGTATCTGGAAGTCAAAATCTGGGTATCTGGAAGTCAAAATCTGTATCTGGAAGTCAAAATCTGTATCTGGAAGTCAAAATCTGTATCTGGAAGTCAAAATCTGTATCTGGAAGTCAAAATCTGTATCTGGAAGTCAAAATCTGTATCTGGAAGTCAAAATCTGGGTATCTGAAAGTCAAAATCTGCTATCTGGAAGTCATTGATATCAGACATGAGAGAAAAAGGAAAATAAATTAATTTACGACAAAGGGGAAATGAAAAGCCTAAAAACACACAACAAAATTAGTGTGTATGTGTGTGTGTGTGTGTGTGTGTGTGTGTGTGTGTGTGTGTGTGTGTGTGTGTGTGTGTGTGTGTGTGTGTGTGTGTGTGTGTGTGTGTGTGTGTGAGAGGGAGCGAGAGGAGAGAGAGAGAGAGAGAGAGAGAGAGAGAGAGAGAGAGAGAGAGAGAGAGAGAGAGAGAGAGAGAGAGAGAGAGAGAGAGAGAGAGAGAGAGAGAGAGAGAGAGAGAGAGAGAGAGAGAGAGAGTAGAGGCAGACAGACAAAGAGAGAGAAACTGAGAGAAACTGAGAGAGAGAGAGAGAGAGAGAGAGAGAGAGAGAGAGAGAGAGAGAGAGAGAGAGAGAGAGAGAGAGAGAGAGAGAGAGAGAGAGAGAGAGAGAGAGAGAGAGAGAGAGAGAGAGAGAGAGAGAGAGAGAGAGAGAGAGACAGAGAGAGAGAGAGAGACAAAGAGAGAGAGAGAGGAGAGAGAGAGAGAGAGAGAGAGAGAGAGAGAGAGAGAGAGAGAGAGAGAGAGAGAGAGAGAGAGAGAGAGAGGAGAGAGAGAGAGAGAGAGAGGGGGGGGGGGCACAGACAGACAAACAAACAAAGAAAGTGGGAAAGAAAGAGAGGCATACAGACAGATTCAGCACAGGAGAGAGGGTGGGGGGGAGAGGGAGGGGGCGGGAGAAAGGTAGACAGAGACATGCAGAAACAGATAATTAATTGATACAGTACGCATTATAAGTTAGTTATCTTGCTTTGTTCCTGTTCGAGGTTGGAATTGAAGTGGTTTGACGCAAACGTGTCACCATTAATTAACATGGTCGTGAGAGCGACCATTCGATCGCCAGCTAAAAATTAATGTGGGGGAATGGTATTGATTGTTGTGGGAACTCCACAGCAGACAGAGAGAGAGAGACAGAGAGAGAGAGAGAGAGAGAGAGAGAGAGAGAGAGAGAGAGAGAGAGAGAGAGAGAGAGAGAGAGAGAGAGAGAGAGAGAGAGAGAGAGAGAGAGAGAGAGAGAGAGAGAGAGAGAGAGAGAGAGAGAGAGAGAGAGAGAGGTGGTGGTGGTGGGATGTGAGAGTGGGGATAGAGAACAGTGTAAATATTTCATTGAGGAGCTTGGAAACACCTGGAGCCTGCATGGGGAGTAATGGGGAGAGAGGGAAAAAAAAATGTGTGTGTGTGTGTGTGTGTGTGTGTGTGTGTGTGTGTGTGTGTGTGTGTGTGTGTGTGTGTGTGTGTGTGTGTGTGTGTGTGTGTGTGTGTGTGTGTGTGTTGCTCTGTTTTGTCACCAACCAGAGAGAGAGAGAGAGAGAGAGAGAGAGAGAGAGAGAGAGAGAGAGAGAGAGAGAGAGAGAGAGAGAGAGAGAGAGAGAGAGAGAGAGAGAGAGAGAGAGAGAGAGAGATTCGGATATTTTATTCATAAAGGCCATAGCCCCTTAGAAAAAAAATATATATATGTGTGTGTGTGTGTGTGTGTGTGTGTGTGTGTGTGTGTGTGTGTGTGTGTGCGTGTGTGCGTGCGTGCGCGCGCGCGCGCGCGTGTGCGTGTGTGTGTGTTGCTCTGTTTTGTCACCAATCAGAGAGAGAGAGAGAGAGGGGAAGAGAGAGAGACAGAGAGACAGAGAGAGAGAGAGAGAGAGAGAGAGAGAGAGAGAGAGAGAGAGAGAGAGAGAGAGAGAGAGAGAGAGAGAGAGAGAGAGAGAGAGAGAGAGAGAGAGAGAGAGAGAGAGAGAGAGAGAGAGAGAGAGAGAGAGAGAGAGAGAGAGACTTTTAAAACGAAAGTAAAGTTTTACAACTTGTCATTGTTAGAGAAACTCACACACTTCGACAAGATCAATTTGTATATAAAAAACACACCACACCACTGAAATAGACACATAGACAAAAGAAAAAGAAGAACATTTAATTATTTTTCTTTTGTCTATTAATTTGGAGCTCTTTCTATTGCTTGTGCAATGAGGACACATTTCTTTTTGAAAGTTTGAGGCGGTGCGATGTATTTTTAGAAGTAAACTTTAGTGGGGTCAGGAATGCTAACATTCAGTTAAAAGCCAAGTTATCATTCAGCATAGTGTATGGTATAGAGAAGTACTTCTTAACAGATAAAAATTCGATCCTGGTCCAAGTTATAATTATGCAAATAATTATTACGGAGGCGATAATGATAAGTGTAAGTAGGGAACTGACTAGCCTGCCACCCCTCACAATCGAAGGACCCAAATCGGAGTCACGAACCAAAAGGAACTTCTTTACAAAAGAGCTCTCGGTGTGACCCAGAGTTCGAAAATAGGTTCTAGGTCAGATTGCACCATTAGACGATATCCAAAAAAATGAAATTTAAAGACTGTGCAGGTTAGCATCGGTGCAAAAACTGGAAGAGATCAGGAGAACAAAGTTGTCCAACTCTAAATCTCAAAGGTGAGAAGGATTTGGAATCTTGGCGAGTTTTTCTCAATGATATACATGTAATTTATTGCGCTTGGACCGATTGGTTCTGTGTTTGTTTATACAGCGCTGACCAGCAACCGACCCCCGCCGGTTCCAGTCAACAGGTGTCAGGTCTACTGATTTTTGGACTACCTCTCCCGTCTCTTTCCCTCTACAGTTTCTTATTGTTTGTTGTTCTTGACTTTATTTAATTGAGCTTCTACACACACACACACACACACACACACACAGTCACACACACACACACACACACACACAGTCACATACACACACACACACACACACACACAACACACATACACACACACACACACACACACACACTCACACACACACACACTAATATCACCATTGTTGTGAACAGACTTTAAATTAAATCAATCAAAAAACAAAAACAAAAAAAAACACACACACCTGACACACCGATTGGCCCACCATTTTTCAGGGTTTTTTGTTCCCAAAGGAGCCAGAATGGTCAACAACTGACCGTGGGCCCTGAAGAGAAGAAGAAGACACACACACACACACACACACACACACACACACACACACACACACACACACACACACACACAGAGAGAACAGAACTTTGTTTTCAGTGTTAGTGTTACTGCTAGTATTAGTGTTAGGTTGCGAAGAGCTAAAGACTCAACTTTAAAATGTGGTGATGATAGAAGAAATGAATAATGCTTCTCCATCCCCACCCCAACTTCCCGGCCCCTACCCCCCACCCCGATGCTTACACACACACACACACACTGACACTCTCTCTTCTTCTTCTTCTTCTTCTTCAAGATTCTTCTTCGCTGTGTGTGGCCACAATCAGCTCTTTGATTATTTTGCCACGGAACCGAGAGGTTCTACCACTTATGCCGGAAGAAAAGGCTATAACGAAAGCCTGAAAAGAAACTGAAAAGTTAGGCCTTGGACAGAAGAGAGGACAGATAAAAAGATCCATGTAAGGGATTAAGTGCTTGCACTGGGTTAAGAACATTAAGCCCCCCAGTTGAGGAGCTGTTGCCAGTGACCTTTTCTGGATCTGGATCTGGAGGTATACGTCGCAGACGCTGCTTCTGACGATAGATGCGACTTTCTTCTTCGTTGCCGCTCTGGCTGAGGCATGAGCTTGCTCCTGTTAACACTCACCATGCCATTGAGTATTTTGAAGAGCATGGTGTGTCTGGTGGTCTGTCGGCGTTGCTGCAGCGAGTTCCATCCCAGTCTCTGGAGCATGTCGGTGACACTGGCTGTTCTCTCTCTCTCTCTCTCTCTCTCTCTCTCTCTCTCTCTCTCTCTCTCTCTCTCTCTCTCTCTCTCTCTCTCTCTCTCTCTCTCTCTCACACACACACACACACACACACACATGCATGCATGCGCAAACACACACACAGAGTGACAGACTGACACACACACATGATGTAGAGAGACTGAATTTTTGTTCATGACTCTTTCTTTCCCTGTCTCTCTCACTCCCTCCATCCTCCCCCCATTTCTAAGCTTCCGTCACCCCCCCCCCCCCCCCCTCCTCTCTCTCTGTGTCTTTCTTATTCAGGCTAAGATTGTAAAGTGGAAAACATCACCCACCCTTCTTTCCCCCCTAACTACCTCAGTTTTGATATATATATCTAACCATATAAAGATACATTCCTTTCTTTTGCAGAAGTGGAAATCACCCTCCCCTCTTTTCCACTAACTACCTCTGATATCTAGCCATACAATGATACATTCCTTTCTTTTGCAGAAGTGGAAATCACCCTCCCCTCTTTTCCCCTAACTACCTCTGATATCTAACCATACAATGATACATTCCTTTCTTTTGCAGAAGTGGAAATCACCCACCCCTCTTTTCCACTAACTACCTCTGATATCTAACCATACAATGATACATTCCTTTCTTTTGCAGAAGTGGAAATCACCCTCCCCTCTTTTCCCCTAACTACCTCTGATATCTAGCCATACAATGATACATTCCTTTCTTTTGCAGAAGTGGAAATCACCCTCCCCTCTTTTCCACTAACTACCTCTGATATCTAACCATACAATGATACTGCATTCCTTTCTTTAATTTTCAGGTTTATCGTCAGCCCCAAACACCCAAACTCCCAACCTCCAACCTTCAACCATGGTGTTGAAGAAAACCAACGTCCCAGAAGTCAACAGCGGCAACACCATGAGGAGGCGGTACGTCCGCCAGGTGTACCGCAGACATGCCGCGCATACCAACCACATCATCAAGACCCTGGAAAACGTCCACCCAACCAACCCCTGGCTGCACGAAAAATGGCAGATGGACCTCCCTTTTCACTACCGGTGCAAGCGTTGGCTGAGAGGCTGCGAGCGGGAAATTTGCTACGCAGAAAATTACATCGACGACGGAGGTTTGATCCCTGGTCGTTTCATGTTTCAGTTTATCATCAGTTTCTTGCAAGCTCCGTTCGAAGTCTACAGCCTGAACAAGAAGAAGCGATGGAAGGTGGTAGATCATATGGGATGGTGGGGAGATATGAAAGCGGAAGAGTTTAAAGTGACGTTGGTGCACCGCGAAGTGCCGGTAGGGTGTTTTCAAACCTACAACAACTGGTATCGCAATGTCACGGTCTACTTCGACAGTCACGGTGAAGAGGATCCGTGGGTTTTTCCCAACGGGGGCCGGTCGACGAGGACGGGGATGATGGAGAAGGTGGCGAACCAGAAAGAGACGGACATTGACTATTGTCATCGAGAAGAAGACTCTGGTGGGGCTGCGACGCCAAGGAAGAAGAGAAAGAAAAATCTGCAGAAGCCGTCTTTGAAAGGAGTGCAGAGAAAATGGGTGGGGAGGGCAGAGAGAACAGAACCGAGGTATGTTTTGTGTAGATATTGGTTTAGAAAGAGAGAGAGATATACTTGATGATAATGAACTTTTATTTTGCAACGGTAAAAGTACTGGCCTGGAAGTGGAATGGCCATTCCTTACACTTATTGTTATTAAAAAAAATAAAAAAATTATAAGAGAGAACTGAGGCAGACAGGCTGAGAAAGAAAGGGGGGAAGGAGACTGTGTGTGTGTGTCTATTTGTGAGTGTGTGTGTTTGTGACTGTGTGTGTGTGTGAGCTGCATGCTATGCATGTGTGCATTATATAAATAATAATTATACAGTAAAAATCGCTTATGTCAAAATTAAAGGGACTGAAATTTTATTTTGAAATAGCCAATGTTTTGAGTTAAAAAGACTTCAACATTGAGATTATTATACTGGGACCCAAAAAATATTTTGCGCTATCCAGTGTTTTTGAGTTGTCAGTACTCCACTGTAGTGTTTACCGGTAATTCTTCTTCAGATTCAATGTGCTGAAATCAACGTGCCAATTTGTCTCTAAATTTTTAGGGGGTCATATCATGGATATTTTAGGGGGACATATCATGGATATTTTAGGGGGGCATATCATGGATATTTTAGGGGGGCATATCATGGATATTTAGGGGGGCATATCGTGGATGTTTTAGGGGGGCATATCATGGATATTTTAGGGGGGCATCTCTGATTGTAATTTTCGAACATTTCTTAAAAAGTAGTCAACAGATGAAATTTTGCAATATCTGGTGATATACTGGTCTAAAAACTAGTGTGCCAGTTTTAAGCATTAGAAATTATATGTTATGTGTGTTAGTATTATTAACAATGGTTATATTTATGCACAACAATGGTTATATTTGTACTCCAGTTCTCCAGCGAAAGCTCCACAGAGAGAGGTGCCTGAGGTACGCTATGAAATAGCAGAGCCTGCACCCTTGAATTCTTCTCATTTCAAAGACTGGGAGTATTACCCCTGTAAGTTTGGAGGGAGAGAGAGAGAGAGAGAGAGAGAGAGAGAGAGAGAGAGAGAGAGAGAGAGAGAGAGAGTGTCTGTCTGTCTGCCTGTGTTTGTGCATACGTGTGTGTGTGAATGTGTGTGTATGTGTATGTAATTATGTGCCACAGTGGGCATATATATGTGTGTGTCACAGTGTGTGTGTGTGTGTGTGTGTATGTACTGTGTATGTATGTGTATGTGTATGTTTGTGTAATGAATAAAGACTGAAAAAGAAAACCCCACTAAAACAATCTTCCCCCCTGTGGGGATACCGTACAAATAGTTCCCCCACCATCTGGAAGTTCTGTGCTTGTAACTTCCTCTAATCTGTCACTCTCTTTGACTCTGCCTTTTCCCTTTGCTTACTGTCATCTGCTATCTTTCTATCTTACTGGTCCATTCTCCTGCCTTTTTTCTGTAAATTTTTACAAAGATTTCTTCAGCCGAAGACGGACATGCTGGGCCTAACTATTTCTTAGTTAGGCGCATAATGGCAGCATGACGCATCTACGCTCATATGACAGGAAACTGTCTGAGCGAATGAAGAAGAAGAAACAATCTTCGTTTTGAATGACAAGAGTACAAAGACAATTTTACATTCTGTGTTTCAGTACGCGACCTCATGAGATGGAGCAATGGGCGCCCTAGAGGAGTCAGGTTTCGGGGCTTAAAAAAAGACAAGCTGGAGTTTTACGAGGACTCTCTATTCGTGAAGGTAGCTTCAGTCTGCAACGCTCAAGGATCGACACATTCAAAAGGTAGAGAAACAGCTTGGTTGCATTGGTAAAAAGCTGATGTGTGATTTTGTTGAATAGTTTTTGTACAATTCTTTTTGACGAGCGAAGTCTCGTCTATGTAATGAAAATTTTGGTATGTGTGTGTGTGGTTGGGTTTGTGTGTGTGTGTGTGTGTGTGTGGTCACCACCTCATTAAAAACTTTAACATAGCAATTTTCTCAGAAAGTGCAAATAATAGCACAACCACATATTTCCATGATGTTATAAATCACATTATGTCTGCAGTGACTGCTTTTATTTAAAAGTCACTGGAAGAAGTTGGCTGGAAATAAGTTTTTTATTTAAAATAGAGATTTATTTAAATTCCTGAGTACAAAAGGTTATGCTATTTTCAAATTCCTCTATGTAAGCCTACACAGTTCATGGTTTTGACATCATAAACTAGAAATTATATAATCTTTGTGATGTAAAAACAGAAATGACTTCAAGTTTGGCCATAGAGAAGATTAGAATAACAAGGCTGTGAAGAGAAAAGGGTATTATTCTAGAGACGTGGAAAAACAAAGTAAGTTGTACTGAAATAAGCTTAGTGAGTGACTCCACATCTAGATCTAGACCGACAAAGTTGTGAGAACTATGAGCGAGTCAGTGCGGCATGCGCTCTTGTTTGTATCATGGCTGTATGAAATGATACAAAAAATGTTTCTTAACCTTCTTAAGGTGTCTTCATGTTCTTCTTGTTTTTAACAGTATTTGTGTGTGTTTATCACTTTATGTGTGTGCCTGTGTATATGTGTGTGTAATTAAAAAGCATTTTGTTTCTCTCACCTTAGCTCAATAAATTTGAATCCTGCAGTGTGTGTGAGTGAGCACATTTTGTAATTGTGTATGTGTGCATAGAGTGAGTGTGTGTGTGTGTATGTGTGTGTGTGTATGTGTGACTTGGTTATAAATACATACTGGTTCTTTCATTGTGACTGTTTATCTGAATTTGTGCAATTTGCAGCACTTGCCTTAGATCGCTTGTCTTCACTTGCATATTATTTGACAGAAAACCAACCCTGTGTGTCTTGTTTGTTTTCCTCGTACAGCCTCCCTCTTCGATGACACCATTGTCGACGGCGATGAAGACGAAGAAGAGGACGAACTAACACTAGAATACGACCCCCCTCCCCGCGAGAAGGTCTACTCCTTGTGGGAGCTGGTTCAAGCCACGCAACGCAGACACCGCCACAAACCGCACACCACCTTCCTCACTGACATCCCACCCACGGAAAACCGACGCACCACCACCCCTACTACCCTCCCCTCCAAGAAACACGGCAAAGGCATGGCCATCTTCATCGGGCGGCAACGACACGAAGAAGAAAACGAGGAAGAAGAAGATTTCACCGTCGTCGACGATTCGGACGAAGACAGCGGACTTCATTCATACGATGAAAGCAACCTTGGGTCGACGGAAAGCGTCGCTCAACCAGCCGTCGATTACGAAGAAGAGTTCGCCAAATTCGACAAGACATTCGCCTCGTGCGGGATCCGCGCCGCCGAACTGAGAATCCCCGACCTTCAGGAGAGGTTCGGGGAGGCGGTGGAGTTCGCCAGGTGCGCGCCCTTGACCCTGACCTTTGACCTGAAGGGCGTGTGGGAGGGCAGGCGCAGGGCTTGGGAGGAGGACGAGGGGTGTGGGGAGGAGGGAGGGGGCGTGGGGGGGCTGGAGGGGTGGAGGCTGCTGTGTCAGGTGGGGGAGTCTGCGGAGTGCGGTGAGATGGCGACGACGACGACGATGGCGATGATGATGGGAGAGAACGGTGGAAAGGTGGAGCCCGTGAAGTGAGTCACAGTTTGTTTTATTTCGTATTCATGTTATTGGTTAGTATCTTGTTCTCCTTGTTGCTTCATGCCTTTTATCAATATTGTGTGTGCCTTGAACATGGTTTCTTTGCGCTTTAAAAAAAAAAAGTTTTGTGTACCGTATTTTTCGGACTATAAGGTGCCCCTTCAGGGCTCCCAATCATCCCGCAAAACAAGGGGTCCCAGGGACTCCTTCACTTACAGTATAGAGGGTCCTAGAGGCGGGATAGGGGGTCCCAGTGGCATTGTGAATGCTATAAAGATTTTTTCTAGTGCATCCCTGGGACCCCCTGCACATTCTTTTAGAGGGTCCTTTAGAATTTTAGTACTTCATAGAGCCCCAAAAGGGGGTCCCTGGGAGCCCTGCCCTTACTATAAGGCGCACCCCCCAAATGTTCACAAAATTCATATCTTCATTCTTATGTTTTCTTACTATGTATTATCAATTGCATTATAAGGCGTAGAGGTCTCAATCTGGGGAAAAGTGTCACCTTATAGTCCGTAAAATATGGTAGCTTTTTATCTGAGTTAGTTTTTTACCACATAAATTGGAATATGAATGCTTTATCCAAATGGATATTCATATGATATTGTTTTATTATTACAGACAAACCTCTATTTTAATACTTCCAAAATGTCCGGAAAAATCGGTCGTAAATTGGAGGGGTCGTATGACGGAGGTTTTCACTGGCAGCCGTAGAAAGAAAAAGTTCAGCACAGTTTATACTCTCTTCTCCATGCACACATACAATGACATATTAAAACTGGATTTGGGTCTTTCCAACTCCATAGGATTGTGCAATCGATGTATTACAGTTTCACTTCGCCGACTTCTGTTAATCACCTCCACTCTCGTCCAAGGTCAGTGGTTTTCTTTTTCAAAGTCAGTGGTTTTCGTGCTTTTCCTACGCTTTCCGCCATCTTTTCTACAACAAGGGAAGCGACTCCGCTTTCAGGCCCTTGACCGTGGTTGTTTCCCTTTGCTGGAAGTCTATGCAGACGACAACAACGGTCGTAAAAGCCAACAAAATAACGGTTGTAAGTCGCGTTTTAGAGGAAGTCGTTTAAGAGAGGTCATTTACATAGTAAAATGCATCCGTGCCAACAAATCCGGTCTCAAATGAGAGGTGGTCGCTTAACAGAGGGTCGTGAAATAGGGGTTTATCTGTATATGTAATTTATGTACTTTGTGTTGAGAAGTGCATTACGAAGTTGTTTACCATCTTGTCCTGCAGACGTGCATTATGTTAAATTACTTACATCAACAGACCTTGCATTCAGGTGAAGAATTATATAATCGTTTATTTTATCCTTTTTTTTTATCCTTTTATTTTATCCTTTTTATCCAATTTTAAATTGGGAAGTGTGGTCAATATTGTACTGCATTTTACGGAGTATAAGGCTATACTCTTTTCCTAGACTGAGACCCCTGCGCCTTATAATGTGACTAATAATCTAGTAAGTAAAGTTCTATAATAACAAAATTCAAATTTTGTGCAAAATGTGGGGGGTGCGCCATATAGTTTGTAAAATGCTGTAGTCATTTATGAATCCATTGGTCTAATCTGTGTTACAAGTTGAGAAATGTAGTCAATAATGGGTGACTTGTCTTTGACAATGCATTATTGTTTGAATTAATGTGACTTAGGGAAAAACACAGCTGATTTGGTTTAGACCCAGTTGAATTAAAAATCCTGGGGCAGTTGCTGGATGCCTCGTGCCTTCATAGGGGGAGCTGGGAGACCCTGGCCCTGCCCAATCCACGACTTTCTCCCCATGGCAATAATGGGGGGGGGGTCTCATAAAAATAGTTCCCCCACCTTCTGGAAGTTCTGTGCTTGTAAATTCTTCTAATCCGGCACTCTTCTTCACCCTACTTTTTCCCTTTGCTTTCTGTCATCTACTATCTTTCTGACTTATCGGCTCATTCTCCTGCCTTTTCTCCAAAATGTTTTCCAAGTCATTTTCTCCTTTGAGGTACTCCGAAATCGGAATGTATCAGCTGAATGCAGCGGGGAGACCAGTGAAAACTGAAAACCGGACACATGCGTACCTCGCCCATTATGGCCATATGGCCTAGGAAAAAACAGAACATGGGTTGAAAGTAGTTCAGGCATACTCCTGAAATCAGGACTGAAAAAGCTGATAGAAAGAGTCTTCAGGGTTGGCCATCTTGTCATCCGGAACCACGGCCTTATAAAGTCAAGCATTTCTGCCAAAATTGATGCAGATTAAAAGATGCTAAATCTGTAATTCTAACTCTATCCCCACCCATCTTGTTTAGACAGACACACACATTGGATATTGTTTTTAATGTGGTCACCACTTCAGGATTGGGAAGATTCAGGGAACATTGAAACGTGTCATTTCAGGATTTCAGAAGAATTAGAAATCCCCAGGGCTCCCAGGGACCCCCATTTGGTCTATGAAGTTCTACAATTCTAAAGGACCCTCTAAAAGTATGTGCAGGGGGTCCCAGGGATGCACTAGAAAATTTATTTGTAGCATTCGCAATGCCACTGGGACCCTCTATCCCGCCTCTAGGACCTTCTATGCTGTAAGTGAAGGAGTCCTTGGGACCCCTTGTTTTGCGGGACGATTGGGAGCCCTAATTCCCACTGCACTGTTTCAGGTTGAGGTTGTTTAACAGCGACATGAGGGAGAGTGAAATGAGGAAGGTGAACGAGGACGTCGGTCGATTGATGACCGACGATAATAATGGCCGACCCAGAGTGATGTCGGTGTGGGCTGTGCTTAGCTCCGTGTGCAACATTCTGCGACAGGCCAGCGTCTATAGGTAGGTGTGAAACTGAAGGGGTGCGTGTGTGTGTATGTGTGTGTGTGACTGTGTGTGCATGCACATGTGTGTATGCATGTATGTGTGTGTTATACTTAACTGTGCATTTGTGTGTCTTTTTCCTTGTATCTACATCTGCGCATCTATCTAGTTATGTGTGTCTGTACTTGTGTGCGCCTCTGTGTGTGTCTCACTATGTGTGTCTGTATCTGTGCATCTATAATGTGACTCATCACCACAACAGGGACATTAAATCGCCTCTGTGTGTGTCTCACTATGTGTGTCTGTATCTGTGCATCTATAATGTGACTCATCACCACAACAGGGACATTAAATCGCTGAGCTGGTTTCTCACCAGTTTTGAAAATTAAAAAAATCTCATTTTTTAATCAATTTTAAGTTATGGGTATATTTGACGAAACATTCTAAAATTTCTTACCTTTTTCTATATTGTAGTCTCTAAATACTCTTATAAGTGCTTTAAAGTGAGTCGGTTGATGCATTTCCTACAGCTAGGCTAGACTTTAACCCTTTCACTGCCAGCCATTTTTCAGCCAAAAAATACCAATAAACTTACCTGGGTAGAGAAATTATTTTATCTGCAATATTGCGAATTCCTCTGTGACATGTATAGCATTAGACCTATCCTTACCTGCCAAAATCACAAAAATAAGGTCTACAGTAACAGGCCCTGATTTATGGGTGTCAAACCTTTGTGGTGCAAAAATGCGACATTGACAGTGAAAGGGTTGTTTTCTCAAAATGGCCGGCACTCACCCTACCGTACCAACTTTAAACTCTGGAAGGAAAAAGGACACAAGAATGGTTGTTATATCATTAGAAAGAGAAATGTCTGAAGTGTTTAGCCGTATCATTTTCTCAGTTTGACATTTATTTTCCCATTGATAGCAATGGGTCACAATATCTGTGTTATCTGCTTGTGACTGTGTGTATGAATGTGCAAAATGTCTTTGAGTATGACAGCGAGTAATATAAACGCACAATGTTTTTCTCAGGGCGATAAAACCTTCAGAAGGCTACGTCCGAGCGCTATCTAGTGGCAGTTCTCGCAGTCTGGAGGTGTTTCTCCCTGACAGCAGATTCGTCGTACCAGTAGAGGTCGCCACTGTGCAGGAGGTGTATCAGCAACTGCAGAGCAACAACGCACAGGTAAAATAGAAGATTTTCACCCCCTGCTAGGGGGTTACATTTTACCTGACAGCAATTATATTGCATTGTGTAACTTAAATACTTAATATTGCTGCCACTTTAAGAATGCGCCTATCTTTGAACTGCACTTTTTGTTTTATTATTGAACTTTCTTTTTAAATTATTGAACTTTTTTTTTTTTTACATTTTCCAATAAAGAACATAAACCTAACTAAGCAAAAGAATACAGAACCACATGACATAACAATCACACATAGTGACATACGCACATAATTAATATGCACTCACATGCACGCGCGCATACGCACACGATAAAAAATTTTTTAAATCAAAACGACTGCACTTTTGTTTCACCAGACGGTTGGATACTGAAGAGCGGATGGTGATATTAACCCTTTTGCTGCCAGAGAAGATTTGAGAAATTGTCTTGATGATGACAACTTCTTCTTCTTCTGCGTTCCCAGGCCATATGGCCATAATGGTTAAGGTACGTAAGTGTCCAGTTATCAGTTTTCACTGGTCTCCCCGCTGCATACAGCCGGCACATTCCGATTTCGGAGGAGCTCAAAGGAGAACATTATTTGGAAGATTTTTGTGGGGGAAAAAAAAGGAGAATGGGCCAATAATAAATCAGAATGATAGTAGATGATAGGAAGCAAAGGGAAAAGGCAGAGTCAAAGAGAGTGGCAGATTAGAGGAAGTTACAAGCACAGAACTTCCAGAAGGTGGGGGAACCATGGCTCCCAAATTGTCCCAAAAAACAAGGGGTCCCAGGGACTCCTTCACTTACAGCATAGAGGGTCCTAGAGGAGGGATAGAGGGTCCCACTGGCATTGCAAATGCTAAAAATATTTTTTCTAGTGCATCGATCGATCCCTGGGACCCCCTGCACATTCTTTTAGAGGGTCCTTGAGAATTTTAGTGCTTCATATATAGACCTCCAAATGGGGGTCCCTGGGAGCCCTGGGGAACTATTTATGCAAAAGACCCCCCCGGTATCCTCACACGGGAAGGTGATGATGACTGAACTTGATTGCAGAAACCCAAACTTGAAGAGCTGACCCTCTCTCGCGGTGTCACGCGGTGTCAGGACCGGTGCCCCATCTGCTTCACGCAGCTAGAGGACATGGGGTCAGGGGCTCCAGGTCAAGGTCAAGGTCACCCTTTCTACGTGGCCTTGACCTCCTGCGGCCACAGCTTCTGCCGCCACTGCTGGCAGCGACACCTGGTGTCCAGCATCGTGGGAGGGGCCACAACTCTGCGCTGCATGGTCAGTTATGTCCCTTTCTTTATTATGTATCTCAAATGGGCAGATGTACCATAATTTTCGGGCTATAAGGCGCCCCTTATTATACAATTTTACACAAATTTCAGATTTTGTCACTATATTATTTTCTTACTATAATTATTATTACTAGCGCAACGCCGAGTACCGGTAACGCCAAGTACTGGTAACGCTGAGTACAGCAAATTTGAAGCGATTCGGTTAAGAAACAGCGGAGTTATAAGGCCCCGTTTCCCGTTGGCGCTGCTCTGAGAGTGATGCGCTCTTCCTAGTAACGGTAATGCCAAGTACTGGTAACGCTGAGTACAGCAAATTTGAAGCGATTTGGTTAAGAAACGGCGGAGTTATAAGGCCCCGTTTCCCGTTGGTGCTGCTCTGAGAGTGACATGCTCTCCCGATTCTCTTCAAATTTGCTGCCCCGGCCACAGCAAATTTGAAGCGATTCGGTTAAGAAATGGTGGAGTTATGGTGCCGAGAGTCAGGCGGATACCCGTTTCGCGCATTTGCCAAACCGCGCAAATGACACGGCCGCCTCGGTTGCCGTTGCCATCGCCCCGTTAGGGCTCACAGCAAATTTTAAGCGATTCGGTCAAAAAACGGCGGAGTTATAAGGCCCGTTTTGTGCTTCAGACACGCACACACGGACACTTGGCTTTTTACTATATGATTCATGTTATAAAGCACAGAGGTTTCAGTCTGGGGGAAAAAAAGTATCGCCTTACAGTCCGGAAAATACGGTACATTTTAAAAAAATGAAGTTACCGATGTGACTTAAAGTATTAGCGTTAAGCTGGCAAACATAGGGAGGGGGGGAGGAAACGATCGTGAATTTGAGGCCATGATTTGGGCCATTTAGTCATTATCAAAATTCAGTGGAGAGCCTTTTTTTTTTCTTCAAGAGAACAGTCTCCACTCAAGAGTCGGCCTTGACAACCACTCAAGAAAATGCTCTTCATTAACACCACACCATTGTCTTTCAAGGAGACCAAAGGGAGATTTTCATGAAACATGCATTGAGACTGAAAGCTCCACCGAAGTTGGAGTGTGGCTGCTCATGTGGCAGGGTAATCAAAAACGGTCACACACATAATGTTCTCATCCCTAGCTGGTGCATTTGTACCATAGTGTTCAGGTGATTCGGCTGTTGGGGTGGTCCCTGGAGTCTTTTAGCCAGGAAAACCAAGAAAATGAGGAGCGTAGCTAAGCTACACCTTTACAAAGCTATGCCATATTTTCCGGACTATGAGGCGCACCCCCCAAATTTTACACAAAATTCAGATTTTGGTATTATATTTTCTTACAATATTAGCAGTCACATTATAAGGTCCTACTCTGGGGGGGGGGGGGGGAAAGTATCGTTTTATAGTCTGAAAAATACGGTATGTTTTAATAATAGCCCCCTCACCACCACCCCTACCCCCCTCCCCCACATACAGATCCTGTTGTTGTCGTACTCTGGCTAAAAGACTCCAGGGTTCATCCCAACACCGAAGCACTTGAACACTATGGTACAAATACACCAGCCAGGGATGAGAACATTATGTGTGTGACCGTTTTTGATCACCCCGCCACGTGGGCAGCCGCACTCTGACTTCAGAGGAAATATGGATCCTGTTGACTTGATCCAAATGCACTAAGAGTGCAGACTAGAGTTCTTGTTGTTGACTTACCCTGGCTTAAAGACTCCAGGGATCATCCTAACGGCAGAAGCGCTTGAACACTATGGTGCAAGCGCATCAGCTGCATATGAGAACATTACATGTGTGACCGTTTTTGATCACCCCGCCACGTGGGCAGCCGCACTCTGACTTCAGAGGAAATATGGATCCTGTTGACTTGATCCAAATGCACTAAGAGTGCAGACTAGAGTTCTTGTTGTTGGCTTACCCTGGCTTAAAGACTCCAGGGATCATCCTAACGGCAGAAGCGCTTGAACACTATGGTGCAAGCGCATCAGCTGCATATGAGAACATTACGTGTGTGACCGTTTTTGATTACCCCGCCATGTGGGCAGCCACACTCCGTCTTCTGGGGATTTTGGAGACTGATGATGTTATGCTAGGAGCTTGTCGTGGCTAAAGACAATCCCCTGCATAACTATGCAAAGCATAACAATGTTTTGATGTAGCCTTGGTGTTCTAGCTTACTGGTCTGGCACAGCCTTAAGCCAAGGCGAGCTGGCTAGAGTGAACATTAAAGCTAGGCTCACTGATATAACACGACATGTAGAGTTACAACCTTTAAAACAATTTTTATCTTTTTTTTATTATTATAGTGATGATTGATAAAAATGACGATTGATAATCTTAGCAAACTTTTGAACTTGTATTTTATTTCAACATTATTTCAAACATCAGTACCATGTTTTTCGGACTATAAGGCGCGGCGCACCCCTCAAATTAACAGAAAATTCAGACTTTGTTACTCTATTTTCTTATTATATTATTAGTCATTTTATAAGCCGCAGTGATCTCAGTCTTGGGGGAAGTAAAAATACTTGTAGCAGTGCCCTAGCCGATGAGGTTTAACCGAGGCGTGGTTACCACTACACCTATCTGTATTAATAAAAAAATCGGGACTTTACTGGTTTCATACTGCCTCCGGACATTGCCTCCAGTATTGTTCCCACCATATTTGTATTTACAAATGTCCCATATGTGTCTGATTCAGACCAAGAGGATGTAAAACACCATTTTCGTCGTCGTCTTGGGGGAAGAAAAAAAATCTCGGATCAGACCTGGTATTGCAGTACCTCCAGGATCTGCTCAGAGCATTGTATGATGGTTGGTTGATGGTTCATCCCATATGTGCTGTTTTGCAGCTGAGTGGACGTAAAACCTAACTTTCATCCATTCATTCTTGGAAAAAAAGTATTGCCTTATAGTCCCAAAAAATATGTTAATTGTTTTTGGTGGGGGGTTTTCCTCAGACGTGCGCGACTCCGGTGGACTCGACGACAGTGCTGTCCCTTGTGCCGGAATGGCTGTACGCCAGGTGGCATCAGCGTCTACGCAGCATGACGGTGGAGAGCAGTGGGCAGTGGAGGTGGTGCCCTAACCCACACTGCGGGAGAGTGGCCACCGCCCCGGGGTCACCCCGCAAAGAGAAACAGGGTGAGAAAGACATGGACCCTGGTTTTTGTGGACTATAAGGCCATACTTTTTTTCCCCCCAGACTCGACGACGACGAAAATGGTGTTTTACGTCCTCTTGGTCTGAATCAGACACATATGGGACATTTGTAAATACAAATATGGTGGGAACAATACTGGAGGCAATGCCTGGAGGCTGTACGAAACCAGTAAAGTCCCGATTTTTTAAATTTAATACAGATAGCTGTAGCGGTGACCCCGCCTCGGTTAAACCTCATCGGCTAGGGCACCGCCACAAATGTAGTATAAAAATGCATCGTAATTTCCCCCAGACTGAGACCCCTGCGCGTTATTATAATGTGACTACTACAGTGGAAGCTCCCTTTTAAGACCTCGACAAATCTTCCAAAATAAGGTGCTAGATGGGAAGGAGTTGTATGAGGGAGGCATGGGTGCAACTTTTCCTCATATACAAGGATTTCCTGTTTTTGAATTTTACCAGAAATTTTTTTTTCTTTTTGTTTAATTTGTCAAGTTAATCTTTGTGTGTCTACTTTATTTTTCAAACATTTTAAAATAAGCATTTTTATAAATTGTGGAAAAAGCTAACAAAAATACCTTAATAAATCCATTTTTTCTTCAACTGCAGGGGGAGATTACCCAAGGGGTTTGAGGGTTTTTCATGTTGTGTAGTGCACCCATGGGGGGGTAATTTTAATGCTTACAAAGAAGGGCGATGTCTCGGATAGGTTTTAAGTGGATGGGAGTCTTATAATGGGATGTATTATAAGGGAGGTTCCACTGTAATATAGTAAGATTTCAGGCAGCTGCCTACCTGAAGAAAATGCACTTCAGTAGTATGTTAAACCATTCTCTTGTGCGTTGGGTTGTGGCAAGAAAGGTCGGACAAAAGTTTGGGTCACTACACACAATCACACACACACACACAATCAATCACACACACACACGCACGCACGCATGCACACGCACACACACACACACAGTGTCATAAACAGTAAAGATGTCCACTATTTTGACTTGTTATGATTATTTATTGCTGTACTGTGCTTGATATTTCTATTGTTTAATATGTTTTTGTACAGGCGACCCTAAAGGCATTCCAGTGAAGTGTCACTGCAACAAACAGTGGTGTCTACACTGCAGCAGAGACGCCCACTGGCCAGTCTCCTGTGGTCAGTTTGCCGCCTACACCAAGCTCCTCAAACAGAACGGTCAGTACTGCAGGAAAGAATAGGCTTCATTTTTGTATTGTATTTGTCATGTTCACCTTGAGAGAGATAAGATTGTATTGTACAGTTTATCAAGTTCGGCTTGAGAGAGATAAGATTGTGCAGTTTATCAAGTTCAGCTTGAGAGAAATAACATTGTATTGTACAGTTTGTGAAGTTCGGCTTGAGAGAGATAAGATTGTATTGTGCAGTTTGTTCAGTTCGGCTTGAGAGAGATAAGATTGTACAGTTTATCACGTTCAGCTTGAGAGAGAGAACATTGTATTGTGCAGTTTGTCAAGTTCGGCTTGAGAGAGATAAGATTGTATTGTACATCAAGTTCGGCTTGAGAGAGATATGATTGTACAGTTTGTCAAGTTCGGCTTGAGAGAGATAAGATTGCATTGTACAGTTTGTGAAGTTCGGCTTGAGGGAGATAAGATTGTACAGTTTGGGGGTTGGGGGTGGTGGTGTACCAGCATGTATGTCATTTTCTATTGTTGAAATGTTATTTTGAATTGACGTCAGTTCTGCTCTGTAATATTTCAGGAGAGGAGGACGGCATAAAAACACACTACACGGAGATCACGTCAGTGCAGGTGAAGCGTTGCCCGTTCTGCCGGTACCCCATAGAGAAGAACGGAGGGTGCTCACACATGCAGTGCTCGCAGTGCCACAGCGGATTCTGCTGGGTGTGCCTGGCCGACTGGAAACAACACGCCACCGGGGCATGGCAGGGCTGCCATGAAAAACCAATGCAGGTCTGTGTGGCTTTCTTCTTCTTCTTCTTCTTCGATCGCTCAGACAGTTTCCTGTCAATTATGAGTGCAGATGCGTCATGCTGCCGTTATGCGCCTAACTAAGAAATGGGCCCAGCATGTCTGACCTCGGCTGGAGGAAATCTTTTTGAAAGTTTTTCATGAAAAAAGGCAGGAGAATGGACTGGTAAGGCAGAAAGATAGTAGATGACAGTAAGTAAAGGGAAAAGGCAGAGTCAAAGAGAGTGACAGATTAGAAGAAGTTACAAGCACAGAACTTCCAGAAGGTGGGGGAGCTATTTATACAAAAGACCCCTGGTATCCCCCAGAGGGGGGGGGGGGGGGGGGGGGTATGGCTTTCACATGTTCTTGATTGTTCTGGGGGGTTTTCCCTGTGGGGATACCGGGGGGAGTCTTTCATAAATATAGTTCCCCCACCTTCTGGAAGTTCTGTGCTTGTAACTTTCTTTAATCTGCCACTCTCTTTGACTCTGCCTTTTCCCTTTCCTTTCTATGATCTACTATCTTTCTGACTTATATATTGGCCCCATTTTCCTGCCTTTTTTCTAAAAAAAAATCTTCCAAACAATTTTTCACCTTTGAGCTCCTCCGAAATCGGAATATGTCGGCTGTACGCAGCGGGGAGATCAGTGAAAACAGAAAACCGGACTCATGCGTACCTTGCCCCTTATGGCCATATGGCCTGGGAAAACAGAAGAAGAAGAAGAAGTTCTGGGTTTTTTCTAACGCTAACTACCGTAAAATGCGGACTATAAGCCGCCACTCTTTTCCTCAACTTTGGCCCATGCGGCTTATAGATCACGGATGAAACCACATGGCAGGAAAAGCAGGAATCCTGATTTTGGCTTTGTTATTTTTCAGGAAATCCTGAATTTGCAATACTTGATTGGAGAATAATTACACTGAAATGAGGGGGTGGGTGGGTGTTTTAATGTTAAAAAAAAAGAAGAAAGAAAGAAAGCTGTCTCTAAAGGTTCTGATTTTGTTAGTAAAAGTGTATTAAAAAAAACAGCTTTGCCCCCTGACCCCTACCACATATGCCTCCACCCCTTAACCCCAGCAAGGCGGCCCGCTAGAACCCAGGCCTTCCTGCTTTTCATGTTGTCCAAGTTTCACCCTTGTAGACAGATGCGGCTTATCTGTGGATTTTTTTCATTTCTATGTTTATCAATATGATTATGATTAAACTTATTTCCAGCCATATACTCTAGCCTATTTTGAGCTTCGTCTTAGCTCTCAGAATTGGTTTTGACAATAAAATAGATTCAAATCCCATGTTCGAAGCGTTTAATGGTATCAAATACTCATGTTGTACAGACAAACCCCTATTTTACGACCCTCTGTTAAGCGACCACCTCTCATTTGAGACCGGATTTGTTGGCACGGATGCATTTTACTATGTAAACGACCTCTCTTAAACGACTTCCTCTAAAACGTGACTTACGACCGCCATTTTGTTGGTTTTTACGACCGTTGTTGTCGTCTGCATAGACTTTGAGCAAAGGGAAACAACCACGGTCAAGGGCCTGAAAGCGGAGTCGCTTCCCTTGTTGTAGAAAAGATGGCGGAAAGCGTAGGAAAAGCACGAAAACCACTGACTTTGAAAAAGAAAACCACTGACTTTGGACGAGAGTGGAGGTGATTAACAGAAGTCGGCGAAGTGAAACTGTAATACATCGATTGCACAATCCTATGGAGTTGGAAAGACCCAAATCCAGTTTTAATATGTCATTGTATGTGTGCATGAAGAAGAGAGTATGAACTGTGCTGAACTGCGATTATTTGGTTTTGTTGTTGAATTTCTTGCTTTTAATTTTTGTTGTTGTTAAGCGCATAGAGCTCCACATTTGGTGGAGGAATGCGCTATATAAATGATTCACTATTATTATTATTATTATTATTATATTTTTCCTTTTTTCAAAACTTATTTACGGTTTACGCTTGGGATTTCCGCGTCTAGTATGTATGTGCGCTAAGCCTTGTCAATAAATTTGTGTTAATTATACACATTTTTTTCAGACTATTGACCTTGAAAATGAGCGTGTGTACCCGCCCCCCCCCCCCCCCCCCACACACACACCACTGCCCCCTGCCCATAGAGTGTTACCAAAAGGCGGTGATCCATTGTTACGCCTGGAAACTAAATGGACAATGACCGCAGTGATTACTACAGCTTACAATTTAGAGTAGAGTGGCTCAACGTTTCCAGCACTGTGTGGACTTATGTGCTATAGGGGTGCAATGATGGAGGTGTCATGTTATGAATTGTACTGTATGTTTTGTTGTTTACAGGTTGTTGAACGTTGGTCAGATATTAAAGATACATTGATGAGTGTTTTGTACTAAGTGGTCGAACTTTACGCGGTGACAGTCCTGAGGTGACCATAGCTGTTGACGGGACTATAATGGAGAACAAAATAAATTAAAAAAATAATAGCTTACAATTTCAATATGGTTTTAAATTGTGTGTGTGGTTTTTTTCTTCAGACTATTGACCTAGAAAATGAGCGTGTGTACCCCCTGCCCATAGAGTGTTACCGGAAGGCGGTGATCCATCGCTACGCCTGGAAACAAGTGGACAGGGAACAGAGGGTCAAGATGGTCGTCTTACGCAGCAACTATGTAGGTTGATGCTTTTAATTTTTTTATAATTTTTGTTGTTGGCGTTTTGTGCCCATGTGAGTGACTTTCTGTAAGGATGGATGTGTTGGAGTGTGTGTTTGGTTCGGTAGTTTAATTTAACGTCTTTTCACCAATAGTGATATTAGACACAAAAAAGAACCAAAAACGTATTAATAATTAACAAAACTAATGCATAAAATACAACAATTTCTAGTAACAAGGCGTCAAAAAATCAATTTGTCAATTTCAGAATTTGCTATAACAGTAGCAATATCAAAGACGAAAGGGATGCATAATATTTGACTGTCATTCTCATAATTTACTAAGTCAATAGACTTTTTTCTATAAAGTGATGTTAAAATTGGGCATACTTTCAACAAATGGTGTACAGATATAGGATTACCACAATTACAGGAAACATTATAAGAGTATTTAGTGTTCCATGCTTTTAACCTTAGTTTTATAATCATCTTGGATATATAACGAGTGGGGGTGGTCAGTAAATGCAATAACTGTTCTCCACTATTTCTATCGTGAACAGACTTTTCCAAAATCAACAAAAATTCAACCGAAGACATCTTTAGGATATGATTAAAATCAGTATCAGAATGATATTTAGCTCCAAGCTTAGCAAGACTATCTGCTGTTTCATTCCATTTCAACCCACAGTGAGAAGGGACCCAACACAAATCTACATTTACTCCCTTCATCTTCATAAAATTTATAAGATGATGTATATTAAAAAAAAGCAAATCTCTTCGTGCTTTACTATCCCAATGCTGCAAAGATTGCAAGACAGATTTGGAATCAACACAAATAAGAATGTTGTCAAAGCATATGGGGATATGACAAATACAAGCTAAAGCCATCAATATTGCATATAATTCTGCTGTGAATATAGAAAACCCTTCACCAATATGAAAATACTGTTGTATTTTAAGGCTAGGAATAACAAAACCAGAACCACATCCAATATTTTTCATAACTGAACCATCAGTATAAATTTTAAGATGGTTACTATAACAAGTGTCAAGATGTTCCTTAACTTCATTCACTAAAACATTTACGTTTTCAGATTTCTTAGCATTTGTGTATTCATAATCAAAATGTCCGCTCATGTGCTCCCAAGGAGGCATCTTAGGTATCATGGGGTTTTCTGGGACTGGCATTCAAGTCATTCAACTCATTCAAGTCGTTCCGGACATATATGTCCGGAATTAATAGATAGCTGTCAATTTGATGCATTTGCTTCAATGGAAGTAAATCTGTGTGCACACCATACCTTGGTCACTTCTAAACTCGCTTCACTCCATTAGACCACAATTTTGCCTCTGACTTTGCTTTTGTTGTGAGGAAGCCAATCGGTGTGTAGAGTTTTTATATATAAAGTCTTTATATAAAGAAGTCTGATCTACCACTTCCCTATGTCTAAACCTGAAGTAAAAACCCGTAATCTTCTTTCATTTCTCCTTTTGTTTATGTATGTTTTGTTTGTGTGTATGGCTGGAGTGATTTGTGAGTTTTTTTAATAATTCAAAATCGTTGCGATGCGAATGAGTTAATAGTGGGTTTCCACTGTAATACTGTAATAATATATTCATAAGAAATTGTTTTTAATCCTATTTGCCACTTGTTTTCCTGTTCATCGCAGAACATTCTGAAGCACAAGGAGAGGAAGAGCAACAGCATCATAGTGGATGAAGAGGCCCTGGGTCATGTCATGGAGGCCTACCACTTCTTGAAGAAGGTCAGAACAAACTAAGCGAATTACTTCAAGGTCATTTTGTTTGAATACCATATTTTTTCCGGATCATTAGGCGCTGCTATGCCCTATAAGGTGAATAGGTCAATTTTAAAGAATAATCTGAAAAATTTAAAGTAAAAGGCGCCCTCGTTTATAAGGCGATACACACATCGCAAAAGAAAGTCAAACTTTGAAGCCAGTACGCGTCCTGTAAACGCTTACCGACCGCCTTTACTGCTGTCATAAACGAGAGTTGGCTCCCCTTTCAAATAATCAAACTTCCATTTTTGCGACTTCCGGTTGTTGTGTTTGGACTTTTCTTCGTGAAAACTGGTAGAATTATGTCATTTTAAGCTCTACAACGATGCTTTTTACATCCAATGAAGGGTTATGGCATCTGTTGGATTGTATCTCAGATAAATAATAGGGATTTTGAAGCATTTTAACATGAGTATTCGGCCCCCAACTTCAAATTGAGGCTGCGCTTTAAAGTCTGTCTCGTTTTGAATTTGGGGGCATTTGTATGGGAGTCAAACCTGGTCAAAATAAGATTTCTTACCAGGGATAGAGGGAAACCCGTGATTTTCACTCATGGATCTGGTGGGTCTTTAAGAAGAGAGATGGGTAAAAAAAAAGTGATGTTGCAGAGATACAGAGAAAACAGAAAACAAACAACAAAAAGAACCAAAAGTGCGAACCACGGAACAATTTGCACAAATGGTAGACTCACTGCCGTCTGTTAAACAAAAGTGGGGGGAGTGGAGGCGTTTGCTAGAGATTTTTTTTTTCTTCTTCTTCTTCGATCGCTCAGACAGTTTCCTATCAATTATGAGCACAGATGCGTCATGCTGCCATTATGCGCCTAACTAAGAAATAGTTAGGCCCAGCAAGTCCGACTTCGGCTGGAGGGAATCTTTTTGAAAATGGGGTTTTTTTTTAAAGGCAGGGCAATGGACTGGTAAGGCAGAAAGATAGTAGATGACAGTAGGCAAAGGGAAAAGGCAGAGTCAAAGAGAGTGACAGATTAGAGGAAGTTACAAGCACAGAACTTCCAGAAGGTGGGGGAACTATTAATACAAAAGACCCCGGGGGGGTGCTAGAGATTTTACGGTAAAGGTAAAGATGTGCCCCCCCCCCCCCCCCCCCCCCCCCCTGCATTTCTCAGTTAATTCCATTTTTCCGTTTTTGCCTTTCTTACCAAACATAAAGCTGTATTTTATTAACCTTTTCAGCTAATTATCTTTTTGGGATAATAACCCTAACCCTACCCCCCCCCCCTATAAGACGGAAAAACGCAATGAACCACGACTGACAAATGCTGTGGTGTACTGCAGTACATAGGGGGGGGGGCCTATTAGATAATGGCCTTTATCATGACTGCAATTAATTATTGAACAAAGATAATTAGCTGAAAATTTTCATAAAATACAGCTTCATGTTTGGTAAGAAAGGCAAAAACGAACAAATGGAATCAACCAAGAAATGTAGGGGGTGGCACATCTTAACCTTTACAGATTTTACAGTATTAATGTTATGACTGTTAATACAGGGCCACGTGTTGTTAGAGCTGTGTTTCATCCTGCTGTCCAATGCCCCTCGTCGTAACCCCGTGGCCAAACTACTGTCCTCCGCCCTGCCTCAACTGCACTTCATGTGTGACCGAGTTGCCCAGGTAATAACTCTCTGTCTGTCTGTTACAACTGCACTTCATGTGTGACCGTGTGGCCCAGGTAATAACTCTCTGTCTGTCTGTTACAACTGCACTTCATGTGTGACCGTGTGACCTAGGTAATAACTCTCTGTCTGTCTGTTACAACTGCACTTCATGTGTGACCATGTGGCCCGGGTAATAACTCTGTCTGTCTGTTACAACTGCTCTTCATGTGTGACCGCGTGGCCCAGGTAATAGCTCGCTGTCTGTCTGTTACAACTGCACTTCATGTGTGACCTCGTGGCCCGGGTGATAACTCTGTGTCTGTCTGTTACAACTGCACTTCATGTGTGACCGTGTGGCCCAGGTAATAACTCTCTGTCTGTTACAACTGCACTTCATGTGTGACCGCGTGGCCCAGGTAATAACTCTCTGTCTGTTACAACTGCACTTCATGTGTGACCGCTCTTCATGTGTGACCGCGTGGCCCGTGGCCCAGGTAATAACTCTGTCTGTCTGTTACAACTGCACTTCATGTGTGACCGCACTTCATGTGTGACCTCGTGGCCCAGGTAATAACTCTCTGTCTGTCTGTTACAACTGCACTTCATGTGTGACCGCGTGGCCCAGGTAATAACACTCTGTCTGTCTGTTACAACTGCACTTCAACCTCGTGGCCCGGGTGATAACTCTCTGTCTGTCTGTTACAACTGCACTTCATGTGTGACCTCGTGGCCCGGGTGATAACTCTCTGTCTGTCTGTTACAACTGCACTTCATGTGTGACCGCGTGGCCCAGGTAATAACACTCTGTCTGTCTGTTACAACTGCACTTCATGTGTGACCTCGTGGCCCGGGTGATAACTCTCTGTCTGTCTGTTACAACTGCACTTCATGTGTGACCTGTTACAACTGCACTTCGTGGCCCAGGGTCTGTTATAACTCATGTGTGACCTCGTGGCCCGGGTGATAACTCTGTGTCTGTCTGTTACAACTGCACTTCATGTGTGACCTCGTGGCCCAGGTAATAACTCTCTGTCTGTCTGTTACAACTGCACTTCATGTGTGACCGCGTGGCCCGGGTGATAACTCTCTGTCTGTCTGTTACAACTGCACTTCATGTGTATGGCCCAGGTAATAACTCTCTGTCTGTCTGTTACAACTGCACTTCATGTGTGACCTCGTGGCCCAGGTAATAACTCTCTGTCTGTCTGTTACAATATTGCACTAAAATGATTCATATTAAAAACAACCCCTTACAATTACATACATCCACATACTACATACCCCCCTCCCTATCCTTCACATTCTTCACACACACACACACACACACACACACACGCATACGCATACGCGCGCACACACACTCACACATACATACACACGCACACTCACACACAAGCAAATATGTACATATTTAGCTAAATATAGATAAAATGCATTTACATCATAAAATAACAATTGTTGCAGTCATTTCACCTTATGATCTTGATATGTAACTATTCTTATCGCCATTCATCTCTCTCCATTATCCTCTCTTCTCTCTCTCTCTCTCTCTCTCTCTCTCTCTCTCTCTCTCTCTCTCTCTCTCTCTCTCTCTCTCTCTCTCTCTCTCTCTCTCTCTCTCTCTCTCTCTCTCTCTCTCTCTCTCTCTCTCTCTCTCTCTCTCTCTCTCTCTCTCTCTCTCTCTCTCTCTCTCTCTCTCTCTCTCTCTCTCTCTCTCTCTCTCTCTCTCTCTCTCTCTCTCTCTCTCTCTCTCTCTCTCTCTCTCTCTCTCTCTCTCTCTCTCTCTCTCTCTCTCTCTCTCTCTCTCTCTCTCTCTCTCTCTCTCTCTCTCTCTCTCTCTCTCTCTCTCTCTCTCTCTCTCTCTCTCTCTCTCTCTCTCTCTCTCTCTCTCTCTCTCTCTCTCTCTCTCTCTCTCTCTCTATCTCTCTCTCTCTCTCTCTCTCTCTCTCTCTCTCTCTCTCTCTCTCTCTCTCTCTCTCTCTCTCTCTCTCTCTCTCTCTCTCTCTCTCTCTCTCTCTCTCTCTCTCTCTCTCTCTCTCTCTCTCTCTCTCTCTCTCTCTCTCTCTCTCTCTCTCTCTCTCTCTCTCTCTCTCTCTCTCTCTCTCTCTCTCTCTCTCTCTCTCTCTCTCTCTCTCTCTCTCTCTCTCTCTCTCTCTCTCTCTCTCTCTCTCTCTCTCTCTCTCTCTCTCTCTCTCTCTCTCTCTCTCTCTCTCTCTCTCTCTCTCTCTCTACGGTTTTCATTTTACAGCTCATTCAAATCCATTCTGTCAGTGAGTTCTCTCTTAGTCAACGTTAAGCATATTGTTGCACGCAATTCACTGACAAGACTCAGACTAGATATTTCCCCGTTAAGGCCACATCGTCTACATGCCCAGAATGTTTCAGTTATAAATCTTAATTGTCCATTTTGTTCTGTCATTGAAACTGAAATGCATTTTGTGCTTATATGTCCGAAATATGAAGACCTTAGGGAAAGATATATACCAGCTAAATTTTATAGACATCCAACAGGTCTTAGATTGTCCCTTGTACTGGCAAATGAGAACACTGTAATGATAAATAATTTTAGCCATATATGTGCATAAAGCTTTGATAATGAGACGGTCATTGTTAATAACTTGACAATTTTTTTTATGCTTGTCATCATTAATGTCTGAATGCATTTATGTCTTCTCTTTTTTAATGCTTACTAAAATTATTTTGCGGTTTTGTATTTCACCCCCAATGACATGGGCCAAAGGCCTGATCATTAACCCCTTGACTGCCGTGAAACGTATCACATACTGACTTGATGACATCACTGATGACGTAATAAGATGAACAGGAATAACTCTGATATGCTTGCTTTTGCTCTAACACAGTCAAGAGAGTTATGTCCCCAGACCATTTTGCCAGATTGGCTCTATCAGTTGTCTTTTTCATGGCATGATTTGTAGAAGGATTTTTTTATAAATTTTCTCTGGCAATCAAGGGGTTAAACCATTTGTTCATTGTTCATTGTTCTCCCTCTCTCTCTCTGTTCTCTCAGCACGTGCGTCAGCCGGTGAAGCAGGTGCTGCAGAGTTCATCCCACCTGCACAAGGTGACGCGCTACGGGCAGGTGCAGCTAGACCAGGTGTGTCACCTGGCCCACTGTCTCACCTCCAGGGTCCAGGGACCCTCCACGCAGCAGTGGCTGCTGCAGGGGGACCACGAGAAGTTCGTCAAGTTTAAGTGAAAAGGTTAAAGGCATAACAAGGTCACATTCGTTTAGTTGGAGAAATTCGTCAAGTTTAAGTGAAAGGTTTAAAGGCACAACAAGGTCTCCTTTGTTTAGTCACAGAAAGAGAGAGAAACAAGCCAGCATCTTGTATGAAGTCTATTTTTAGAAACCTTATCCGTCTCCCTAGTTAGAAAAAGGAAGGTTTCCCTCGTAGCGACAAGCCTAAACTGCCATTGTTTAGCTTAGCTGCTTGCTTACACTGCTCAAAATTTGCTAAGGATATTCTTTTTTAATCATGATTACTAAGAGGTGGTGTAATTGTAATCAATAAATATTACATGACCGGAAAGAGCAATCATCTGTGAACACAAGTTCACTCAAACTTGTTTTATCCATCTTCCTGTTCATGTACATCATGTGAATTTCAAGCACACACACACCCCCCCCCCCCCCCCCCCCCCCCCCAAAAATGTCATTTCAATGAAATGGAGCAAAAACATAAAAGTGACTAAAATTGTCAGAATCGACATTTCTTGCTCGCATCGTAAACGTTACAAGTACAAGAGACAAAGTTTCATGGCCGAAGTGAGATAATGACGTCATTTGACACACAAACAGTGGTCTTTCTGTGTTGGCATGCCGGAGAACAGTTGTACACAGACTCATTGCGTCATTAGTGTCTGGAATATCGCAATGCATTGCCTCCAGAGCTTGGATGTGCTGCAGTGAGCTTGGTACTGCTGATACACGTCGTGAATGTGGCAGAAATTGGGCGACGGGTAATAAAATTGGCCGTTTTATCCGCCTCCAGAACACAAAATGGCATTTTCAGGCAGGAATTGCAGTGAGGGGGTCTAGCACATGCTTATCCATGACTTTTCTTGCCACAAAAAAACAAAAAAATATGAAAATCAAACTTTCGCCCCATTCAGTTGTTTTATGCATTTTGAAGGGGTATCACAAACTTTCCTTGAGGTAAGCAAATCAAATCATTCTCGGACCTCGTTTTTAAAAAAGAAAAATGTGAAGCTGAAATGGTAAGAGAAAAAAATGAATGACTTTTTGTTTTTCTTTGATAATTTTGCATGTTTAAGATACTATCCTTAGCAAGCTTTGAACAGTATGATATACAGTCCTTGGCTGGCTTTAAATGTGTAATATAATAGAGTGGCAAAGTTTCTTCATAAATCTACAACTGTCCTTATCCTTGGACTGTTATCAGCTGCTGCAATATTGTTTCATCTCTTTGGTTGTTGGGATTTGTTTTGTTTTGTTTTGAATATCCAGATGGTAGACACGTGACAGATTGCTTTGTTCTAAGAAGCAATAATTGTGCATGGACAAGTCACCTCATTTCTACTTTGACTTTTTTTTTAAGGATTAATTTGATGTGAAAGGCCCTGTGCTACGGAAACCCCATTGGCTTGTACCATAACATGTGGACTATAAGCCGCTACTTTTCCCCTTAACTTTGGTCCATGCGGCTTATAGACTGATGCGGCTTGTATGTGGATTATTCCAATTTTATGTTTATCAGGTTTATGGAATCAGTTTCCAGCCTCATTTTCAGCCTGTTCTTTAGCTTCATTGCAGCTATCAAAACTGGTTTTGACACTTAATAGATTTAAATCCCATGTTAAAAACTTTTAGATCGTTAAATGCTCATGTTGTACTGGCATAATTTATAACTTTTTGTTGCTTTCAGCACATAGGTAGGCAAAATCTACTGCTTTTCTGTTTAGCTTTGTCAACTTTTTTGTTTGAATAATTTTCTCTGCGGCTTATATGTGAATAAACACCTAATATGTAAATTTAAGAGATGCAGCTTATATACATGTGCGCCTTATAGTCCAGTTTTTATGGTATATGAAACAAGCGGATGTGGAAACTCAAACTCCATCTTATTGCAATCCCATCATTAAGTCGCTGGACTTAGTTTCTCACTTAAATGTGACCCAGCACCACGAAAGGGACATTAAGTCGCTGGACTAGTTTCTCACTGTTATATGTGACCCCGCACCATGAAAGGGACATTAAATCGCTGGACTAGTTTCTCACAGCAGACTTGGAAAGTCAAAAATCTAATTGTCAATTTTGAGTTATGTGTATTTTTGTGTTCTCTAACATCGTATCTTTCATATTCATAAAGGATAATCTGTACTATGGTCTCTAAATGGTCTTATACGTGTTTTAAAACGAGTAGATCAATGCATTTTCTTCAGCTAGGCTAGACTTTAGATTGTGTTTTCTCAAATTGTCCGACACTCACCCAACTAACTTTAAATGCTCACAACTTTGGAACGGGAAAAGGTACAAGAATGGTTCTTGTATCATTTGAAAGAGAATTGTCTGAAATTTTCAAATGTATCAGTTTTTCAGAATGGTCAATTATCTAAAGTGCACAAGCCCATAGACATAGCACATGTACGTGTGTGTGTGTGTGTGTGTGTGTGTCTTTAATTGTACTCTTTTACTAAATGTGATATTAAATAAGTCTATGTGTGTGTGTTTTGTTTTGAGCATAATGTGCATACAAATATGCACTTTTGTGCTTATGCGTTTGGATTCAAGTCCTTTTAGTTCATGCATAAACTTGTTTGTGTGTATATGCATACGGTTTCTATGCAGGTGAATAATGTTTTAGCAGAATTTCTTTTAAATATCTAATTGCAATAATAATGTTTATTGAGACTGACAATCACAAAACAATCTTGTTATCGTTATTCCGAAATATTGCGATTTTATCAAAGTGTTTGTTGTTTTTTATGTTGATTGTTATCGTTGTGGTTCTGTACAGGTTATCTTGATATAGCTCTCGGATATCGCTTTCATATCTGATTTTGTTCTTTGTGTCTTTTTAAAAAAAATTAATATTTACTCAGAATGACTGCTCAAGATTTTTAATCCTATGTAATTGAGCACAAACGTAACATATTCTAACGAGATTATTTAATCTTTGTGTGGTTGTGCGGTTCTACATAAACTGGTAAGAAAGGGAAATATTAGAGAAGTAAAAAGAAGTAATGGAGTTCCCGTTCAAATGTGAAAAAAACTCAAAAATTGCCGGTAAGTATGATTTCATCAGTTCTAGCACATGGACTGAGTTGTGGGGTAAGAGAAAGGGGAAAAGGGGACAAAATATTGACACTATGTATTAACCCTTTCACTGCCAATGTCGCATTTTTGCACCACAATGGTTTAACACCCATTGTCACTAAAAAGCATAAAATCAGGGCCTGTTATCTGAAGACTCTATTTTCGTAATTTGGGGAGGCAAGGATAGGCCTAATGTTATAAATGTCACAGAGGAATTCGCAATATTGCAGATTTTTTTTTCTGTACCCAGGTTAAGTTTAATTATATTTTTTGGCTAAAAAATGGCTGGCAGCGAAAGGGTTAAATCCTCTGTAAAAATTATTTTAAAAAACTCACTCAAAGGTGTTCAACTTGTTATTCCATGTTTATTTTTGTTGTTGCTTGTTTTTAATTAAAAAGAAAGTGGTGACGATAAAGTAATAATGATAGTTATCCTTCATGAATATGACTGCTGTTGTTGATTGTTTTACTTTCTGCAATAATGCTGTTATACCCGCTTGCAATATGAGATGAAAAGTCCCTAGACTAGGTTAGAGAAGAGGACTAACACTAGTTTGATGTTTGGATAACACTTGTATTGTTTTACATTGTTGATCTTCTTTTTTCATGTTAGTGTTTCCTGGGTTTTTGTGTTTTGAAAAAAACCTTTTCTAATTGATTTAAAACTTGTAGCGGTGCCATAGCCGATGAGGTTTAACCGAGGCGTGGTCACCGCTACACCTATCTGTATTAATAAAAAAAATCGGGACTTTACTGGTTTCGTACTGCCTCCGGGCATTGCCTCCAGTATTGTTCCCACCATATTTGTATTTACAAATGTCCCATATGTGTCTGATTCAGACCAAGAGGACGTAAAACACCATTTTCGCCTCTGGAAACACTTGTAAATGGGAATGGCCCCCACAGGGATACCAGGGGGTCTTTTGTACTGATAGTTCCCCCATCTTCTGGAAGTTATGTGCTAGTAACTTCCTCTGATCTGTCACTCTCTTTGACTCTGTCTTTTCCCTTTACTAAATATCATCTGCTATGTTTCTACCTTACTGCCACATTCTTCTGCATTTTGTTTTTCTCAAGAAACTCTTACAAAGATTTTCTCCAGCCGAAGACGGCCATGCTGAGTTAACTATTTCTTAGTTAGGCGCATAATGGCATCAAGACGCGTAAAACATGAAACTGGGCAATTGAAGAAGAAATGGGAATGGGTTAAGGAGTGGGGGTGGGGGGTGGATGTGTTTTTCTCTGTGTGTGTCTGCATGTAGCAGAGCACGTGTGTGTGCACGCATGTTGTATTCCGTTTGCAATATTTAAAAAAACTGCCCTCAAAATAGATTAATCTCTTCTAACCATACTGATCAACACTCAAAACAATGGCAGAAACATCATAATTTGGAAACCAATGCCCAAGCAACATAAAAGCGACGCTCACAGGCCAAATGAACCGCGTGACCGGAAGTAAAAGGGGAGTAACCGGGCTTCCGGTAAGGGGAGTTGCGGTCCCTTTGCTACTTTCGTTTTTATGTTGTTTGTGCATTGGCTTCCAAAGTTATGATGTTTCTGCTTTAGTTTTGAGTGTTGGGAAGTATTTAGTTAGAATAGATAGTAATATGAATAGAAATCTGCCAGTTGTCTAAATAAGACTTTGATGATGTTTGAATAACATTCACAAAATTTCCTTGTTGACAAATTCTTAGCACGTTTTTGCTTTGTCTGTTTATTATGTTGGCCAAGGAGGCTACGCTTTTGCCTTTGTCTGATTGTCTGTCAGCAACTTAACTTCAAAATTTATATTCTGATTTGGATGACATTTTATGGAAGGTATCATCCCGAAAACTATTCCATTACATTTTGGAGTTAATTTGGGCTTTCACTTTGTTTTGATATATCTTTTATTATTATCATCACAACTAAATTGCACTTTAAACAAAATTATGTTACTTTATTTTGGTAATTTGGAATATTTGCAGCAAAAAATCTAAATGAAAATCTGTTTAACATCCTCTGACCTGCAACAGATACATATCATTTGGGACATTTGTAGATATAAAAATAATGGTTTGATCCTGGAGGTACTGCAATACTAGGAAAGACCCTGCATATATGTGATGGTGCATGGGAAAAACCTACATAAGTCGCTCAGAATGTTTTGAGCAAAAGCAAAAGCTAAAAATAGTCAATAACCCCCCAAAATATAAATTTTCTATTTAGGGCATATTTATGTCTATGTTTATGTATTCTACCAGTATCCACAACATGAAAGACAGTTTTGAATGATTTCTTTGTTTATTGATCGTTTTCTAAATCAAGTCAATAGAACCAAAGAGGCAAAATTGTATCTTCTATGCTGATTTCTACAAATGTTTTATTTTGAATGCCAAACTTCAAATAATTATAAAATAGAAATTAAACAAGATAACTCAATGCGGTTTTCTGTGTATTAAAAAAGAATATTTGCTCCACCATTAAAAATTACAATCTCGATTTATTATTATTAAGACAACTTTTATAGCGCCTAATCTTTAAGCTCTTAGTTTAGCTTTTAGCTCTTTGCCCAAATTCCATGATGTCTGGTTTTCCCATGCACTGTCACATATCTTACTTACTGAACAAATCTAAAGAAACAGGTTTTGGTGAAAATGTGTCATGTTAGAAGGGATCTGAAGTTTTGAATTACCGTAGTTTACGTACTGTAAGGCCTCATTCACAGTAGACGCAGAAATCCCATGCGTAAATAAGTAAAAGAAGGAAGGAAAAAAATAAACGCACGTGTCCGTATTTCCCCTAATCCACACAACGTAGAGTGGCACAGTGGTATCGCGTTCGCTTCGTGTCAAGTAAACCCGAGTTCGAACCTGGGTACAGGTTTTTTTTTCCTCTCATTCTGCACTAGGCCTTAACGGTCTGAACGTGGAGTCTTTCGGATGAGACGATAAACCGAGGTCCCGTGTGCCCATGCACTTAGCATACATTAAACCCAGTGGCAACGAAAAAGTTGTCATTTGGTCAAAATTTACCCCCCCCCCCCCCCCTCCCTCATCAGTGACAAAAATCGCATGCAAAAAAAAAAAATAAAAAAAATGGGTGGTGCGCCTCTGGCTGCGACGCGCTCTCCAGGTGGGAGCAACCCGAATTTCACAGAGATGCCTGTGACTATAAAGTACCCTAACAAAAACAAAAATCAAAAAAAAATCCATATATTATTTCCTTTCAATCAATCAATCAAATCATTTATTGTCCTTTCAAAACAGTGCATAAAAGTAAATTTTACTGCTGTCACCAGACAAACAAACAACAGACAAGTACAGTAAAAAGATGATCATGACACAAAGCATTATATTATATTACATATATTACAGTTCTTCTGGTTTTGTTTTTATTTCATTCTGAATTTCTTGAGTGATTTAAAAATGTAGTTGTCTCCCGTTTTTGCACTGTGTTAGTGCTCCTGGGTGTTGTTGGTGTTGTTTTTTCTTCTTTCTCATTATATTTGTTGTTCACAATATTCTGCTCATGTGTTATTGCTCACATATCTGGTCAAAAGTGATCATTGTCTTTCTGTATATTCCCTCATTTTGTGGGGAACGGGTATGGTATATTTATTCCACTAACAGAGATCTCCAATTTTTTCTGTGATATCATTTCGTATTGTAGTGTTTGTATAGAATGTATTCATAATATGATATGATGTATTTTATTCACATATGAATGTATGACTTTCATATTTTATTTTAACGGTTATTGAAAACTGTGATAACAAAATGGGTGATCTTGAATAAAAGAAAACTATGCAAGCTTTTGAGAAGTGTGTGATGTGTGCTTGCTTATCTCCTTTCTGTCATTTTGTCCATTCTTTTCTGTTCGTAATCTTTTTATTTTATCCCACCCTCTCTCTCTGTCTTTTTTCTTCTACCTCTCTCTCTCTCTCTCTCTCTCTCTCTCTCTCTCTCTCTCTCTCTCTCTCTCTCTCTCTCTCTCTCTCTCTCTCTCTCTCTCTCTCTCTCTCTCTCTCTCTCTCTCTCTCTCTCTCTCTCTCTCTCTCTCTCTCTCTCTCTCTCTCTCTCTTTCTCTCTCTCTCTCATTCTCTCTCTCTCTCCTCTCACTTTCCCTCTTTTTCTGTTTAATGCCCTCTCTTTCTCGTTCTCTCTCTCTCTCTCTCTCTCTCTCTCTCTCTCTCTCTCTCTCCTCTCTCTCTCTCTCTCTCTCTCTCCTCTCCCCTCTCTCTCTCTCTCTCTCTCTCTCTCCTCTCACTTTCCCTCTTTTTCTGTTTAATGCCCTCTCTTTCTCGTTCTCTCTCTCTCTCTCTCTCTCTCTCTCTCCTCTCTCTCTCTCTCTCTCTCTCTCTCTCTCTCTCTCTCTCTCTCTCTCTCTCTCTCTCTCTCTCTCTCTCTCTCTCTCTCTCTCTCTCTCTCTCTCTCTCCTCTCACTTTCTCTCTTTTTTTGTTTAATGCCCTCTCTCTCTCGTTCTCTCTCTCTCTCTCTCTCTCCCCTCTCTCTCTCTCTCTCTCTCTCACTTTTCCCTCTTTTTCTGTTTAATGCCCTCTCTTTCTCTAACTCTCTCTCTCTCTCTCTCTCTCTCCCCTCTCTCTCTCTCTCTCTCTCTCTCTCTCTCCTCTCACTTTCCCTCTTTTTCTGTTTAATGCCCCCCCCCCCCCCCCTCCTCCCTCTCTCTCTCTCTCTCTCTCTCTCTCTCTCTCTCTCTCTCTCTCTCTCTCTCTCTCTCTCTCTCTCTCTCTCTCTTGGAAGAATAGGCTTTGCCTAAAATCTTAATCCTTGGAAAATAAAGTTTCAAGTTTATCTCTCTTAGTATCCGGCTCCACATTTCTCTCTCTCTCTCCCTCCCTCCCTTCTACCCTTTCGCTCCCCACCCTCGCTCTCTCTCTCTCTCTTTCTATATATAGCTCTCCCCTAAGTTTATATTTACCATTTTATTTGAGAAAAAAATACCTTGCACATTTTTTTTTTTATAGAATAAACAATATCCCCACATAGTAACAATAATGACCAATAATGTGTCCATACTATTGGATGTGTCAACAATATCCCCACATAGTAACAATAATGACCAATAATGTGTCCATACTATTGGATGTGTCAACAATATCCCCACATAGTAACAATAATGACCAATAATGTGTCCATACTATTGGATGTGTCAACAATATCCCCACATAGTAACAATAATGACCAATAATGTGTCCATACTATTGGATGTGTCAACAATATCCCCACATAGTAACAATAATGACCAATAATGTGTCCATACTATTGGATGTGTCAACAATATCCCCACATAGTAACAATAATGACCAATAATGTGTCCATACTATTGGATGTGTCAACAATATCTATAGGCCTACCCTACCCTAAGTTCACGCTGATCTTAATTCTTTAATCCACGTTAATCCCCTTAATCAGTACGACACTAATCTTCTAAAAAGACTAATGGAAGAAAATGGTGAGAACTCGGAATTGGGGGGTGGGGGTGGGGGGTGGAGGAGAAGGGGGGGGGGGGTGTATTATTGAAAGTGATCGGATTTAAGTCTTGGTCATGTCTCAACTTGAACTGGGGGGGGGGGGGGGGGGGGGGGGGGGGGGGAAGAAATAGGGATAAAAATCATACACAGATGTTTACATGCTCATGCACACACACGTGTACGCATGTTTGCGCGCACGCAAGCACACACGAACACACACCACAAGCAAGCAGGTGGGCACACTCACATATCTAGGGTTTGGGTTTTTAAAAACCTGTGCTGTGTCTAGCTACAGTTGCTTTCTCTAGATTTTTCTTTCTCTGAAGTTCTTGTGCTGTCCATCTCTCCCTAGAGTTTCTTCCTTCTCTCTGAAGACCTTCTACCGTCCATCTCTCCCTAGAGTTTCTCCCTTCTCTGAGTTTCTTTCTTCTCTGAAGACCTTCTACCGTCCATCTCTCCCTAGAGTTTCTTCCTTCTCTGAAGACCTTCTGCCGTCCAGCTCTCCCTAGAGTTTCTTCCTTCTCTGAAGACCTTCTGCTGTCCAGCTCTCCCTAGAGTTTCTTCCTTCTCTGAAGACCTTCTGCTGTCCAGCTCTCCCTAGAGTTTCTTCCTTCTCTGAAGACCTTCTGCTGTCCAGCTCTCCCTAGAGTTTCTTTCTGAAGACCTTCTGCTGTCCAGCTCTACCTAGAGTTTCTTCCTTCTCGGAAGACCTTCTGCTGTCCAGCTCTCCCTAGAGTTTCTTTCTTCTCTGAAGACCTTCTGCTGTCCAGCTCTACCTAGAGTTTCTTTCTTCTCTGAAGACCTTCTGCTGTCCAGCTCTACCTAGAGTTTCTTCCTTCTCTGAAGACCTTCTGCTGTCCAGCTCTCCATAGAGTTTCTTCCTTCTCTGAAGACCTTCTGCTGTCCAGCTCTCCCTAAAGTTTTTTTCCTTCTCTGAAGACCTTATGCTGTCCAGCTCTCCATAGAGTTTCTTTCTTTTCTGAAGACCGTCTGCTGTCCAGCTCTCCATAGAGTTTCTTTCTTTTCTGAAGACCGTCTGCTGTCCAGCTCTCCCTAGAGTTTTTTTCTCTCTTTTTAATGATATACTCCCAGTTCTGTAAGAACGGGAGTACATTGGAATGGGGACGAGGGCTGTACGTTTCTCTGTCTGTACGTATGTGACAACATTTTCTTCCACTTCACGGTGTCTAAACTACTGGACCAATTTTAACGAAACTTGCCAGAATGGTTGCTTAGGCACTAGATGCTGCCTGTGGTGTCAGATTGACCAAATGATCAGCCATATCAACGTTATCCCTGTGAATCAAATTTGAATATTATACAAAGACACTGATTGTTTCGAAGGTAATGGATGGATTTATGTGTGTGTTGTTTTTGTGAATATTATGCTGTTATTTCATGCTTGTAAATTGTGTGACAATGCATACGTTTATTAGGCCTATTATAAGTAGTAGTAGTAGTTTTCCTCATTATTTATCATTATTATAGAATTGGTTTGATGAAAAAGTGTCATAATGGATTTTTTTTTAAAAGTATTTGGGTTTTGCCATTCTGATGCAGGAAACTCTTTAACGCAACCCCCCCCCCCCCCCCCCCCCCCAATAACCCTAGAGTCGAACATGATCTCCCTCGGCTTTCATCAATATCTGGGAGTACAGTGTATAATTATTATGGCTCTGCCAATTGTTTTCTTCTCTTAAAGACCCACTGACCCAGCAAGATTAAGTCCCTTGGTTTTTTCTGGGTAAGTGTGACCTATATACAAATGCCCCCAACTTCACATTGAGGCTGCTCTTTAAAATGGTGTTTCGTTTCGAATTTGGGGGCATTTGTATGGGAGTCAAACCTGGTCAAAATAAGTTTCTTGCCAGCTATAAGAGGGAAAACACGTGAAACCCGTGATTTTGACACATGATCTGGTGGGTCTTTAAGACTTTCTGCTATCCCGCTTTCTGTGTGTTCTTTCTGCTTCAAAGGAGTGGGGTTTGTTTGTTTTGCCTCGTGAAAATAGGGTTTTACGCCCTCTTCGGCCTTTCGGCCATGTGGGGCATTTGTAAATACAAAGATGGTAGGAACAATACTGGAGGCAATGCCCGGAGGCAGTGCTAAACCAGTAAAGTCCCGAATTTTTAATAATACAGATATGTGTAGCGGTAACCACGCCTCGGTTAAACCTCATTGACTATGGTACCACTACAAGATTGTATATAGTAACTGTTAGTATTAAATTGTTTTGCCTCTGGATGGAAGTTCAGTTTAACGTCGCGTATCGGCTTTCGCCATGTACGACGGGCCTCTGTTTTTTCTACAGCTTTTATACTACTACAGTCGTCTACCAGCCTTTGACAGCAGACACTTCTTCTTCTTCTTTTTCTGCGTTCCCAGGACATCTGGCCATGAGTTAGGAAAGTTTTCACTGGCCTCCCCGCTGCATTCAGACAACACGTCCAGATATCGGAGGAATACACATGGATACAAGCTTCAAGCTTTGACATTTTTAATGATCTGAATACTCCTAAATGGCTTTGAAGTTTAACGTTAAGCCTCTTATTTTTGATAAAGGAAGTACAATTTCTTCACTACGGCCATAATTCAGCGGTACAATAGAAGGATACAATCATTCGAACGACGGGTTTAGGACCATTGTGCATTATGTGAATGGCTTCGGTACTTTGAAGGACTGGTTTAACTGATTTTTTGGAACGGATCATTTCTGATGTTGAAGTTTCATCAACCCGACTGCAAAAGAGGCGGTCATGATCAAAACGTTTTTGACTTGATTTTATTATAGGAATTGCTTGCGAATCTGTCTACCTTTCTGTCTCTGTCTGTTTGTTTCTGTCTCCCTCTGTCTCTCTATCTCTGTCTCTGTCTCTGTCTGTCTCTGTCTCTCTCTCTCTCTCTCTCTCTCTCTCTCTCTCTCTCTCTCTCTCTCTCTCTCTCTCTCTCTCTCTCTCTCTCTCTCTCTCTCTCTCTCTCTGTCTCACTCTCTCTCTCTCTCTCTCTCTCTCTCTCTCTCTCTCTCTCTCTCTCTCTCTCTCTCTCTCTCTCTCTCTCTCTCTCTCTCTCTCTCTCTCTCTCTCTCTCTCTCTCAAGCAAGCAAGCAAGCAAATTGTTTGCAGCTTTCTTATCCAACGCACGTGTTTTATTTTTCACACAAACGCACGCACAACACGAGAGAGAGAGAGAGAGAGAGAGAGAGAGAGAGAGAGAGAGAGAGAGAGAGAGAGAGAGAGAGAGAGAGAGAGAGAGAGAGAGAGAGAGAGAGAGAGAGAGAGAGAGAGAGAGAGAGAGAGAGAGTAACAAAGACAACGAAAGAGAAATAAGTATAAGGTCTTAGAGAGAGAGAGAGAGAGAGAGAGAGAGAGAGAGAGAGAGAGAGAGAGAGAGAGAGAGAGAGAGAGAGAGAGAGAGAGAGAGAGAGAGAGAGAGAGAGAGAGAGAGAGAGAGAGAGAGAGAGAGAGAGAGAGAGAGAGAGAGACGAGACTGAGTGAGAGAGCAACAAAAAGGAAAAAACCCTTAAACCCCAGACTCAAACTCTTTCCCACTCTTTCCAAACCTAACACCATAATCCGTCTATTGTGTGTGCAACATAGAACCTGAAAATTTGATCTAATCACGGCTAATGAGCACCAAGGGTGGAGGGGGTGGAGGAGGGGGGGGTAAGTAGGAGTGGAGGGGGGTACGGGTATAAAGCACAAAATCCCCACAGGCTCGTGTTAAAACCTTCCCAGGCTTTCTGGACTGACCAACGAGTGGTCAGTGCAGGGGGTCAAGCCGAAATGTCACCGGTTACTGTTTCATTTCACCGGTCCTTCTCAAGAGCGCGAGGTAAGAGCTATAGTTACTATGTTCATGTGTGATTGGAAACAGGGGGCCGTTTCAAAAGAGCGAACGCACGTAGCTGTTAAGCGCAATTCAGAAGAAAAAACCCAGAAACGTTCCTAAGAATGAAAATACTGCTTAACGTCCTCCAATCTGGAACAGACACATATGAGACATTAGTAGATACAGTGGAACCTCCCTTATAAGACCTCCCATTATAAGACTCCCTCCTACATAAGACCTACTTTTCTGAGACATTGCCCTTATTTGTAAGTATTAAAATTACCTCCCTTATAATACCCCTCCCTTATAAGACCTAATTTTGGATGATTTTTGAAGGTCTTTTAAGGGAGGTTCTATTGCATAAAGATGGTGGGAACGATCATGGAGGCAATGCCCGGAGGCAGTGCAACACCACTCCACCCCGGAAACTCCCACATTTTTAACAATACAGATGATGTATGTACAATTACATTCCTAGGAAACCCCTTCGTTTGCCGATGTACGTTTGTTGTACTTCGATAGCGAACACGCAACGAACTATCATGTGACTTGCACAGGGTTAATACATTTCTTGTTGTTGATTGGTCCATTAAGTCAAACAAGAGCTTGTAGTATTTTTCCAACAACATTTTGTAAAGTCGTTTCTTAGACCTCTTTTTGGAGCAAACGTAATTCGCGCAAATAGTGACCCCTGGTGAAACTCACCCCCTTAAAAAAAAATCAGTGTTCAATATAGACTGGTAATTGTCTATGAAACAAAAACTAAACATGTTTTGTAGTTATAATAATTATTTGCTGAATTTGCAGCATCTGTTTTGAATACACAATAACATGATGTCTGATGCATAGCTATAATGATGTATAGCTTCAAATGACACATTAGGCTTTGATGAAGAGGAGGTAGCCTATTCTTCATCAAAGCCTAATGTGTCCTTTCAAGTTCTATGCTTCCTTGACATGTATCGTTTTAAAACAACGCTAGCCATTTTTCAGCCAAAATCCATTCAACTTACCTGGCCAGAGAAAAGATTATGTCTGCAATATTGGGGATTCCTCTGTGACATGCATAAAATAAGGCTTCTCCTTAACTCCCAAAATTAAGAAGATAATGTCACTGGATACCAGACCCTCATTTGATGCCTTTCAGTGACATGGGTATTAAATCATTGTGCATTATGGTGCCACGAGGCGACAGTGACAATGCAAGGATTAAACAGAGAACCGAGAGGTTTTCTAACTGAGAAGAGATTTGAAGTTATGTCAGAATACTAACTTGTGGCGGTGCCATAGCCGATGAGGTTTAACCGAGGCGTGGTCACCGCTACAGCTATCTGTATTAATTTAAAAAATCGGGACTTTACTGGTTTCGTAATGCCTCCGGGCATTGCCTCCAGTATTGTTCCCACCATATTTGTATTTACAAATGTCCCATATGTGTCT
>CM065687.1:7216257-7340951 GCA_017654935.2 Phymorhynchus buccinoides
GAGACGATGCGATGGCGATGAGGGAAGGTCGTGGAAGAAGGCGGATCGTGGCAGATGACTGCTTTGTTGTAGGGTTCATTTCTTGATGTGATATTTTATAGGCCTAATGGAATGATCTCTCTCTCTCTCTCTCTCTCTCTCTCTCTCTCTCTCTCTCTCTCTCTCTCTCTCTCCCCTCTCTCTCTCTCAACATCGGTTGGCACACTTGTATCGTTTCGGTTTGTCAAGTGATGAAAGAAAATGAAAGACTTTGTTGTGGATTCCATGACAATACTAGTTTGATGATTTTATAAAATATTCGAAATCCTTCTTTTGTGTAAAGAGTATCCCCCCGGATAATAAAGTGTGAAGAGGAGGAGATAATGTGTCATGTTTTGTATTGATAGTAAAGTGTGAAGAGGAGGAGATAATGTGTCATGTTTTGTATTGATAGTAAAGTGTGAAGAGGAGGAGATAATGTGTCATGTTTTGTATTGATAGTAAAGTGTGAAGAGGAGGAGATAATGTGTCATGTTTTGTATTGATAGTAAAGTGTGAAGAGGAGGAGATAATGTGTCATGTTTTGTATTGATAGTAAAGTGTGAAGAGGAGGAGATAATGTGTCATGTTTTGTATTGATAGTAAAGTGTGAAGAGGAGGAGATAATGTGTCATGTTTTGTATTGATACTAGGGGAAGACGGGGTAAAAAGCGCATGGGCGGGTAAGAAGCCCACCCCAATTATCTCATGAAATTAAGCAAATTTCTGTCTCATTTTGCCCATGAGACGAGCCTTAATGTCTAGCATTCGTCTCATGGGCAAATTTTACTGACATTTTCTTTATTTCATGAGATAATTGGGGTGGGCTTCTTACCCGCCCATGCGCTTTTTACCCCGTCTTCCCCTAGTAAAGTGTAAAGAGGAGGAGGAAAAAATAAAGAAAAAAAGAGTATCCCTACATCGAGTCGTTTTCGCTGAATGGGCTATTAAAAAAGCTTAAGCGTAGTTAACGGCAATAAATTAATTCATTCACTCTCTCTCCCTCTCTGAAGCACACAAACTGTTTGTGTGGGCCCTCATTTCTAGAAACTATCAGTAGGCCTATTACGATCTAGTGATTTGTTGGAATTCTAGTTCCCATTCATACATGTCAAACACAGTTTGCATCTTGCTTGCCTGAACATGGTTAACCTACTTATTAAAAAAGATTTATCAGCAAAAAAGCTGACGAGGGCACAAGAAAGGGATGGGGGTGGAGGGTAGGGTGGGGGTAGCTACCACAGATCCTTTCTACCTTACCATCCTCATCCGATTTGGTGTGTCTGAGACCCCCAACAGACCTGACATGGCAAAAAGTAATAAAATACAATGATTGGGGTAGGAAATAAGGTCTGTAAAGTAATGAGACCAAGTGCCACGTTGAAAATGAGTTGCAGCTTGTTCAAAATCCATTCATAAGCCGTGTAAATATCACAATGACATTAATCCTATTTGGTTCATTTGTTTCTTCCCATTGAACCATAATATTAATAATAATAATCAGCAAGAATGCCAAATTCTTAGACTAAAGCAAAGGGACCGTACCGTAAGTCTCACTACTAGAATTTATACCCTACGAATGATAGGCCCTATCGTTATTATTCACTTTCAAGATATTATGGCTGGCTCAAGAACATACACGAACATGTTACGGACTCTGAAATCCAGTCTGAAATGGTGTAGGGGCTAATTCTATTATGTGGACCCCGGCTCAATGTTTTAATACTCTGCCTACCCCGGTGGATATGCCAACATCAAAACACTACATACTGTGAACTACTTGACAAGCCAGCTAAAGCCACCAAAGAAAAGAAAAAGAGAAATACAATATAAGGATTAAACAATCTCGGTATCGGACACAGTCAGCGCCTAAAACCTCATTATTTTCGCTTCGGTGCTCTCAAGGACTTCTAGGTGGTGGGATTGGGATGGGGGTGGGGGGCAAAGAGAGAGAGAGAGAGAGAGAGAGAGAGAGAGAGAGCCGGAGAGAGAGAGATGGCAGTGGTGTTTAGTTAAGCATTGCAGACATTTTCTTCTTCTTCTGCGTTCCCAGGCCATGTGGCCATAATGTGTCCGGTTTTCAGTTTTGACTGGTCTCCCCGCTGCGTTCAGCCGACGCATTCCGATTTCGGAGGAGCTCATAAGAGAAAATTATTTGGAAGATTTTGTGTGTGAAAATAAGGCCGGAAAGTGGACCAACAGGGCAGAAAAAGAGTAGGGCCTACATAGTAAGACATGGAAAAGGCAGAGTCAAAGAGAGTGATGGATTAGAGGAAGTTGGTGGTACAGATATCTTCCAGAATGTGGGGAAACTATTTGTACTGAAAGATCCCCCAGTATCCCCACGGAGGACTGGTGAGAGACGCCGCTACAACTGAAACCTTTAAAGTCAACTCCAGGGCACAGAAATCATTCATCTCCAGATCCATCCACCTCCTAACCTCATGATCCTTTTAGGCTTAAACGTGTGTTCATCGTGTTAAAAGAAACCGTGCATGCTTATCTTTAGACTTGTATGCATCCACATGTAATGTGGATTTTTAAGCGTGTATTACGTGTAACCTTAAAATATGTACATTATGGGGAAGACGGGGTAAAAAGCGCATGGGCGGGTAAGAAGCCCACCCCAATTATCTCATGAAATGAAGCAAATTTCAGTCTCATTTTGCCCATGAGACGAGCCTTAATGTCTAGCATTCGTCTCATGGGCAAATTTGACTGAAATGTTCTTTATTTCATGAGATAATTGGGGTGGGCTTCTTACCCGCCCATGCGCTTTTTACCCCGTCTTCCCCCTATACTCACGCATGCTAAATGTCTATGTCCGTATATATTTTATGCATCATTTTATACTCGTGTGACTTTGCTTAAGTCAAAATGTGTTACATCCATGCATGCTGAATGTCGATGTCTTTGTTATTCTGGCACCTGAACGAAATTTCTCCTTGGGAGATAATAAAGTGATTTTGATTTGATTTGATTTGATTGAGAGAGAGAGAGAGAGAGAGAGAGAGAGAGAGAGAGAGAGAGAGAGAGAGAGAGAGAGAGAGAGAGACAGAGAGAGAGAGAGAGAGAGAGAGAGAGAGACAGTTGGGGTGGGAGGGGGGTTAGAGTAGGGAATGTTAAGTTCTAGTAGTAGTAGTGGTAGTAGTAGGCCTAAGTAGGGACAAAACAAGCCGTTCTGCTACATGCTGCTGGGGGGTAGGGGTAGGGGTGGATGGGGTGGGGGCATGGTGTGGTCCAATCCTTTTCTGGGATTACCACTGAGGCGTGGGGAGATTGAGCAGGACTTTGAAGGTTCCCAAACACGTGGACAACCCCCAAAACACCCCCCAAAAAAAAAAAAAAAAAACCGAAGAAGAATAAAAGCCACGTGGACAAAACTCTCTCACATAATTTTCCTTCTTTCAATTTTGTTTAGTCGTTGGTGTTTTTGTGTGTATTTTATTTTACACTCGGCAAGAATAATAATAATAAACTAGACTACTTGCGTAAACTGACCCAGTCGCGACACACGCTTACACCCCTAACCCTAATGTTAACCTAAACCCTTAACCGCTAACCCGATTTTGCTCAAATTCGAACTTGTCCAAGCTTTTGACCCATAGTATCCACCTGTAAATTTTCATGTTGATATATCCAAGCGTTCTCGAGTTATCGCTGTCACAGACAAACAAACAAACAGACAGACAGACAGACAAACAAACATTTGTTTTTTGTTGTTGAAACACACTGATAACTCTATGTGAGGCCATTTTACACCGAAATATGCATTTTGAGCAAATTTGAACACGGACGGACGGACGGACCAAGTGAAAACAATACCAGCTTCGCTTCGCGACTGGTAATAATAAAGACATTTATAGAGCGCACATTCTAGACGAACCACTCATGGCGCTTAACAAAACTAAAATTCACTCCACATGCAAGATTACATCATACATATCGAACATACTCACACGCGCTCGCATTAATTCCCACCGTCACCCCCACGCAAACACATGTATACTCATATATATTAAAACATGCACACGCATATATGTAGGCCTACATTGGTACACACAAACGCACCCTTCCCTCCACACACACAAACACACTCACATCAACGCGCACATGCACACGCACACACATATACGCGCGTACACACACAGAAGGGATTAAAAAAAAAAGCATGCAGGCGTTTGGTCGTTGAGAGAAAAGGCGGTACCATAGCCGATGAGGTTTAACCGAGGTGTGGTTACCGCTACACCTATCTATAATTGTTAAAAACTCGGGACTTTAATGGTGTTGCCCTGCCTCCGGGCATTGCAGCCAGTATTGTTCCCACCATCTTTGTATTTACAAATGTCCCATATGTGTCTATGACTGAGGACGTAAAACACCATTTTTCTTTTTTTGGTCGATGATCCATTACGTCCTTGCATAAAAAGAGTCGGAGACGGCAGAGCATTATATAGTTATCATATCTTAGTAGAATTGTGTAATGTTGATTTTGTATGCAGCGCCATGATGCGGATGTGACGAAGCAGCAAACATAACGCAGCGATTTACGCCCAAGTGTATTTAAGTTTATTTCTCATCCTTTGTCACCTACATATGATTGTTGTTGCATAATCTTCCGTATCGAGCGCTGGGTATGGCCGGTAGTTATGGTCGAAACGAAGTGGTGATTCTAAGTTAGAAAAGCAGAAAAATGCAGTTTTTGTTATTAGGGGAAGACGGGGTAAAAAGCGCATGGGCGGGTAAGAAGCCCACCCCAATTATCTCATGAAATGAAGCAAATTTCAGTCTCATTTTGCCCACGAGACGAGCGTTAATGTCTAGCATTCGTCTCGTGGGCAAACTTGACTGCAATTTTCTTTATTTCATGAGATAATTGGGGTGGGCTTCTTACCCGCCCATGCGCTTTTTACCCCGTCTTCCCCCTATGCAAAATTGCGTATGTGTGTGTGTGTGTGCACGCGCGATGTGCGTATGTGCACGCGCGAATGAGTATGTACTTACAATAGTTACATGCGATGTGTCTGTGTGTGAGCGTGCGTGCTTGTACGTACTTGTGCGTATGTGTGTTTCGGTCATTGTTTGCACATGGGCATGTGGGCGTTGGGGTGGAAGATGGGTTGCATAAATGAGATCATTTACTGCTTCTATGTGGGAAGATAACCGTGTGCGCACAGGCGCGCACGAATGTGTGTGCGAATGGAGGTGTTGAGGAATTTATTTCATGTTTTATCACTTTTGACCTACTTTCCTTTAAATTCTTATGTTGGAGATTCTTTTAAGGGAATATTTATTTATGAAGCTTTTACTGTGTTAAAAGTTATCGACGTACCATTTTAATGTCCTAAATTATTGTTTAAGCATTATCGTTGAGACGTAATTTAAGAAATGTGCTAATTGATGTATTAAGTCCGTGTATACGTGTGTGAGTTAGGTGCATCTGTGTGTATGCTTACATCCTTACTTAATGATTATGTGTGTGTGCTCTCTCTCTCTCTTGTTCCTTCTTTCTCTCTTTATTTCTGTCTCTCCCCACCCTCTCCGACTTTGCCTGTTTGTCTGACTATGTGTGTATGAGGGGGGGGGGGGGGGGGGTGTAGCGGGGGTGCTTGCTGTCTGCGTGTGCTTGAGTCTGATATTTTAATATTGGAACTGTGATCTTTTCTTACATACTGTTTAACTTTTATGTGCCATCACACACACATTTCCATTTTATTGGACGAATAAATATTGTGATTGCGATTGTGGCCTGAAAAAGCTGAATAAACCATTTTTGTATCTGTATTTGTACTCTGCGTTTGTGTGTGTGTGCTTCTGTGTGCATTTGTGTGTGTGTGTGTGTGTGTTTTAAAAGTCATGAGTGTTCATATAAAATGAGATTTATAGCTAGGAATTAGAGATATGTTTGTCTCAGTCTTCAAGTCAGTCACACCTTCAAACACGCACAACTTCAGAGCTTATGTTTATGAAATATAATTCATAAGCATTGACAAAAAAAGGAAAACAATAATCAAATCCACTTGAACTTAAAATGAGTATATAATTACAGTGAAACCTCCCTATTAAGACCTTCCGTATTAAGACTCCCTCTAAGATGCGACCCAAACTTTTTCCACTAATTTCCCCCCTTCATACCAGAGTGTCCACCTCCCTCTTAACTCATTCAAGTCGTTCCGGCCATGTATGTCCAGAATTAACACTGCTGTCAATTTGATGCATTTGCTTCAAGGGAAGTAAATCTATGTGCACACCATACCTTTGTCACTTCTAAACTCACTTCGCTCTCTTAGACCACAATTTTTCCTCTGACATTGCTTTTGTAGTGGTTTGTTTGGGACAAACCAATCGGTGTAGTTTTTTTTTTATATAAAGTCTAAATATAAAAACGTCTGATCTACCACTTCCCTATGTCTGAACCTGAAGTAAAAACCTGTAATCTTCTTTCATTTCTCCTGTTGTTTATGTGTATGGCTGGAGTGATTTGTGAGTTTTTTTAATAATTCAAAATCGTTGCCATGCAAATGAGTTAAGACCCCCTCCCTATTAAGACCTTTTGGGGGCTGATTTTTGAAGGTCTTAATAGGGAAGTTCTACTGTACATGCATAGCTTAGCAGATGTTCTGATCACATGTTTAATTTGTTGTCTCTACCCCCCTCCCCCCCCCCCCAACAACAAAAATAATTAGACGATTTTGATGTCTCAGTGTGTGACACACAAGAATGTCCACTGTCAGTTTTGTAACATCGTTACAAACCTTCTTCTTCTTCTGCGTTCCCATGCCATATGGCCATAATGGGTAAGGAACATATGTGTCCCGTTTTCAGTGGTCTCCCCGCTGCGTACAGCCGACACATTCCGATTTCGGAGGAGCTCAAGAGAAAAATTATTTGGAAGATATTTTTGAAAAAAGGCAGGAGAATGGGGCCAATAAGTCAGAAAGATGGTTGATGACAGAAAGCAAAGGGAAAAGGCAGAGTCAAAGAGAGTGGCAGATTAGAGGAAGTTACAAGCACAGAACTTCCAGAAGGTGGGGGAACTATTTTCACGAAAGACCCCCGGTATCCCCACGGGGACTTTACAAACCATTACTGCTTTTATAATGTTGTTGTTTTTCCTTACAAATGTCCTACATTGAGAACAGACTGAAGTAAACAGGAGACTTTTAACACAGATTTGGTTAACACAATTACAGTGGAACCTCCCTTATAAGACCTGTTTTTGGAGGTAATTTTAACTCATTCCGCCCTGTGCCCGACAATTTGTCGGGCGTGTGAGAACAGTTGCCAGCGCCTGTGCCCGACAAACTGTCAGGCTTGACCCCTTACCTTCTTTCACCTTCAACCTCATGAATATTAACGACTAAAGGGAGCTCACTATGTGCCCCTTTCTTTTCGAACATCTTGCCACACAAAGTGCGCCGGTTTTCAAGCATGTCTGAGCGATTTTTGTATTTCTTATTATTATTTTATCATCACCATGAGTACGCGACCAAGGTTTAGTGTGAAACAAGTCATTGATGAGATATTTGCTGACGATGACAGTGAGTTTGACCCAGAAGAGGACGACACGCAGTCAGAAATGAGCGAAAGCAGACGAATAATTCTTCACTCGACCAAACCGGTGCTGATGCATTTTTTAGCTTTAACCGGAGTACCCATAAAATTTGCTGCTGTCTCTCAAAACCCCCAGGCTGGGAGTGCAGCTCTCCAGTCTAACAAGCAGGGCGCAAAGAGTTAATACTTACAAAGAAGGACAATGTCTCAGAGAAGTAGGTCTTATATGGGAGGGAGTTATAATGGGAGGTCTTATAAGGGAGGTTCCACTGTACAACCAAGATAATGTTTCTCTCTTGAACAGATCGTGAAAACCAATTCCATTGGGGATTCGTAAATATCAGTGGGTTTTTGTTTTCTCCAAACTATTTCTTCTCAGAAACAAATGAATGAAAGATAGGTTTTACGTCCACTCGACTGCAAAACGGCACACATGGGACGAACCATCAACCAACCATCAAATCTGAGCAGATCCTGGAATTACTGCAATACCAGGTCTTTAAAAACACAGGAAACAAAGGAAAGACTAAGCAACAATAATAATAATATATAAAATTTAATACAAACTAAAACGATTCCTGTTTATCTTCAGGAACTTATATAACATTAATAATTAATCTTTCATTGGAGAGAAGTAAAATAAATAAAAATACAACACTGAAATTAAGGATAACCATATTGAAAAAAAAAATTGAAAAGATTTTCCATCAACTCACTCACAATCAAGTAACCCATTCAGACATGTGGGAAATTCAGAAATTCCTGTAAAATCCATTGATTCCTGCCATTTTCAGCCAATCAAATCCACTTGTGTTCTATTCTGCTTCTTATTCTCCTTAAATTCAAAAAAACAAGTTTTCTTATTCTTTTTTCAAAATTGAGTAATGTATAATACTAATAGGATTTCAGACATTTCAGGACAGTTTCTTCACATACATAAATGATTAAATGATGGGGGGGGGGGGGGGGGGGGGGGGGGGGGGAGTGAGGGAAGGGAGTTGATTAATTACTATGGTGATGACTATACAAGCTATAGGAGTAATAAAAACTATTTCATGTCAGGGCAAAGAAACATTGGATGAAATCATCACATAGTTGCAGATTTACATACACAGTAATTTATAAAAAAAATGAAATAAAGAAGAATGAGAATTAGTGAGAATTGTAGGGCTACTTGGACAAAAGTTTCATGCTGAGAAAATATTAGCACCCTCCAGCTATTAATATTAAAAAACAGACATTACATAACGTGAGAGCTATTGTTCTTATTAAAGTTCATATTAAAGTTTGAATCCTATACACTCAGTTCACAAGTGTGTGACAACATTTTGAGCCCATTCTTGAGAAGGAATTACTTTATTTGTTTTTTTGCTGTCCCATCTTCTGGGCCGTACTGTGGTGTTGCTCTCACACCGCTCATTCTGATTTCCAACTCGCAGCCACACCCTGGTTTGTTAGATCGCAGAATCCAAAATCAGCTATTCAGTGGGAGATAATCCATGTTGGGCTATCAGGTGGCAACCACCAGAGGAGACACTGCACTGCTGCTGAATCACTTGGGGGAGTTCAGTAGAGCCTGTTCTGAGCTAACATATGCAGGACACCACCTACTAAGCCCCTACTGACGACGATGCTAGTTAAAATGACAGGAACATATTCTTGCATTGTTAGATGTGATTAACTACAGGACTTGTTAAAATCTGACATGAGACAAATGATGGAGTGAAATCCAAATTGTGAGCATCGGTCTTAACCCAGTATATACGGAGAAGGATAAAGGTTTTTAGGTTTTTTAGCCTCATTTAGATCTTCATTGCAACAAACATCCCAAAGCTTTGTGTATGTGTGTATGTGCAAGTGTACATTTGTGTGTGTGTGTGAGAGAGAGAGAGAGAGAGAGAGAGAGAGAGAGAGAGACAGAGACAGATACAGAGAGAGAGAGAGAGAGACAGAGCTAAAGCATGTACAAGATACACTTCGATAAAAAGACCCCCCCCAAAAAACAAACAAAAAGATACAAAAAGTTTTAGACTCAGAAATTGCTGTTCCGAGAATACTCAGAATTAAGCCCTGATTGGCATTCTCCTGTTTCAAGCATACTCGGAATGAGTTTATTAAGATGTTGAAATATATCCACAAAAGCGTTGAGTTTCAAGTCTTGCGAGAGGCCGATTCGAAAGACAAGGACAGTCACGACGTTGTGAGTGAGGAAGGAATCTGGGCGACAGTTCACTTGGTGATGTTCAGTCGTCTGTTCACAGTAGTAGTGGCAGCAGTGTTGTAAGGGAGGGAAGCCCAAAGTGTTGTTGCACGCAGGTTCACCCCTTGATGACTGCGATGGGACGAAGCTTGATGCATTTCTTGCTGATTCCAGCCGCATGGCCTGAAACATTACAAGCATAAATGTGACCCAGCACCACGAAAGGGACATTTAACTCGAGTTCAGGCCATATATGTCCAGAATTAATAGATAGCTGTCAATCTGATGCATAGGCTTCAAGGGAAGTAAATCTGTGTGCACACCATACCTTGGTCACTCCTAAAATCGCTTCACTCCCTTAGGCCACAATTTTGCCTCTGACTTTGCTTCTGTAGTGGTTTGTTGTGGGAAAACCAATCGGTGTAGAGATTTTTTCTATATAAAGTCTATATATAAAAAAGTCTGATCTACCACTTCCCTATGTCTAAACCTGAAGTAAAAACCCGTAATCTTCTTTCATTTCTCCTTTTGTTTATGTATGTTTTGTTTGTGTGTATGGCTGGAGTGATTTGTGAGTTTTTTTAATAATTCAAAATTGTTGCGATGCGAATGAGTTTAGTGTCAAAATAACCATTCTGAGAAAATGGTACAGTTCAAAACTTCAGACAATTCTCTTTCAAATAATACAAGAACCATTCTAGTAACTTTTCCTGTTTAAGAGTTAGGTGCATTTAAAGTTGGTAGGGTGACTGGCGGCCATTTTGATAAATCACTGTCTAAAGTTTAGCCTAGCTGAAGAAAATACATCAACCTACTCATTTTAAAACACTTTTGGGGAGTATTTAGAGACCATAACAAGGATTGTCCTTTATAAATATGAAAGATGAGATGCTAGAGAGCATGAAAATATCCATAACTCAAAATTGATTTTAAAAAAAGAGGAGATTTTTGACTTTAAAAACCTGTTGTGTGAAACTAGCCCAGCGACTTAATGTCCCTTTCATTGTGCTGGGTCACAAATGATGTATAAAGTCCCCCCAAGGAGGATTCTGGGGGGTATTTTCCATTCTCCTGTGCTACTGTCATCCACTGTCTTTCTGCCTACCTGGCCCATTCTCCTGCACAAATAGTTCTCCCACCGTATGGAAGTTCTGCGCTTGTAACTTTCTCTAATCTGTCACTCTCTTTGACTCTGCCTTTTCCCTTTGCTTATTACTGTCATCCACTGTCTTTCTGCCTACCTGGCCCATTCTCCTGCCTTTTCCCTGTGCTTATTACTGTCATCCACTGTCTTTCTGCCTACCTGGCCCATTCTCCTGCCTTTTCCCTGTGCTTATTACTGTCATCCACTGTCTTTCTGCCTACCTGGCCCATTCTCCTGCCTTTCCCTGTGCTTATTACTGTCATCCACTGTCTTTCTGCCTACCTGGCCCATTCTCCTGCCTTTGTTCTAGAAACTCTTACAAAGATTTTGGCCCAGCTGAAGTTGGACACGCTGGGCCTAACAATTTCTTAGTTAGGTGCATAGCGGCAGTATGACGCATCTGCACTCACAAAACAGGAATCTGTCTGAGCGATCAATGAAGAAGACAATGTGTCAAGGAAGAAAAAGCAATTGTCGATACAGTGGAACCTCCCTTATAAGACCTTCAAAAATCATCCAGAATGAGGTCTTATAAGGGAGGGGTCTTATATGGGAGGGGTCTTTCGAAGGGAGGTAATTTTAATACTTACAAAGAAGGGCAACGTCTCTGAAAAGTAGGTCATATATGCATGGTTCGTGGGGACTTGGAAGAGTGCAAAAAAAAGGACCTTTAAAGGACCAGCAAATGTTTTTAAAGGACCTATTTAAACCTTGTTTGTAGTTGTACTTGCAGACGTGGTGGGCGCAGAGCCAGTCGCGGACGATTGTAGGCTATGTAGCTGAGCAGATTTTTTTTTTTTTTTTTTTTTTTTGCTGAGCAGATTCATTTGTTGTTAGATTCATTTGCTGCTTGCAAAAAAAGTCGGTCACATTGCACCTTGATTCCGCCTTGTGCCTTCTTTCAGCTTTCTTTGTGATTTTCAGTCTTTGCGTGTTGTTTCAGCACCGTCTCTCCCATTGACAAGATGTTGATGTTTTTTTCACAATATGCACAACGAACTGCATGTTTGTTGTCCATCACTTTTCGGACCCAGTCCTTATAAATGTCTTCTCTCAGCCAACGATCCTGAAAACGAACACTTTCCAGACATTTTTACACTTTTTACTTGAAAACAAGCACTGAAGCAGCCAGCATGTGCGAAGAATTTCAACATGGCGCATAAGATATCTCGCCGAATCTCGCGCACGTGACCGGATTTACAGTGACTATTAAAATTAGATCGTCTGCTCAAAAGATACAAAGGCGATCGATTTTTGGCAAATTTTATTTCATTTAATATATTTTTTGGAGTTCATTTCTTATGACAAGGTACTTAGTTTTGTTTTTTTGGCCCGATTAAAGGATTTAAACTGACCGCACCAATTTTAAAAGGACCTTTGACTGATTTGAAAGGACCTCCTTGCTGATATAAAGGACTTAACAGGCCTTTTGAAGACTGATCAATTTCACAGCACTTTAAAGCACCTGAAAGGACCCCACGGACCCTGATATGGGAGGGAGTCTTATAATGGGAGGTCTTACAAGGGAGGTTCCACTGTATTACAATACATGTATGAAAGTGGTGAGAGTGAACATTACTGTGCACTTCATCTATTTTGAACTAAATCAACTGGAGTACACGTTTCAGTTACCATCATATCGTTGCTGTACGGCGCCAACTGTGCATCTGCAAAATCAGTGATTTTACAGGAGCATCAGAAAAACATGTTGTCATCTGCTACAGTGTCATTCCCCATTTGATACATGCTTGACTCTTCTTCTTTACCGATGAGTAAACATGTGACACAATAAAAGTTGCCTAACACCTACAGTTTTCGTGATAATTCAGCTACACGGTTAGCGCTGGAGTTGCAAAGAATGGGAGATCGACAGCTGCAATGTCTGTACCGGCAGCTACACGGTTAGCGTGTCAAGACTGTAGGATTTCCAGTAAATCTCACAAATTTGAACATTTCCATTGGTTGCAGACACAAAATATAAAAAATATGTGCGAGGTGATTAGAAGGGGTTTCATTGAAAAATCTATTTTTGTCAAAATTTGCAGATACACGGTTAGCGTCGGACAGCGACGACATCTTTATTTTCCAGAGGAAGAAAACAACATGGGTGAGGATTTTTTTTTAAATTATAAAACTTTTTATGTAACCTGCTCAATTTTACTTGCTTTTGGAACACAAAAAATGCTCACCACGTCTGACACTTTACCATGGAAAATGAAAATGTTTGGAAAATGCCTTAACTGTACAATCATAACCGTTTATGTACCAAATAAGTGAGCAGATTTTTTTCCCCAAAAAGTAAGTATATTTTTCAGATGAAATCAGACTAGAAAATAAGTGAAAAGATGAGACAGGAGAAAAGAGAACACAAACTCACATGTGTTGACCACGTCTGTCACATCCTTGTAGGATTCAGGGGCCTGAAAGTGAACAACAGACAGACTATAGGATGCTTGGCGGGGCAGTGGGTGGATGCCTCGTGCCTACATACAGGGACCGTCCCTGCCCCCTCCAGGGCTTAGGCTATGAGAAGGTGGGGATGGGCAGAGAAGCAAAAGTGTATAACAAGAACAAGAAGAACAGATGGAGAGAGAAGGAGAGAGGGAGAGGGGGAGAGAGAGAGAGAGAGAGAGAGAGAGAGAGAGAGAGAGAGAGAGAGAGAGAGAGAGAGAGAGGGGGGGTGAAAGAAAGAGAGAGAGAGAGAGAGAGAGAGGGGGGGTGAAGAGAGAGAGAGAGAGAGAGAGAGAGAGAGAGAGAGAGAGAGAGAGAGAGAAGAGAAGGAGAGAGAGGGGGTGAAAGAAAGATAGAGAGAAAGAAGAGAAAGAGGGGGTGAAAGAAAGAGAGAGAGAGAAAGAAGAGAAGGAGAGAGAGGGGGTGAAAGAAAGAGAGAGAGAGAGAAAGAAGAGAGAGAGAGAGAGGGGGTGAAAGAAAGAGAGAGAGAGAGAGAGAAAGAAGAGAAGGAGAGAGAGGGGGTGAAAGAAAGAGAGAGAAAGAAGAGGAGAGAGGGGGTGAAAGAAAGATAGAGAGAGAGAAGAGAAGGAGTGAAAGAAAGAGAGAGAGAGAGAAGAGAAGGAGTGAAAGAAAGATAGAGAGAGAGAGAAAGAAGAGGAGAGAGAGAGGGGGTGAAAGAAGAGAGAGAGAGAGAGAAAGAAGAGGAGAGAGAGGGGGTGAAAGAAAGAGAGAGAAAGAAGAGGAGAGAGAGGGGGTGAAAGAAAGAGAGAGAGAGAAAGAATAGAAAGAGAGAGAGGGGGTGAAAGAAAGAGAGAGAGAGAGAGAGAAAGAAGAGAAGGAGTGAAAGAAAGATAGAGAGAGAGAGAAAGAAGAGGAAAGAGAGGGGGTGAAAGAAAGAGAGAGAGAGAGAAAGAAGAGGAGAGAGAGGGGGTGAAAGAAAGAGAGAGAAAGAAGAGAGAGAGAGGGGGTGAAAGAAAGAGAGAGAAAGAATAGAAAGAGAGAGAGGGGGTGAAAGAAAGAGAGAGAGAGAGAGAGAGAGAGAGAGAGAGAGAGAGCGAGAGAGAGAGAGCAATGAACAATGAACAATATTTTACTGAACTGGGCCATCTGCCTATGTCAAAGGGGACAGCTGGGTAGGGTCATCAGCAAATATGAAAATAAATAAAAATGAGAGAGAGATAGACACAGTGAGAGAGAGAGAGAGAGAGAACAATGAACAATACAACAATGAACAATAGTTTACTGAACTGGGCCATCTTCCCATGTCAAAGGGGACAGCAGAACAGATGGAGAGAGAGGAGAGAGAGAGAGAACAATGAACAATACACAATATTTTACTGAACTGGGCCATCATTCCATGTCAAAGGGGACAGCAGAACAGATGGAGAGAGGAGAGAGAGAGAGAGAGAGAGAGAGAGAGAGAGAGAGAGAGAGAGAGAGAGAGAGAGAGAGAGAGAGAGAGAGAGAGAGAGAGAACAATGAACAATACAACAATGAACAATATTTTACTGAACTGGGCCATCTGCCCATGTCAAAGGGGACAGCAGAACAGATGAGAGAGAGAGAGAGAGAGAGAGAGAGAGAGAGAGAGAGAGAGAGAGAGAGAGAGAGAGAGAGAGAGAGAGAGAGAGAGAGAGAGAGAACAATGAACAATACAACAATGAACAATATTTTACTGAACTGGGCCATCTGCCCATGTCAAAGGGGACAGCAGAACAGATGGATAGGAGAGAGAGAGAGAGAGAGAGAGAGAGAGAGAGAGAGAGAGAGAGAGAGAGAGAGAGAGAGAGAGATTATTCCCAGACAAAGCCAGGTACACAATTTCTAGTCTGAAATAAGGACTTGTTCGTTCCTCATGACGGCCATGCACGCACCTCTTCCATGACCAGCTTAGGGGAGGCCACTCTGATGCTGATGCCTTTCTCCTCAAGGGCAGACAACACAGTGGTGTAGTCCAGGTTACGCCGAGACTTGGCCCGCGACAGTGCTCTCCCCTGTGAGAAGAAACAAAATATTGTGAAGAGAGAGAGAGAGAGAGAGAGAGAGAGAGAGAGAGAGAGAAAGAAATAACTAATTTGGTAAGGCCAAGGCCCCATTCAAAGGAATGATTCACAATAAATTTAAAAAGAGAGAGAGAGAGAGAGAGAGAGAGAGAGAGAACAATAACTAATTTAGTAAGGCCAAGGCCCCATTCAAAGGGGTGATTCACAATAAATTTAAAGAAGAGAGAGAGAGAGAGCAATAACTCATTTAGTAAGGCCAAGGCCCCATTCAAAGGGGTGATTCACAATAAATTTAAAGAGAGAGAGAGAGAGAGAGAGAGAGAGAGAGAGAGAGAGAGCAATAACTCATTTAGTAAGGCCAAGGCCCCATTCAAAGGGGTGATTCACAATAAATTTAAAGAGAGAGAGAGAGCAATAACTCATTTAGTAAGGCCAAGGCCCCATTCAAAGGGGTGATTCACAATAAATTTAAAGTGAGAGAGAGGGGGGGAGAGAGATAATTCTTGCAGTACTGAGAAAAAAACAAGCAAAAAAACATACACACACACACACGAGAAAACTAGAACAACATACAACGGACAATGCAGAACAAATGTAGACAGAGACGTCGCTACTTTTATTGATATCTTGAATATGATCAAGAACTTTGAATGGCATACTTATGGATGAGAACCAAATTAACCCTCGACTGCCACCAACGCATCACGAACTGACCTGATGACATCACTGATGATGTCATCAGGTGAAGAGGAATAACCCTGATATGCTGGCTTTTGCTCTAACACAGTCAAGAGAGTTATATCCCCAGACCATTTTGCCAGATTGGCTCTATCAGCTATCTTTTTAACACTTTCACCGCCAATGTCGCATTTTTGCACCTCAATGATTTAACACCCATGTCATTAACACTCTTGAAATATGGGTCTGTTATTCAATGATATTGTGTTCCTAAATTTGAGCAGTAAGGACTGACCCTATTCTAAATGTGTCACAGAGAAATCACACAACATTGCAGACAAAATCTTTTTTGTAGCCAAGTAGTAAGTTTAATGGACATTTTTGCCTCAAACGATGGCTGGAGGCGAAAGGGTTAATGGCATGATTTGCCCAACAATTTTTTCTTTAATTTTCTTTGGCAGTCAAGGGGTTAAAAAGGAGCAACATTTGTGATGGAACTGGAAGAAGAACAGTAGCAACAAGCAACTGACCGCTCCGTGACACGTCGTCCCAAACGTCTCTGTCATGCCCTGCTCAGTGCCTGTCAGCACGTAGCTACACGTGCCCATGGTGCCTCCGATCAACACCGGTTGACCTGTCAACTGGAATATAAAACAACACAATGAAGAAGAATAATGGACAAATAACAACAACTGTTTGTGTCGTGCCCGTCAAATGTGATATAAATAACAACATAGATGGTTGTTCAACTCATGTGTGAAGGGTTGTTCTGTCAACTGGAATATTACACAACATGGCATTCTAGACTGAGAGAGAGAGAAAGAGAGAGAGAGAGAGAGAGAGAGAGAGAGAGAGAGAGAGAGAGAGAGAGAGAGAGAGAGGGGCAAAAAGAGAGAGGGGGGGGGGGTAAGAGGGAGAGAAGGGTGTGTGTGCGCATGTGTGAGTCTACTGATATAGGCTTTTTGTTTTCATGGTAAGATAGTTAATGGCAAATGATCACCTTTGAATTTGACCTTTCTTCACACACCTGGTTGTGGGGAGGGGGGGTGGTGGTGATAAAAATCTCCCCTTTTCGGCTTTGCATTTAGGGCATGTGCACATTGGAGAGATCCGCAATCCCGTTCCCTTTCCACAAGAACGGATGCTGAAACTCATCCGCAATCCCATCCACCTACCGTAATTTTTGGGTTATAAGGCGATATTTTTCTCTCCAATTTCGACCTATGAGCCTAATAAACGAGGGCGTCATATTAGTGAACAAAATTGTGAGAAGAGAGGCAACGATTGCCATACTCAGCACAGTCTACTGTGAGTCACAACATTGAAAGTGGTCACGAGTTGCCGATACGACGAATACTCACGTTAAAATGCTTCAAAATCCCTATTATCTGAGATACCGTCCAACAGATGCCATTACCCTTCAGTAGATGTAAAAAGCATCGTTGTAGAGCTTAAAATGCCATCATTCTATCAGTTTTCAGGAAGAATTGTCCAAACACAACAACAGGAAGCAGCTCAAACAGAAGTTCAATTATTTGAAAGGGGAGCCAACTCATTTATGACAGCAGTAATGGCGGTCGGTAAGCGTTTACAGGACATGTACAGGCTTCAAACTTATACTTTGTTTTGTGAGGTGTGTATCACCTTATAAACGAGGGCGCCTTTTGCTTTAAATTTTTCAGATTTTTCTTGAAAATTGCCCTATTCGCCTTATACACAACAGCGCCTAATGATCCGAAAAATACGGTATTTCCTTTACAAGTTGAACGGGGTTTCTGTACGGAACTTGCGGATTGCGGTTCTATCTAATGTGCACAAACCCTCTACTGCCCAAAGGAGGTTTACAAACAAACCTTCAAAATTTCTAGAAATGTTTAGTGGTTGCTTTAACTCATTCAAGTCGTTCTGGACATATATGTCCGGAATTAATAGACAGCTGTCAATTTGATGCATTTGCTTCAAGGGAAGTAAATCTGTGAGCAAACCATACCTTGGTCACTTCTAAACTCGCTTCGCTCCCTTATACCACAATTTTGCCTCTGATTTTGATTTTGTAGTGGTTTGTCGTGGGGTAACCAATCGGTGTAGAGCTTTTCTATATAAACTGAATAAAGTGTATATATAAAGAAGTCTGATCTTCCACTTCCCTATGTGTAAACCTGAAGTAAAAACCCATAATCTTCTTTCATTTCTCCTTTTGTTTATGTATATTTTGTTTATGGCTGGAGTGATTTGTGTGAATATTTAATAATTCAAAATCGCTGCGATGCGAACGAGTTAAAAAAGACAAATCACAGTTGGTTTCGCTCTGCCGACTGACCTGGTAGTCGACAGGGATGAGGGGGGGGGGGGGGGGGAAGGCGCGGGTGGACCCTTTGCGGTGAACCAGCAGCGTCTTCTGCCGACCGTCCACGAAGTGCTCCTCCACCTTGGCGATGTTGTGCGACACGTCGTAAATCACGTGCATGTCAAGGTCGTCCGGCGTGCTGTTGAACATCTTCGCAAACGCCTGGCGGAGTGGAAATAACAACAATGATTAACCCCCCCCCCCCCCCCCCCCCCCCCCCCCCCCCCCCCCCCCCCCCCCCCCCCCCCCCCGTGGGGATACCGGGGGTCTTTAACATAAATAGTTCCCCCACCTTCTGGAAGTTCTGTGCTTGTAACTTCCTCTAATCTGTCACTCTCTTTGACTCTGCCTTTTCCCTCTGCTTGCTGTTACAGTGGAACCTCCCTTATAAGACCTCCCATTATAAGACTCCCTTATAACACCTATTTTTCTGAGACATTGCCCTTCTTTGTAAGTCTTAAAATGACCTCCCTTATAAGACCCCTCCCTTTTAAGACCTCATTTGGGATGATTTTTGAAGGTCTTATAAGTGAGGTTCCACTGTAATAACAATAATCCCTTCTGGAAGTTCTGTGCTTGTAACTTCCTCTAGTCGGTCACTCTCTTCGACTCTGCCTTTTCCCTCTGCTTGCTGTCATCGGCTATCTAATAATATTTCTGCCTTTCCGGTCCATTCTCCTGCCTTTTTTCAAGAAACACTGTCAAAACAATTTCTTCCAGCCGAAGTCGGACATGCTGGGCCTAATTATTTCTTACTTAGGCGCATAACGGTAGCATGACGCATCTGCGCTCATAATTGACAGGACACTGTCTGAGTGATCGAAGAAGAAGAAGAAAACAATAATGATGATACAGTGGAACCTCTCTTATGAGACCTTCAAAGATCATCCAAAATGAGGTCTTATAAGGGAGGGGTCTTGAAGGGAGGTAATTTTAATACTTACAAAGAAGGGCAATGTCTCAGAGAAGTAGGTCTTATATGGGAGGGAGTCTTATAACGGGAGGTCTTATAAGGGAGGTTCCACTGTAACAGTAAGGCGTCTACATTTATAGCAAATAATGTGATTAAAATCCGTCCAGTAGGTTTTGAAAAAAATTGATGCACAGACACATAGACAGACACACGCACACCCAGAAACAATAGCCTGTCCCAGACACTGTGGGAGTCTGGCAGGGTACCAGTGTTGTGTCAAAGATAACATGCACGCTAAGGCAACCGACATGCTCTTGAACATCTTTGCAAACGCCTGGTGGAGTGATAACATCATCATCACCATGTCATGCGACATGTTATAGAATTCATGGTTCGTGGGGACTTGGAAGAGTGCCAAAAAAGGACCTTAAAAGGACCTTTAAAGGACCAGCAACATTTTTTAAAGGACCTATTTAAACCTTGTTTGTAGTTGTACTTGCAGACGTGGTGGGAGCAGAGCCAGATGCCGACAATTGTGGCTGAGCAGATTTTTTTGATTTTTTTTTGGCTGAGCAGATTCATTTGTTGCAGTAGTACTTCTGCTGCTTGCAAAAAAAAAGTCGGTCACATTGCACCTCGATTCCGCCTTGTGCCTTCTTTCAGCTTTCTTGTGATTTTCAGTCTTTGCGTGTTGTTTCAGCACCGACTCTCCCATTGACAAGATGTTGATGTTTTTTTCACAATAAGCACAACGAACTGCATGTTTGTTGTCCATCACTTTTCGGACCCAGTTCTTATAAATGTCTTCTCTCAGCCAACGATCCTGAAAACAAACACTTTCCAGGCATTTTTACACTTTTTACTTGAAAACAAGCACTGAAGCAGCCGCATGTGCGAAGAATTTCAACATGGCGCATAAGATATCTCGCCGAATCTCGCGCACGTGACCGGGTTTACAGTGACTATTAAAATTAGATCGTCTGCTCGAAAGATACGAAGGAGATCGATTATTGGCAAATTTTATTTCATTTAATATATTTTTTTGAGTTCATTTCCTATGACAAGGTACTTAGTTTTGTTTTTTTGCCCGATTAAAGGATTTAAACTGACCGCACCAATTTTAAAAGGACCTTTGACTGACTTGAAAGGACCTCCTTGCTGATATAAAGCACTTAACAGGCCTTTTGAAGACCGATCAATTTCACAGCACTTTAAAGCACCTGAAAGGACCCCACGAACCCTGTAGATGAGGTCCGTGTCAAGATCATCCAGCATTCTCTTGAACATTTTCGCAAACGACCGATTAATAAAAATAATAAGTATATTATAATATTTAGAGAGTGCGTGCGTGCGTGCGTGCGTGTGTGTGTGTGTGTATATTTTTTACGTTCATTTATTTCTATTCATTATTGTATTACTAGCTGGTTTATTCATTTATTATTTTACATTATAGCGCTTAGGGCTTTTTTAAGATTAGGCGCTAGAAATGCTAATTATCATTATTATTATTATTATTATCAAAGTCTTCCATCAATTGTTTTTTCACTTTGTGCATGTACGTTTCGCATGAAAAAACCAACAACTACAGCTTACATTGATTCAGTCATGCAGTTGGCAGGAGAATAAATTCCCTTCTATGATGATGATGACGAAGCATTAGAAGACAATAAGATGATGATAATGATGATGATAGTGACGACGATGATAATAATAATAATAATAATTAGCATTTATAGCACCTAATCTTAAAAAAGCCCTAAGCGCTTACAATAATAAATGAATAAACCAGCAAGCAATATAAATGAATAAACGACAAAGATATATTATGCACACAGACACACGAACACACTACACGCACACACACACAAACACGCAGGCACTCAAACACACGCGGATGGAAGGGGCACAGTACTTTGAAAAGAAATATAGCAGGCTATGATTTGAACAGAGTAGTTTTGAGAGAAGACTTAAATGAAGAAAGGGAGTTGGCAGAATGGAGAGGTAAAGGGAGTTTATTCCAAGTGCAGGGGGCCTGGAAAGAGAAGAATGTTCGCCAAGGGTCTTGGTGCGGTAACGAGGGATCTGGAGTAAAGTGTCATAATAATAATAATAATGATAATTTCCATAGCACCTAATCTCCCGTGGGGGCTCTAGGTGCTTCACAAAAATAATATATCTTACATGAACAACAAAAACATGTAACAACAAAAACAACAATGACAACACACACACACACACATGGAGGGCAGGATGAAAAAAAGCCTTGTTAGCTTATTCTTTAACCCTCAATAAAGATCATTTTGACTTGACTTGACACAAACACAGACACACACACATGCACGCACGCACACACACACACTCACACTTCCGCTAACACTAACACACAAAAACAAACAACCAACAACAACAAAAAGACACACACATTGGCGCGAGCGCACGAAGTGTGCGGATGCATACAAAAATTAAATGAATGTTCTGCACACACACCAGGGCTCCCAATCGTACCACAAAACAAGGGGTCCCAGGGACTCCTTCACTGACAGCATAGAGGGTCCTAGAGGCGGGATAGAGGCTCCCAGTGGCATTGCGAATGCTAAAAAGAATTTTTCTAGTGCATCCCTGGGACCCCCTGCACATTCTTTTAGAGGGTCCTTTAGAATTTTAGTGCTTCATAGACCCCCAAATGGGGGTCCCTGGGAGCCCTGACACACACACGCATGCACGCGCACACATTTACACATGAGGTAATACCTGTCTAGCGAGGAAGGTCATGGACGAGCGGTTAACCCAGGCATAGTTGGCAGCGGAGGCCATTCCTTTAAGGTAGTCCTGGCCTTCCACAGAGTTGATGTGGGCGCAAGCCAGCTGCCGGTCGTTCACCTCGATCTTGTCACGCTTCATCGCCTTCTCCATGGCAACCAGAGCGTCTGAACGGACACAGGAGAAGAAAGACGGGCTGTAATTAATCCCTTAAAGACCCACCACGTCAAGTGTCACATTCCCTCTTATGCTAGGAATATTGCTTAAGATTTCTTACCAGCTATAGGAGGGAAAACACGTGAAAACCATGATTTTGACACATGACGTGGTGGGTCTTTAAAAGTGCGGCAGGGCTCCCAGGGACCCCCATTTGGGGGTCTATGAAGTACTAGAATTCTAAGGGACCCTCTAAAAGAATGTGTATGGGGTCCCAGGGATGAACTATAAAAATTATTTTTAGCGTTCACAATGTCATCGGGACCCTCTATCCCTCCTCTAGGACCCTCTATACCGTAAGCTAAGGAGTCCCTGGGACCCCTTGTTTTGCAGGATGATTGGGAGCCCTGAGTGCCGTCCATTACCTATGTCTCTTCGTCGTCGAACATAGCTGACTAGCACACAACTGCATCTGCAAGGAACTCGTTTGTTTCCTCTCTTCTCCCCGTGGGGATACCGGGGGGGTCTTTTGCACAAATAGTTCCCCCACCTTCTGGAAGTTCTGCGCTTGTAACTTCCTTTAATCTGTCACTCTCTTTGACTCTGCCTTTTCCCTTTGCTTCCTGTCATCTACTATCTTTCTGACTTATTGGCCCATTCTCCTGCCTTTTCCCCCAAAAACAATATTCCAAATATTTTCTCCTTTGAGCTCCTCCGAAATCGGAATGTGTTGGCTGTGCGCAGCGGGGAGACCAGTGAAAACTGAAAACCAGACACATATGTACCTTACCCATTATGGCTCTGCATAGAAGCAATGGCTTAACCCTCTTGCATTTATTCCTCCCAAAACCGCCATTTATTCCGCCTAAAACCGCCTGTCCGGAAGTTGCCTCTGTGTAGTCAAGCCGCCCCAAACTTCCCGTAGCTTGCCCCCACTCTGAGATCCCCCTCTGATGGCATTTCCATGCGAATGCAAGAGGGTTAACCCTTTCACCGCCAATGTTGCATTTTAGCACCACAATGGTTTACCACCCATGTCACTAAAAGGCATCAATTCAGGGCCTGTTATCTGAAGACCCTGTTTTCTTAATTTTGGGAGGTATGACCGAAGTGAAAGTTTTACGTCCTCTTGGCATAGCCATACGGGCCATTTCTATGACTTTTAGATTTTGGGGAAAAAGGGGGAAAGGGAAAAGAAAAAGAGATTTTCTCAAAATATAGATATTTTTCTTTAATAATTTATTTTTGTTTTGATGCTGTTTTTTTTATCTTGAATAAAGAGCAAGTTTTTCTTAGGGAAAGCAATGATATATATGTCACATAGGAATTCCCAATATTGCAGATGATTTTTTTGTCTCTACCAAGTTCAGTATAATGGTATTTTGTGGCTGAAAAATGGCTGGCAGCGAAAGGGTTAAAAAAGACGGATTTAATTCAGGTCTCACCTGTGGCTACCTGATGGCCCAGCCCCCGGCTGCCGCAGTGGATCATGACGCACACCTGTCCCACACACTCCACCCCCATCTTCTTAGCGGCGTACTTGTCCATAATTTCGTCCACCACCTGGATCTCTGCATAGTGGTTCCCTGCTCCCAGGGTTCCCAGCTGAAACATGGCCGACATACCTTGAATGGTTAAACCACTAAAAAAAAAAGTTTCGTGTTTGTTGCAAGGACATACAGTGGAATCCGCTTAATCGGCCACTTTTGGGACCAGGAAAAATATGGCCGATAAAGCGAATCGGCCGATAAAACGAACATCGAGATACTGTACGACGCAATTACGCAAGTCAAAAGCAATGACGTCAAAATTAAATGTTGCAGTTCAAATTCAAATTCTTTCCCTTTTTGTGATGTGTGTGTGTGTGTGTGTGTGTGTGTGTGTTTATTAATCCTACAACTTGACAGAAGCACGAGTAAAAGACAATGATTTTGTTTTCTTGAGTGATTTTAACGCCATGCATGGTCTTTCAATTGACAACAGCTCACCTTCCAACTTCACACTCAACCATGTAAACGTCAAAAGCGTGTTGTCAGTTTGTCTGCCTCTGTTGTTCTCCCTCTCAAAAAGGGGTAAAGAGGAAAAATTAGACAGAAAAAGTGGCCCATAAAGCGAAATTGAAGATTTCAGCTTTGGCCGTAAAAATGAACAAAATAACACATGCTTAAGAAGAAAAAAATCCGTTCCAGAGGAAATTGGCCGATTAAGCGGCTTTGGCCGATTATCCGATGGCCAATTAAACGGATTCCACTGTATCTAAAAAGTTTTGTGGAAAAGGTAGAAATTTTATATTAAGTTGATTAACATATGCAAAGTTACAAAGAGGTTGTATTTAGTATGAACATAATTACGGAGAAAAAAATAGTGAAACAGATTGAACTATGCATTAACCAGTGAAAAATGACTATAAAAGGTTGTATTTTTCATCAACATGTGAAGACTTACTGCAACTTGAACAAGAGATTACATTTAGCATCAAGAAAACACATAAACAAATGAATTCAGGCCCACAGCATCCATGCTCTAATTGTGAAAGCTGCAGACCCCTCCTCACCTGGGGCAGTCCCCGTTTCTTGGCTCTGCTGGACACCTTGGAGGGGTCAGCGTTCAGCATGCGCCCATACTCCTCACAATGCTCCTTGTCCTCCGCCCACGCATAGCCTGCACAGTAACCTCTTAGTGTTTATTACAGGTATGTGTAAAAAAAATAAATAAAAAAAAACCCCCCCACACATCATGTTCTGTCTCTTCAGATTAAAACAAAAAGTACAGTACAGTGGAACCTCCCTTATAAGACTCCATCCCACATAAGACCTACTTCTCTGAGACATTGCCCTTCTTTGTAAGTATTAAAATTACCTCCCTTATAAGACTCCCTCCCACATAAGACCTACTTTCTGAGGCATTACCCTTCTTTGTAAGTATTAAAATTACCTCCCTTATAAGACCTCCCATTATAAGACTCCATCCCACATAAGACCTCCTTCTCTGAGACATTACCCTTCTTTGTAAGCATTAAAATTACCTCCCTTATAAGACCTCCCATTATAAGACTCCCTCCCACATAAGACCTCCTTCTCTGAGACATTACCCTTCTTTGTAAGCATTAAAATTACCTCCCTTATAAGACCTCCCATTATAAGACTCCCTCCCACATAAGACCTCCTTCTCTGAGACATTGCCCTTCTTTGTAAGCATTAAACTTACCTCCCTTATAAGACCTCCCATTATAAGACTCCCTCCCACATAAGACCTCTGAGACATTACCCTTCTTTGTAAGTATTAAAATTGCCTCCCTTATAAGACCCCTCCCTTATAAGACCCCATTTTGGATGATTTTTGAAGGTCTTATAAGGGAGGTTCCACTGTATCACATTCACATTCATAAGTATTCCATATTTATCACAATTATTCATTCATATTTATCTTCAATGTCATAGGATTGCCTCTCATCATTCCTTTCTACGTCTTAATCTGTGGTCAGTTGGTTGACAATCGCTGTTGATATTATATTAACCCTTTCGCAGCCAATGTCGCATTTATGCGCCACAATGGTTTAACACCCACCCATGTCATTAAAAATAAAAGGCATCAAATCAGGGCCTGTTATCCGTAGACCCTATTTTCTTGATTTTGGGAGGTAAGGATAGGCCTAATGTTATACATGTCACAGAGGAATTCACAACATTGCAGATAATTTTGTTCTATACTAGTTAACTTTAATGGTATTTTTTGTCTGAAAAATGGCTGACAACGAAAGGGTTAAAGCCGAAAATTGTTAAATTAAAACCGAAAGCTTGTTTTATGCTTTGTTTTCTATCGTGATATTCACAACTGAAGAAGAAGAAGAAAAACTTAACAAAAAGACCAAATATATCATACCTTCACGCAGAGACCAATCCACTCCCATTTCCAATGCTTCTTCAAGATTTCTGAAAACAAAATAGATATAACGTTACACACACAGAGGCTGGAAGAATGCTCATTCACCCATTTCATCAAACGAATATGAGCTGACTTTTTTCCTAAAGAGCTGGACTGTAGCCATTTTGACAGTGATACAAACAAAAACAAAGCATACATTTACTTTTTTATATTCAATCCAAGAATATAGTCAAAACCAAGAATATTCAGTCACCAAAACTTTCATTCAGCAAGGGGGGTTTGTGGACAATTCTTTACGTCATTGTCTATATTTAAGTTCGCACAAAATCACATCATTGCTTTAATGCTTACAGAACTTGCAATGAGCTCTTCCTGAAGTCTCATGTCGGGAATCCGCTTTACCACTCTTAACTCCCAAAACACGAAGCTACAAGTTTCAACACTCCAAAGACCGGAAGCCACAAGTTTTATTACTAAAGTCGGAGTGTGGCTGCCCACGTGGCAGGGTAATAAAAAAAACAGTCACACACATAATGTTCTCATCCCTAGCTGGTGCATTTGTACCATAGTGTTCAAGTGCTCTGGCTGTTGGGATGATCCCTGGAGTCTTTAAACCAGGGTACGACAACAAACAACAAACATTACTAAAAAACAACAACGGAAGCCACAAGTTTCAGCACTCCCCAAAACCGTAAGCTACAAGTTTCAGCACTCCAGAAACCGGAAGCCCAGAAGTTTCAGCACTCCCAAAAAACGGAAGCCCAGAACTTTCAGCACTCCAAAAACAGGAAGGTACAAGTTTCAGCACTCCAAAAACCAGAAGCCCAGAACTTTCAGCACTCCAAAAACCGGAAGCCCAGAACTTTCAGCACTCCAAAAACCGGTCGCCACAAGTTCTGACACGCCCCAAAACTGGAAGCCAGAAGATTTGGCACCCCCAAAACCCGATTTCTGACGTTTTCCGGAAAAGGATCACCCCTGTTAATCTGTAAATAAGCTAAACTCACACCACAATTCCCACTCACTGTGCGGTCATGGGGATGATTCCCTTGGAGCCCACCCCCACAGGGACATAACTCAGTCAAACACACACTGGGCTAACTGCTTTTTGACTGGAATCACATTCACCCCAGAAAAGCCTTTCTCTCTCTCTCTGTCTCTCTCTCACACATAATAAAAATGGGCTCACTGAGCGGTCATAGGAATGATTCCCTTGGAGCCCACCCCCACAGGGATGTGGTCAAACAGGCACTGTGCCAGCTGCTCCTTGAGGGGCGTGACGTCTTTCTCCCTCAGGTTGGTGCGCAGCAGACGAACGCCGCAGTTGATGTCGAAGCCCACACCCCCTGGGGAGACAACCGCCTTCGGGTCGCTCATGTCGAAGGCGGCAAGGTTGCCTGTAATCAGAAAAAGGGTTTAAACAGAAATGTTACGAGGAGGTGATAGTCTTTTCAAGATAGATTTCTTGCACAGTAGTTTCACCGAGTAGTAAAAAAGATGTCACTATCAATATTCAAATTAATGGGTTATCTTTACACTGTTTCAAGCAAAGGCTATGAATAAAATTAAAAGCAGCACTTTCTTTTCAAAGTAAGACCAAGAAATTTCAAATATCAAAATTGATGGGACATCTTTATACTATTTCATCAAGCACAGGCTATGAATAAAAGAAAAGGCACATGTATTTGTAGCTAGCGGCACCAAAAAATTATTTTTCAAATATATGATCCAATTTTAAGTATGTTTCATAGATCTGTTCATTATAAAGAAAACAAAAAAAGAATTAAGTCAATATCGCAATTAGTTCATGATATATGGTAGTTTAAAGTAGCATACTACCGCGACTTGGACAGAAACACTAAAATTGGCCATTTTTGAGAACCTATAACAAACATTTAGTACACACTAATAAAAACCATTTTTTGAGGATGCAGTCTCCACTATCACAAAAAGTTATGCCTCCAACAAAAAATGTTAGGGTCAACTTTTTTTGAAATTATGGACTTGCGAAGTTGGAAAAAATGCTGATGTTGAAAGTACGCAAAACAGACAATGTAGCAATTTTGGGGTATCAAAAAACAAAAAGTAATGCAACAACGGGCTTGAAACTTCCTAACTTTACATTTCAGTATGTATGGATTATGTCCAATTTTTTTCGAATGTTTTGATTGATATTTGTTAGAAATATTCAGAGTCAATTTTGTGAAAAATGCTAATTTAAAAAATATGGACATGTATAACATACATGTGTGTCTGTTCGCCCTATAACTCTTGAACCACTTGACAGAATTGCTTCATATTTTGTGTGGTGGTATATCATGGTACACAGATGGTCATACAGAAAAGGTGTGACCTTGTTGACCTTGAAGTTTGACCTTGAAAACTTATATTTTATATTATATATTTCAAATCCGAGCTGTATCTCATAAACCAGAAGACAGAATGGCTTCAAATTTTGAGTGGTGGTGTATCACACTGCAGGAATGCCCCCATAGAAAAATGGTAACCATAGTAACCTTGACCTTGAAGTTTGACCTTGACAAAAAATTATTTTCAAAGCCATGTTTTTCACCTCAATGGACTTACAATGTTCAAACTTTCTATGAGGATGCATTGACTACAGGCAATTCTAGATATTGGGTACTAGTCAAGGTCAAGGTCAAGGACATAGACCTTGGATGTGTCAAATCTGTGTTTGGTCCTATCTTTAACATTTTTGCAGTTACAGACTTCAAAATTGGCATATTGGTAGGCTGAATCAAGGTCATGTATGGCACAAAGTACTGATTTTGTTAATGACCTTGACCTTGATTTTTTAACTTATCGTTTTTTAGCAGTGGCTATAGTTCAGACACCATTGGGTTTACATCCACATAACCATTTATATTCATGATCCACATGACCTAAGGGATGTAGTGGGAGAAATTTGAAGTCACTTGACCTTGGCCTTCACATTTGACCTTGAGGCTGTTATATGTTATTGTCGTTCCCTGGCTTAAAGACTCCAGGGATCATCCTAACAGCCAAAGCAATTGAACACTATGGTACAAATGCATCAGCTAGGATATAAGAACATTACGTGTGTAACCGTTTTTGATTACCCCGCCACGTGGGCAGCCACACTCCGACTTTGGAGGAATTTTGGGGTGATGTTATGCTAGGAACTTGTCATGGCTAAAGACAATTCTCACATAACTATGCAGAACATAACAACATTTTGATGTACTAACCCTTGGTATTCTAGCTTATGTCAATTGGTCTGACACAGCATTTGCCAAGGCGAGCTGTTATAACTTATAATAGTTATATATATGAAAAGGGGCTGTATTTCGAGAACCACTTGAAGGTATTAATTATATTTTGTTTGGAGGTGTATCACCAAGACAGGGTCTAAAATGTAAAAGGAGGTTGGGGGTATAACTGCCATGAAGTAAAGCAAGCAGGGCACGGTTGTTTGAGAGAATTTAAAAAGAAAGTATAAAATTCCAGCATGTTTTAATTTGTTGGAAGTAGTTCTTGCTCAAAATTCTGAGGAAAATCAACCATTCCTGTTCCAATGGAAAACCATTGTAGAACATAGCTGGATGCAAAAGACTTAGACCCTCAAATTAGAAGGCACATGTATGCATTAACTCTTTGTGCTGCAGCCTTGGGGATTTGCTGGCCTTTGGGTTTCCTTGATCTTCTCCATGTCAGCTGTTAACAACTGCTCTCAGCTAAGAAAGTAACTTTCAAAATGGAGTGCCCGTAAGGAAAAGCATCTTCCCTGTAATTAGTGTAAAGAATTTCCAGATCCAGATTCAAGAATAGCTGAACAAATTAACTCCCCTGTTATCAGGCAGTCACGTTCCCTACTGGCACTTGAAAATAACAAACCAAAATGACAATAAACAGCTCCAACAAGTACTCATCTGCTATGTGTGCATATGTGTGTGTGTGTGTGTGTGAGCAAGCACGCATGCTGCGTGGGTGCGTGCATGCATGCACCTGTGTGCAAATAATGTGTTACTTGTGTGACTGTGGTGTGGGCATACAAAACCATGCAGATATTTTATGTACTATGTGTATGTAATTCTTCATGTTTGTGTTCTATTTTTCTGCAGCAGAACATTGTTTTTGTGTGTTTTTTTCTACTCCAGTGCTTCTAACAATGTTAACAGATGAATGTATAAGCAACTCAGCTTAGATAAGATTGGCAGTGATTTCTCTGAAAAATAATACAGTTCATTTCATGGAATGCGCTAACATTTTATTAAGTGGTATGAATGAGTGTCAATGTGTGTGTGTGTGTGTGTGTGTGTGTGTGTGTACTTGTTTGATGCGTTCATTTTTTTATGCAAACGTAGCTTTAATCAAAAAAAGAATTGACTAAGTATTTGCAGTGATGTACTGAGGATTGAAAAGTGATAGTCGAACAAATTGTCCTGGGACAAGATAAATCAATAGGACTATGTCATGGCTCTTGCAAAAATCAATAAGACAAAGTGTGCAAAAATGTTAATCAGACGTGTGTCCTGACAGGGGATAACACAATAACACATTTTTAGTTTTAATAGGTCAATGTCCTATGACCGGGTCCTTGGGACATCACTGTAATAATTTGTTTTTTAAAACCTCATTTGATGGCGCCATAATTGCATCTAGTAGGCCTACACAGCTACGTACTATAACATATTTCAACATTTATCAGGGAATGGATGACGAACAATATTTTCATGAGACTCAGTTCATCTCCTGACGATTAAAACACAAGAATAAACAGATATATATGCACAGGGCATTAAATCAGCAAGGGTAGGATCATCAAAGACTGACACAGAGGCCTACACAAAAACATAAGGCAGTGGCTATGTTGCCGGTCACTGTAATTTAGCCTACAGGCTATTTTTCCGGTTACAGTAATTTAGCCTGTATCCACAGTGTAGGTAGGCTAAAGTACCGGTCAAGCTAAACTCAGCTGGAATGCTAGTTTATTTTAAAATCATACTTTTCTTTAACAATACTCAATGCAAATGCGCCTTTGAGAAGGAACTAGGAGGTACTCATTTTTTTTCATTCCTGGCATTGAGATACAGTAACACATGGAGAGAGAGAGGTATGAGCAGTGAAAGACAGTGAAAGAGAGACAACGAGAAAGACCATGACAGAGACAGTGAGACTAGAGAGACAGGGACATTAGAGATAATCATACACTCACAGTCACACACACACTTGTGCTCATTAATAGTTACCCCCCCCCCCCCCTCACACACATACACATGGGAGTGTGCATGCATGCACTTGTCACACAAGCAGACCACAACCATCGATACCATAACCATAACACACAAATAATAATTACACCAATGTCCTGGACCTTATTGGGCCTGGGACCTAAAGGAATCATCAAAATTACATTTGGGACACAAAAGGATCAACCAGGAGTGAGATATATTGGGCCTGGGACATAGCGGGCTTATCCCGAATGATGACTCACAGACATAGTCACAATCGCATCGTAGTGGGGTCAAATCGTATGCAGTGATTGAGTGTGGCTAGGCCTTGAGTCCCCCCCCCCCCCCCCCCCCCCCCCCCACAATATTAATTTTGATTTTTTTTTTTAAACAAAAAAACCTTAGCCTCGTTGGGGTTTCAGTTTGGGGTAACATACCCGAGCATTCAAGAGGTCATAGGCCTACATGTGTGTGTCTAGCACATACACACAGAAGAACAGACAGAAAGAGTGAGAGAGACAGGCAGAGAGGGATCTGTATCTGTAACCACTTCTGACATTTGAAACCAATGGGATAGAGAGAAACAGAGATTGAGAGAGAGAGAGAGAGAGAAAACGAACAAACACAATTTTATTTATACAGGGTAATGAGATAAGTATACATGTTTTTTTACACCCTGTGGCAAATGAAAATATATAAAAAAAAACAATAACAAAACATGCAATGAAACTATTGAAAGTAAAAATAAACCACCAATAAAATGTAAAAAGTGAAAACGTTGACGGAGAGAGAGTGAAGGGGATGGGGGGGGGGGGGGGGGGGGGGGGGGGGGAGAGAAACAAGAGACATAAATTAAGACAGAGAGTGAAAGAATGAGAGAGAGTGAGAGAGACAGACAAATGCAGAAAGATAAAGAGGTAGAATAAGACACTGACATAGACAGCCGGAGAGAGAGAGAGTCAGAGTGGAAAAAAGAACATAAGCTAAATAGTGACAGGCAGTTTAGCCTTAAGCTAAATTACCATGACCGGCAACTATTTGAAAACATAATCATGTAAACTGCAGAAATGAACGTTGGTGCGAGCAAACATACAAACATACACAATGCCATCTTTCACTTTCAGGCAACATACAGTCTCACCCATACAGTCTCTCAAATTTACACACAATGCCCCTCCCCCCACCCTCACTTACCCACCATGCTATGCATCAGGCAGGCAACACACAGTCTCACCCATACAGTCACCCCACACACACACTCACACAAGGACGCGCACGCATACACACTTTTATGTCTGGGACACACACTAAGTAACTTGTCTTGCTAGTTAGCCTAGCCTAGATCAAAGTGTCTTTGGTTAGGCCTAGGCCTAGATCTACTTTCTGTTTGCTCTTTCTTTTCTCGTGTTTTAAAAAAAATCTATTCTTAATTAACAAACTTATTGTAACAAAGATGATGTTAATTATGCATGTCTGCGCTTTAAAATCAAACTTTACTTGACTTATTCTAGACTCAGATCAAGCTGAATCGTGAATGTTGGCACTGTGGCGGGCACTGCGTCTGCGCCATCGCTGTTTGCATGGCGCTCGGCACTTCATGCCCGATTGAAACAGTGCCAGCATTTTTCATTCAAGATGTTTGAGGAGTTGAAAAAAATTGGGATTCTTAAAGGCTTCTTGAATTTTAAAATGGATACGCATAACTGACTTAAAATGCCCCCTAAGCCGAGAAAAAGACAGAAATCCGAGGCCTATCAAACTTCGTCTACCATTTCCGGTTAAATTTTATTGACAGTCTGAGCCGACAATGGGTGTTTGTGATTATTGCTGTTAAACTTCTTCTAAGTCGCACCCGTGTAAAAACCGATATCATCACATTTTATTTGAGCCATCTGTCTTATAAAATGCAAAATCTGAACTTACAGGCTTGCGTATTTTGTCCGGCATTACGCTTGAAAGTGGGTACATCGCATCGTTTCAAACAACTTCGCTAGGCCTCGCTGAATGCAGCGCGCGCGTGTGCGGCTAGGATCGTTAGGTTCGTTTGGTTGACTTGTGGGGAAACGATGTGCTATAAATAGATTTTCGGTTACTGCCGTTGTATAGAAGGGAGATTATCCTGTCTTCTCATGGGTGAAACGTATTATTTTTTCAGCTTGGTTTTCGCTCAGTTACGGAAAGTGTGAAGAAAAAAGTTGATTTTTGTACACCGTTTTTTCTAACAGTAATAAATAATTTTGTGGCTTACATCAATGGAATCCTCAGTTTTTGCTGAAGAAGTAGATACCAAGTATAGCCGTATCCGATGTGCATCGCTTTCCCACAAAGCCGAGAAAGCAGCGTGCCGAATGAGCTTATTTTAGAAACGCGACGTCGGCTGGCTCAAATTTATAAAAGTAGCTATATGTCTTGTAGTTGTTTTTAATTTGCTTGATTTTTATAGGCTTTCAACACACAAAAACAGACATTCATCAAAAAGTTGAAACAATAAACTTTATTTCACAACAAATTTGAGACCAGTCTGTGCTCAAATAGCTGAGAACTGAGCAGTTGAAAATGATGAAAATCAGGGTTTGTGTCAAAATGATTGACGTCAAAGACGCGCCGTGCCGCTAGCTAGTATTTGTCTTCAAAGTAAGACCAAGAAATTTCAAACAACGTAAACTTAAAGGAATGTAAAATTAAGTGACAAATTTACCTACACAAAGTGAATGCAATGATGAACAAAACACCCGAGCGCCCACGTTGTTGCTGGTTATATTTCAGAAATTTTCCCTTGCAAAGTGAATGCAAGTTTGACACTGCAAGTTTGTTTGGTTTTATTCTAAAACCAATAATTCGATACAGTGGCATGTATACCAATGGCGTATCATCAAGAATCTGGATGGAGGACTCTTCAAACTTTGGGGGTCAGACAAAATGATAAGCATCTCTATGCACAGAAACAGATACCTTAGTTTTTACTGTATTTTTTAAAATAAAAGACCCCCGCGCCTTATAATATGACTAGTAATATAGTACGAAAATATCGTAGTGAAATCTGAATGTTACGTAAAATTTGGGTGTGTGCGCCTATAGTAAAAACACACCAAAAAACGGTAATATGCTTGTTTCAGACCTCTTTTGACTTTCCACAGACACTTACCAATAGCAAATCCGTACCCAGAATGCACATCAGGCAAGCCAACCGACCTCTGAAACAAAGGATTACAGTGACAGGCACACACCAATGTCAGCTTTGAGTTGTACAAAAACATTCAGTGTAACTTAATTATGATTGTGTGTGTGTGTGTGACTCTGTGTGTGTGTGTGTGTGTGAGTGAGTGTGAGTATGTGCGTGTGTGTGTGTGTTTTGGATTGGAAGAGGAGAAGACAGGAGGGGAGAAGACAGGAGGGGAGAAAGGGATGGGGAATTTAAAACAGAGAGAAGTATGCAATGTAGTATGACTTTAATTTTGAAGTATATACTAATATAGGGATTAACTCTTCTAGCACCATGGGCAAATCATAACATTCACCCAGTACATCACACTTCACTCCCACCAAATGCAAAGACATTCACTGCCAAGTACCCTGTTGTGTGATTGATCATTTTTAGAGCTTATGTCAGTGACTTTTCCGTCAAAACAATACATGCGCACTCCAAAAAAACAAACTTACCCCCCTCTTGTCTGTTGAGATGCAATGAAAAACCAAAAACATAAAAAAAATACATGGCGCTAGGAGAGTTAAATCACTGTTAATTGTAACACTAACAGTTGACAGAGAGATACAATAACACTTTTTACTGCCAAAAAAAATTCAAGACAGAAAACAGATCTATACAGAGCTTCAGATTGTCGGTGCGCCCGCATCATTGACTCATTCGTTTTAACAATGGCGCATGTCAACACATTGTGGTACGCCCTTAGTTGTGAGTCATCTGCATAGAAAACAGATCTATACAGAGCTTCAGATTGTCGGTGCGCCCGCATCATTGACTCATTCGTTTTAACAATGGCGCATGTCAACACATTGTGGTACGCCCTTAGGGCGCATCCCATTCCATGAGACAAAGAGAGAAAAGTTGAAAAGCTATCCGTTTTGGCGTTTTCCAAAGTATCTTGCTCTAGTCGTTTTGCTAGCTAAACTAAGAGTCTTTATTGTCTACGCAGACACACATGTGCACACACAAAAATCATTACACCACATATTTGATAAATAATGATTTCTGTATTTATTGTTTTTTGCTTATCTTTTTAAGCCCCTTATAGCCTGATTCCGCCCATGACATCCATTGCTTTCTCCTACCAAGCCGTCTAAAACCGCCCCCATACACCCACTTCGTTATGTATTTTGGAGTTAAAACTGCAATATCAAAAAATCAAAAATATCACATAACAAAAAAAACATTGCAAGTTAAACATTCTTCATTTATACACAAACCCAGAACATTTGAAATCAATCCATCAAGTACTTATTTTTTAATATTTTTTCAAACAAAGTACCCCATTTGGGGCCCAGTTTACCAACATTAATTTGGTGGCTACAGGGAGTAGAGTCGTCATTTTAATCGGGGTTACAAGTGTTAAACATAATGTTAGTATTTATACCATGTGTGTAGAGCTTATTCATCGTGTTTTTTCCCCGTACTCATTGTAAATAATGTAAACCTATTTTGTTCTTTATATCTATTATGATCTGTGTTTCTATCTTTTCATACATAATCAGTGTTTATGTACAATGCTTTGTTTAATTTATTTTATTTTTCTTGTGTGTGCGTGTAGACATTACTCATTGTTTTTAGTGCTTAGCTCAATGTTAATGTACAGCGCTCTGAGCTCCCTGCAAAGGCAGTAGAGCGCTTTATAAATGTCCAGAATTATTATTATTATAATTATAAGTGGTCCATCATTTTGAAAATTGACCCCTCATTTTGTGCAACCATGAAGTCTGAAAACAATCAGAAGGTCTGTCTATACAATTCCACGGTGGACTCACATGAACGATGCCCGGCAGGGCGGCCACGTTGGCGATCTGCTTCATGCCCGGCAGGAAGCCTCCAAACCCTCTGGAGTTGCATGACTGCTTCAGTTCGTCAAACATCAGCTTTTCAAGGCGATCATTCACATAGAAATAACCGTCAACCTGAAAGAAAAAATAAACTCGGCTAGAATGTAAATGACTGCTAACAGTGCTATATATATATATAGGATAAAGTACCGTATTTTTCGGACTATAAGGCAATACTTTTTTCCAAGACTCAGACCCCTGCGCCTTATAATGTGACTGATGAAATAGTAAGAAAATAGTCACAAAATCTTAAATTTGGGGTGTGTGTCTTATACAAAGGTGCGCCGTATAGTCCAAACAAGCGCGAAATCGCAATAGTTTGTGGCACGCGGTCTATTTTTACCACTCCAATCATGAGTTACCTCCCCTGGATTGTCAATAATTTTAATCTGTAAACCAGAATGTTACCTCTGCACCATTTCGTAACTTTTTATATCTTTTGGAAAACATTTAAAACTATGTATCCTACTTATACTCATCAAAAGAAGCACCGCATACTCGTCGTGTCTGTTGTAGTGTCTGTATTACATATGTTTATTATTTTGTACGCTTTTAAAATACATCATTTTAAAGAGTGGCCAGAAGTGTAGCCTCGATTTGAAGTGCGACAATTTTGTCAAAATGTGCGATTATTTTGGAACGACAGACCGACAAAGTGAGTTATACTTATAGGTTTGTGGCTTGAGCCACAAACCAAAATACGGTAATTTTACTTGTAATTCTTCATCTGTTTAATTAAATGAATGAGGGGAAGTAACTCTTTGTTAATTAACTCCCTCCACCAAAGTTATTTTCGGCACCCCATTGCCTAGCAAAGTGTGAGCAATAGCCACTTGAAGAAATGAAAATGTTCACATACACTAATTATACGGAAAAGAACATTATAATTTCGATGATTACAAAATTACAGTCTATCTATGTAAAACATATTTGAAGTTGAACAGATTGAATCAGTGACTGGTAAATGAAACTGAAACTGAAAGGAAAAGAAGTGCATAAATTTGAGTAACTCAGCTTCCGAGCCAAACAATTGACATGCTGTATAATTTGGCATACACTCAACAAAACAATGACAACATGTCAACAACAAAACACTAGCCACTTTTGTAACCAACATTTTCTTGCAAATCTTTACAAACTTGACAACCCACTCCAAACAATCACATTTTAATAAAAAGAAAACAAAAACCTGGTATTTAGTAATTTATAACAACACACTTTTTATTTTATTTTGGTAGTTATTTGAGTCACAAAGATTTGCCTCTGTGAAATTTGGGTAGCTCCCACCCGGAGAGCGCGTTGCCGTGAGCGCAGCGCCACCCACAGGATGCATGTTAGGCGAGTTTGTGTCATCCATTCCACCGGCACAACATGGCCTACTCCTACCCTTCCGAATAGTGGAATAGGCTTTAAGTTTAATGTGTGCGCAAGATTTTGTGCATGCGTTCGCACATGGGACCTTGGTTTAAAAACTCATCCCAAGGACTATAAAATAGGAGCAAAGTGCATTTCCCAAGGACCCAACACTGTGGAGTTTGAGCACTTGCAAACCCGTTAGATTACGTGCCAGTAACTCTAACTAACTGAGCCATGGCGCCTCACATCAAATCTGTTTCAAACAAAGCAAGGAAATGAAACCAGGTTCTGTCAATTGTTATAATCTGTAAATCTAATTGAGATGCTACTCACTTTCATGTTGTCCACAAAGCCCTTTTTGATCTTCCAGCAGTAGGGGTCAATCTTCTCCAGGAATTTCATTTCTTCATTGTACGTCCTCATTTTGACTGGCTTGCTGAAGTTTTTATATTCAAATGGAAATCAGTCTGTGCTGTCTGGAAAAAAAAAAGCAAACGCAACATTGAACATGTATTTTTGAAGTGTGTTGTGTATATATATGTATTACATTGTAACTCTAAACTACTGGTCTGCTGCAATCCCATTAGCCTGGGAAGGCACCCCATCCTTGAGAGTAAACCCTGATGGAAATTCTGGAGTTGCGAGTCCCTAATTCGGCCTAAGGCAGTCTGCTGCTTATCTCAGCTACATTCCAGCAACTCCTAGTCCTACAAGTACAACCTTACAAGTGGTTGCCACAGCCGTCTCAGTCTGCTGAGCCAGTGTATAATCATTTTACCTCCCCTTAAAGACCCCCCACATCACGTGTCACATTCCCTCTTATGCTTGGAAGATTTCTTAACATTTCTTACCAACAATAAGAGGGGAAACACGTGAAAACCATGATTTTGACACGTGAAATGGTGGGTCTTTAAGAGTGGGTATGGTATACGCAAGCTGTAATCCATTTTACATCCTAGCGCTGGCGGGATATCGGCATTCCTTTCCCGCCACTTCACTTCAGCCACCAAAGGGCTTGTAGTTGTACTTGTAAGTTTGTACATTTGTAGACCCTGTGCTGAGACCTAAATCTTCCCACAGGTCCTCACACGCAAAAAGAGTGCCATTGTGTGTCTGTTTGTGTATATCACTATATGTTATCGCAATTGTCATCAGTCTGCGATGCACTGATCATGTTCCAATCCAAGTATGCAAAGTGAGGTAAGTGTGTGTGTGTATCTTCTTCAGATTGTTATTCTTGGACATGCATGTACAATGCGCTGATTATTTTGCCATGGAACCGGAGAGGTTCAACCACTTATGTCAGAAGAAAGGGCCTTAGGCTTAAGGTCAGAGGATGAATTTGAGAATTCAAAACAAAAGATCTAGATTGATATAAAAGAGGTTCCTACGATGAAGCTGGGGGGGGGGGGGGGGGGGGGGGGGGGAAGTTCTTGGATTCTTTATGCTAACAAACACTGAACAGGTCTGTCACTAGTGCCAGAGATGATGTCCTCAGCAGCAGCGTGTCCAAGAAAGTGCTTCCAGACCCTAGCTGCGAAGTCCTCTGGAGCATGGGCTTCCACAGCCACTGTTGGTAACTCGTTCCACTCCTTGATGGTGCAGGGAAGAAAGAACATTAGCGGTACTGAGACTGGCACTGGGGAACAAGTTGTTGAGAGTATCCTCTGCATTGCCGCTGTGGTGGAGGTACAAACCTTCTCCTGTCACCATGCCATTCAGTATCATGTACAGCATCTGTCGGATCTGAGCATGGTGCATGCACTCTAATGTGTGTGCATGCATGCTTGCAAGCCTGTTTGTGCCATATCTGTATATAAGCCAAAGCAATTGTATGAGAACTAAGCTATACATAGGCCTAAAGCATGTAAATAATATCTTATGCTGCATAATTTCCAGTGGTTGAAAGCATTAAGTTAACAGTTATGATGCAACAAGTCACACAAGTGAACAACGTCAACGTGTAACACTAACAGTAACAGTAACAGCACAGCAGTAAGCTGATCAAAAACAATTTTATTGTGTTGAAAACATGGCAGTATTTAAAAAAATGCTTGTGGTGTAAACAATACCAAAACAACACAGAAACAAAGAAAGCTTCACTAACAGTGATTGAACATTGATGTTTTAATTAAGTCTGCATTCTCTTACCAAACTACTTCTGCAACCGGAACACAATGTGTCTGCCACAATTTGTTACAAGAGTAATTGCCCTTGAAATATAATGGCACATTGCACAATATACAGATTTGTCAATATGCGAATATATTTTATTCACCAAGTTTCCCATGTGATTTTATTTTTAATTCTCTTATTATTGCTACAGTCAAAGAATAATTATAAAAGTCTACGTAAAGCCAACTAAATGTATACGAAGTTTGCTTCACAGTAGTTTATTTGTACATTATTTTATCCTCAAATTGTTGGATGAGACACTTAAGTTACCCCTTCTTGCAAACACCACTAACAAGCAGAGAAAGCCGTGTTGATAGTCAAAGAACGGAAGAAGGTAAATTTTCCCTTTCTTTTGTGAGGAACTGAAAAGAAAGCTTCTGAAATGAATACTTTTCCAACTTCAATTGGTATTTCTTTTGGTTAAATCCTAGACCATCTTTCTGAGTCTGGCCGTTTGTCTGGCTGTCTACCCACCAAAACTCTGTCTGTCTCTGAGTCTGTCTCTCTCTCTCTCTCTCTCTCTCTCTCTCTCTCTCTCTCTCTCTCTCTCTCTCTCTCTCTCTCTCTCTCTCTCTCTTGTTTTTCTTCTTTTCTTTTGTTTCTCTCTCTTCAACCTCTTCGCCCTTTTCAGTTGTAGGTCAGAACTAACCTTGACAACAATATTGGAAGAATATTTCACCCCAAGCAGCTGGCCCAGATCTACTGCCGCACTCAATACAGGCAAGCAAGTTTCCTGCCACATACCATCAAGGCATTGGTCAACCTCCCTGAACAGGCTGTTGACTCAACAGTTGAGGCGGGGACCTTGGGCACTTTTGTGTCCTGGGTCTCCAAATCACAATAACTACACTCCTTTCTCTCTTTTTCTTTATTTTCTTTAGTTCATTTTAATTTATTTTAGTTCATTCTCCTTCTTTTTTTCCTTCCCAATGACGCGGCATCACGTTGGGGCTCGATTAGCGGGACCTGGCTGGCTGGGCCAAGCTTTCTATTTTTCTTCTCTTTCTCCTGTCCACTTTCTTCTTGATAATTTGCTGTCTTGCGCATTCCCATAGATCCTCCAAATGTTTACAGCGACATAATAGTCAGAAGTGACTGTGGTTGCTATAAGGAAAGGAAAGAAGAAGAAGAAAGAAAAAGAAGAAGAGCAATTACTGTCTTTATAACACTTTAACAGACTAAGGAGTAAAGGACTCTGTTACTGTTAGACGCCTGGCTACTTGCAGACCGTCAGCACTTGAACGTAAACATGATTCGCTGTGTGTATCTGTATGCTAAATAGGCCTACACCTGTGGGATTTAAACTAAGAATTAATCCTCTTTGTTTTTTATACGTTTTGGCAGTGTGACTCTTTTTATTCTGTAAAACTTATATATCTGGGCATCTGGTCCTTTGGATGAGACCTAAAGCCGAGGACCTGTGTGCGAACTCATGCACAAGAGCTTGCGCGCATGTAAAGCCTATTCCACTATTTGGTACGAGTAGGCCGTGTGTGCCGGTGGAATGGATGACACAAACTCACAAAGCATGCATCCCGTGCGCCAATAGCAGTCTAAACGAAGACTTTGGACGTGGGGCAGGATAAGCATCCCCAATCGGAAGAAGAAGATCAATTTCTGGATTATGGTTTGCATCATTAGTTGATTTACTTTTTTAATTTACTTGGTTTTTTAAATTGTTATGATGTTGATCAATTCTTTCATGATGCACCCAGAGAAAGAGAGAGTGTGCTTTAACCCTTTCACCGCCAGCCATATTTCAGGCAAGAATTCCCATTAAATGTACCTGGGTAGAGAGCAAAATCCATCTGCAGTATTGGGGATTCTTCACATGATATGTAAAACAAGGTCTATCCTTACTTCCCAAAACTAAGACTATAGTTTTTTTTGATAATAGACCCTAATTTGATGCCTTTTAGTGATTTGATACCTTTTAGTGACATAGGTGTTAATTAAATCACGGTGGTGCTAAAATGCGACTTTGGCGGTGAAAGGGTTAATATGTTGCTCTTTAATTTTGTTTTCAGATTAGTAGTTCACGGTGGGGTAGGGAGGAGTCCCAAGTTGCACTGAGATCATTCGCCATGTCGGAGGACGGGGACTGGCCCGGCAGATGGAACCACGTGAAGAAACTGCTGGAGAGATCAGGACCCTTCGCACACCCAGACTTTGAACCCAGCCCTGAGGTAAAACTGGTGTTTCATTAACTCTTCCATGGGTGCAACTTTTCCTGGTATACAAGGATTTCCTGTTTTTGAATTTTACCAGAAAAGGAATTTCCTTTTTTTTTAATTTGTCAAACAAGAACTAAAATACCTTCATAAATAAATTTTTGCTTCAGTTGCAGGGGACCCCTGGACCCCGGCCTTTCGATTTTTTTAATTTTGTGTAGTTGCACCCGTGCTCTTCTCCTCCGAAGTCGGAGTGTGGCTGCCCACGTGGTGGGGTAATCAAAAACGGTCGCTTACATAATGTTTGCATCCCTAGCTGGTGTATTTGTACCACAGTGTTCAAGTGCTTCGGCTATTGGGATGATCCCTGGAGTCTTTAAGCCAGGGTAGGACAACGACAACAACTCTGATATAATATATTCACCCAAGACATCACTCTACACTCCCACCAAGTTCAAAAACATTCACTGCAAAGTACCCTGCCATGTGTTTGTCTATTTTTTAAAAGCTTATGTGACTGTTTCTTCCATTAACCCTTTCACTGACAATGTCGCATTTTTGCACCACAATGGTTTTAACACCCATGTCACTAAAAAGCATGAAATCAGGGTCTGTTATCTGAAGACCCTATTTTCGTAATTTGGGGAGGTAAGGATAGGCCTAATGTTATGCATGTCACAGAGGAATTCGCAATATTGCAGACTTTTTTTTTCTCTACCCAGGTAAGTTTAATGGTATTTTTTTGCTGAAAAAAGGCTGGCGGCGAAAGGGTTAAAGCAGCGCATGCACACTCGATTAAGTAGTTACTCCCGTCTTGTCAGTTGAGATGCAGCGGACAGCCAAGAATGTCAAAAAATACATGGTGCTAGAAGAGTGAATAACTATTTTGATGAGCTCTCTAAGTTACAGCACCAGTGTCGTCTTAATTCTTCATTTCCTGACTCATGTTTTGCTGAAGAGATCAAGGCCTTCACACACTCACACTTTCAATGAATCCAGCTAGTCTTGATCTACATTATTTACCTTTTGGCTGCCAGCCATTTTTCAGCCAAAAAATACCATTAACCCTTTCACCACCAATGTCGCATTTATGCACCACAATGGTTTAACACCTATGCCACTAAAAGGCATCAAATCAGGGCCTGTTATCTGAAGACCCTATTTTCATAATTTTGGGAGGTAAGGACAGGCCTAATGTTAGACATGTCGCAGAGGAATTCCTAATATTGCAAATTTTTTTTTCTCTTCACAGTTAAATGTAATGGTACTTTTTGGCTAAAAAATGGCTGGCGGCGAAAGGGTTAAGCTTAACTGGGTAGAGAAAATAAAATATCTGCAATATTGCGAATTCCTCGTTGACATATATAGCATTAGGCCTATCCTTACCTCCCAAAATTAAGAGAATAGGGTCTTTGGATAACAGGCCCTGATTTGATGCCTTTTAGTGACATGGGTGTTAAACTATTGTGGTGCCAAAATGCGACATTGGTGGTGAAAGGGTTAAAGATAGATTTACCCAATATTTTGGAGTGCATTTATATCACTTGCCATCTTCATTTTGTCTTCATTATTCTAATGAGCACTCGTAAGTTGCAGTATCTAAATTATTTTATTCCCGACTCCCATTTTCCTGAAGAGATCAAGGCCTTTAGCACACTCACACTTTGAATACATCTTCATCTACCATATTTTACGGACTACAACTACAAGGCAATACTTTTTTCCTACACTGAGACATTCCTACACCTGCGCCTTATAATGTGACTAATAATATAGTGAAAAACTATAACAAAATTGAATTTTGTGTAAGTTTTGGGGGGTGCGCCTTATAATCAGGTGCGCCTTATAGTCCGTAAAATTCGGTACATTGTTATAGACAAATGTACATGACTTATGCCAATTATGGCAGTATTTTTATATTGCTTGACCATTGTCATCATCACAGTTTGCCAAAAAAAATATTTTATCGTGATCTTAAATTATTCAATCTAATTTAATCATACTATACCAACACTCAAAACAACTGCATTAGCCTAAAACAACCTGGAACCTTACCCTAGCACATAGCTAAAACGAAAGTGGCCCCAAGGGACTGCACCCATACCGCAGGGAGTAGCGGGAGTGACTCCCCCTACTTCCGGGTATGACGCGCACCCTTGGGACACCGGATATGTCATTCTTAAATTTTCCAGCCTTTCAATCACACCTGGGCCTACCCTACTCCGCCTTTTCTGACTCTTGTCTATCTGGTGGGTTCGTTCCGTGTTTAGCTTTGTTCGATTCAGTTTCTTGGGAAGGCTGTTAGTCATCCTATCGATATTATTTCATTGTCATTTCTTGGTGTTCGTTTTAGTTGAAAAATTATTTCGTTCACTCTGTTGTTCGTTTTCGGGGTGGCGTCAGCCATTATGGCTTCTTGCACCCCTCGGTTTCCACTTCGGGGAAAGCAGTTTCTCTTCGGTTGTTTTTCTGTTTTCCAAGTCAGTTGACTCTTCTTCTCTCACTAGGGACCCTTTGGGCAGGTTCTCTTAATCTTCTCAAGAAGTTTTCGTCTAATCCCCTCACAAATCCTACGTCTAACGTCCAGTCACAGTCCGTTTCGGTTACACCGGCCTAACCGGTTTCGGAGCCCATTCCAGTTTCTCTCCCTTCGGAGGTTTCTGCTCCTTCTCCTTTTCCGTTGGACTCGCAGGCTTTGTACTACGTCACTTGGACTCTCTTAGGCCGTTTAAAGGGTTTTTGGTTCTTCTGTTCTCTACCGTTTCCAAGTCAGTACCGTTGAAATGGGTTTTTTCCACGGTTATCCTGACGTCACTTGGATACTCTGTTCACAGTCTCAGCCTCGGAGGACACAGGTGGTGTCCGACCTCTCAGTAACGAAGGCGGTCACACTTCGCTGTCCCCTCGGTTTTCTTAGTCTGATGGGGTCGATTTCGGAGCTCCTTCCTCTGGCCTGGGTATACATAGGCCCTTGCAGAGAGAAGTCAGAGTGCGCACTCCTTCTTTCACGGTTTCAACCATGAGTTGTTCAACCTGTTGACTCGTTCGGCCGTTCCAGTCATCCTGTTTCGGACTGGTTCCGTCCCGATCTGGCTTTAACTGTCCGGCTAGCATGATCTTCCCTTCTCAGCCGTCAGATCACCGAACGGCACAGCTTTCAACCTAAAGTTGTTCGACGGGGTGATTTTTGCCTTCCTTCAGGCCCCCCCCCCCCCTTTTTTTTGGTCTTCGGCGTCTCGTTCCGACCGTTTTTTATGGTTTAGGTCGAGGTGTGTCATCGTCACGTTTGCACACTGTTTCGCTTTTTGTCTACATGTTTTCCTTTTCGGTGGGGACTTTTCCGCGTCATCTGGTTCGATTTGACGTCATGCGATAGCAACTATGTTGCTGTTGCTGTCTGTTCCTTCTTCATAGGCAGTTTTTTATTTTTATTTTACCTCCCTACCGATCGAATTGTCTCCGCTGGTTTTTCACCCAGTCAACGGGGGTCCCTTTCGTCGGTCTTAGCATGTAGAGTTGGTTACGAAGTGCAGTCGCACATTCGTACCGTGGTTTCTCAGTTTGCTAGGTCAGAGGCTGAATCTGCTGCTCTTGCGGATTCTCATCCTAGTACTAGCTGTCTCTATCCCGCCATCGGTCCTTTGCTTGCCCGACATTCTGAACTAGTCTTGTCCAGTTTGTTTTCTGACCCAGACTCGCCCCTTCGATCGATATTTTCCAGTTCGAAAGGGCGTAGCAGTGTGTAGTGGCCCGGTCCGGCCACTCATAGTCCGTAATGTATCAGGCCTTGGCTGCTCTAGGTGACTCGATCGGAGTTTGTCTTCTTCAGTATGAGTTCCATGGCCTTAGGTGCTACCGTACCGCTAAGCTGTACGCCACCACTGTCTCGCACTTCTCTCTGAAGTGCATGCCGTTGTATTCCTCCCCTCTGATGGCACTAATCCCCCGGGTGTTGAAGAAGTCCTCCGGGAGCACCCGGACTTGATTCTCGTCACACCAATGTGGCCCACGAGCCATTGGTTCCCAGAGCTCCTCGACATGGCGCAAGACGGTCCTCTTCCGCTCAATCTCACTCCCGCCACTCTTCTTCAGTCAAGAAGCGGGGTCGGACACCCTTGCCCTTCAAGGCTAAACCTGGTCGCATGGCGGCTGTCCGACTAGGCCTTCGCTCTCAGGGGTTTTCCACGCGCACCGTGGATCTGTTGGTCGCCTCTCGGCGTAAGTCTACAAACGATCTGTATGATCTTCGCTGGGCCACCTGGTTTGCGTTTTGTCAGGAGAGAAAGTTTGACCCGCTTCGTCCCTCAACGGTTCAGTTCGTGGAGTTCCTCTCTCACTTGCTTAGAACTAGGAACTCTTCCTCTCAAACCTTGTCAGGTTATAGGGCGGTCTTGATTAGCACGATCTAGTTTACGGGGAATCTCTCGGCTTTGCCAGTTTCTCACTTCCTGGACGCTGTGCGCCTCCAAGCCCCGTCCAGAACGGTCCAGTGTCCTCAGTGGGACATCTTTTTGGTTCTGGCTTTTCTCTGGGTCAAATTTGAACCCCTGGAGTCGTTGTCTCTTAAGCTTCTGACTCTCAAGACAGTTTTTTCTCATTTCTTTCGCCACTGCCCGTCGCATCAGTGGTTTGCATGCTCTCAGTGGTCTCACCAAGGACGTCCAGTTCGAGGAGGACTTCTCGTCTGTCTCCCTTTCTTTTCTCCCGGAGTTCCGTGCAAAGAACCAGTCTGGTTATGTTTCCTCTCCCTTAGTCTCTTTTTCGAGTCTTCGCTCCGTTCTGGGTCCTGATGATCGTGATATCTTCCTCTGCCCCGTTAGGGCTCTTCGTTCTTATCTGGCTCGTACCAAGTCCTTCAGAGGGGCTAAACGTCGCCTGTTCGTCTCCTTTAATCCCAAGTACTGCAGCGATGTGGCTAAGGGTACTGTGTCCCGTTGGTTCCTCGACCTCATTAAGTTGGCCTATGCCCGCTCGCTGGTTAGGTTACCTGATAACCCCATTCACGACCACGAGTTGCGGGCCATCAGCTCTTCCCTGGCGGTAGTCAAGGGTGTCCCTCTTGTGAAGGTTATGGCCTCAGCGTTCTGGTAGTCGCAGAACACCTTTCTTCAGTTTTACCTGAGGGATATCTCCGCTCAGGGCGAAGACGACTCCTTTTCCATCTAGAAGGTGGTCGTTTCGCAGGTCCCGGTCTCCTTGTAGTGTGAGTTCCGGTGTTTTTTGTGCCTCTGTTTTTTCTCTGTGTTCTTTGGTATATCATTGACATGACTGTTTGGGGGTATTTATTTGCATATTTTCAGGGATGTTGTTCATCTTTCGGGGGATTCTCTTAGGAGTGTTTCCCTCTTTTACTGATATGCTTTTGGGGTTGTTGGTGTGTCAGTTGGCACGCATCACCCTCCACCACGGTGGTAATCTGCAGTTGTTTTGAGTGTTGGTATAGTATGATTAAATTAGATTGGTGGATTTTGATTAATCCTACTATCTATTTAATTTAATACTTACCAACACTCAAAACAAAAAATGTTCCCTCCCAGCCTCCCTCCTGATGCGGGGCTGTAAAATTACACGAATGACATATCCGGTGTCCCAAGGGTGCGCGTCATACCCGGAAGTAGGGGGAGTCACTCCCGCTACTCCCTGCGGTATGGGTGCAGTCCCTTGGGGCCACTTTCGTTTTAGCTATGTGCTAGGGTAAGGTTCCAGGTTGTTTTAGGCTAATGCAGTTGTTTTGAGTGTTGGTAAGTATTAAATTAAATAGATAGTAGGATTAATCAAAATCCACCATTTGCTGTGTTGTTCTCACAGGTTCTGGAGTTCATGAAGACCACCTGTAAACTGCTGGTGATTGGGGCCGGAGGCCTGGGCTGTGAACTGCTCAAGGACCTGGTAAGAATGAGAAGAAAAAACCCCACACAAAATCTGACCAGTCAAGTTATGTTGATTGATCGTCTAGCAATAGCATATCCATGTGGAGATAGCATTGATCAGAATGTTGTGGCTCTAACAGTTTTAGCATTGATCAGAATGTTGTGTTTCTAACAGTGTTAGCTATTTCCGAACAAATTCTGATTATATTAACCCTTTCGCCGCCAATGTCACATTTATGCGCCGTAGTGGTTTAACACCCATGTGACTAAAAAGCATGAAATCAGGGCCTGTTATCCAAAGACCCTATTTTCTTAATTTTGGGAGGTAAGGACAGGCCTAAATATTATACATGTCAGAGGAATTCCCAATATTGCAGATGTTTTGTTCTTTACCCAGTTACTTAAGTTTAATGGTAGTTTTTGGCTGAAAAATGGCTGGCGGCAAAAGGGTTAATGCCAGTCAGTGCATAATTCTGAGTATTGTAACAGCAATTTCTGAGTTTAAAAATGGTCTGAATCCATGTTTTTGCAGTTCAAATCACGTTTTTCGAGTTACTTCTCTTCATCACTCTTCCGTCCTTTGTTTCATTTATGTTGGGCACAGTTATTTCAATGTGTAATGTTAAAAATGTCCACAAATCTGAAAATCTTTGTGTGCGAGTGAGTGCAACTGCAAGCATTCATGCGTTTCATGGTTTTATGCATATTTAACTAGTGATATCCAGTAGCTATTGAGATTGAATTCTGTTGAAAATGTGTAACATTGTCTGTGTGTGTGTGTGCGCTCGCATGCATGCGCTTGTGTGTGCGTGCACACATGTGTGTGTGTGTGTCTGCAGGCATTCATGGGCTTCCTGGACATTCATGTGATTGACATGGACACCATCGATGTCTCCAACCTCAACAGGCAGTTCTTGTTTAGGTGGGTGAGCTGTTTCTGTATTGCCTTAGGGAAACTAGAGTACCGTATTTTTCTGACTATAAGGCGATACTTTTCCCCCAGACTCAGACCCCTGCGCCTTATATAATATGACTGACAATATAGTAAGAAAATATAACAAAGTCAGAAATTTGAGTACATTTTTGGGTGTGTCCGTGTGCTTTATACAAAGGTGTGCCTTATAAAGTTATAGTCCGAAAAAATACGGTAGTGACAGAAAAACAAAAAAGCTCAAGATTTCTGTCATTTTATGTCAAATTACGTCATTTTTGTTTTTATGGTATAATTGTCAGTGTTTTGTCTTTGCATAGTGTCGTTAAAGACCTACCAAAATCACGGGTTATAGGGGAAATTCGGACACGTGCGCAAATCTTTCCCCTTCTTTGTTTCACTTATTTATGGATTGTGCATGGGTTTCCGCACGGAATATCCGCTTATGTGTGTACACGGCCTTAGCCGTATGTGAATTAATTTTATAAGTGCTCTCATATCGTTTTGCTAAAGAAAATGTATTGTAAAAGGTAACTGCATGCCAGGTCTTCTTGGAAACAGGAAAATGAACAGATTTTTTAAAAAGCATTTTTCCGAGCATTGTCATGGACAATTTAGTATTGGCTGTAGAAAGAAATTGCCGCCCGGATTTTAAAACTATCGTATGTCAAAATTGGTCATCTTTGATGAGTTGGGCTTACCAGTTGACCACTTTGACGCAGGGTTCATCCTCTAACGAAGCTGTGAAAAAACATTTTGCAAAGTGTGTGTGTGCGTGCGTGCGTGTGTGTGTGTGTGTGTGTGTCAAGTTAAGTCAAAATTTTATTTAGAAATGGACATTGAATAAGCAAGCATACATGCTTTTTTTTCATCAAGCCATCTTGTGTGTGTGATTTGGAATACCCCATGAAGAACGATTATGTAGAGACTGCGATCAGAATGATCTTGGTGACAAGTTTCATTTAGTAATGAAATGTTCCAAATACAATGATATTAGATGTCAGTTTATTTCCAGAAAATTTACATGTGTAAAGTCTATATTTAACCATTGTCGTTTGCTCTGTGGCGGCAAAAAGGTGTTAAAGCTAAATTTTTAAGGTTTAGTAAAGTTGTGTAACATTTTGGTGTGTTAATTATATTAGAGTTATCTTTTGTAGCCGTTTTCAATTGTTGCATAAATTTGTATTCGCTTGATTTGCTTCAAGTCCTCCATGCTCTGAAAGGGGTCAAAGGATTAAACAATCTTTGAATCTTTGTGTGTGCTTGTGTACGTGCGTGTGTGTGTGTGTGTGTTCAGGCCTAAAGATGTAGGAAAGCCTAAAGCCGACGTTGCAGCTGCCTTCGTCAACACCAGAGTACTAGGATGTAAAGTCACCCCGTATCCTTTGCGTTGTCTGGAAGTTTCGGAGATCAATGACTTGCCTTATTTGATGAATAGTTCAGTTTTATGGTGTTATTTTCTGTCGCCCGTGGACTGCACTACAAAGTGCTTCTAAAAAATATGAAACATTGTTGTACAGTGGAACCTCCTTTATAAGACCTCCCATTATAAGACTCCCTCCCATATAAGACCTACTTTTCTGAGACAATGCCCTTCTTTGTAAGTATTAAAATGACCTCCCTTATAAGACCCCTCCCTTATAAGACCCCTCCCTTATAAGACCTCAGTTTGGGTGATTTTTTAAGGTCTTATAAGAGAGGATCCACTGTAGCTTGAAGTGATTTATGATATTCAGGAAAATAGAGATGACTTTGGTGAAGAATTAGTTCTTCTTCTTCTTCTTCGATCACTCTGACAGTTTCCTGTCAATTTGGAGCGCAGATGGGTCATGCTGCCGTTATGCGCCTAACTAAGAAATAATTAGGCCCAGCAAGTCCGACTTCGGCTGGAGGAAATCTTTTGGAAAGTGTTTCGTCAAAAAAGGCAGGAGAATGGACCGGTAAGGCAGAAAGACAGTAAGTAATGGGAAAAGGCAGAGCGATCGAAGAAGAAGAAGAATAACTAATTATCTGCAATCACGACTTCAGCTCGCAGACTATGAACATGCAATCATGGAAGGAAGGAAGGAAAGTGGCAGAGTGATTAAGGTTGTGTATAGATTCTTCTTCTTCTTCGTATTCCCAGGCTATATGGCCATAATGGGTAATGTACGTATGTGTCCGTTTTTCAGTTTTCACTGGTCTCCCCGCTGCGTACAGCCAACACATTCTGATTTCGGAGCTCAAAGGAGAAAATATTTGGAAGATTGATAGCTAGGTTTCTCATGTCTGCCCCCCCCCCCCTCCTCTTCACCCACCCCCCCCCCCCCCCCCAAAAAAAAAAAGGTGTAGGCACTGCGCTTGTGGCAAAGCGCTCTCCAAGGGAGAACAGCCCGCGCCCGAATTTCACTGAGAAAAATCTCTGCGAATATACCAAATACCAAATACCAAAAAGCATAGTAAGCCAGGAACAAAGAGACAAACGTCATAAAAACGTTACCAGCTTCGCTTGCGCCAATTTCTTTAAATATAATAGTTGTCAGTAATATAATGAGTAATGGAAGTAGAAACCATTGCCATCGGTTCAGGAAGCCATTGCCTTATTTGTACTTGATATAGTGATGTTGGGGGACAAAAATCCATGTGTGCTTGTTTCCATTGCATTGATATTCTTGTATAAGATTCATGGATGCTCCTTGCAGGATGTCCTGAATTGCAGAATTTTTAAATTGCCTAGAGCCGGTGTCGCTGGATTATGAGAATTTGAAAAGCAACGATTTTCTTACACACACACACACACTTGTACAATAAAAAGGGCCTATATAAGCATTTGCTATATTCAAAGGAATGTAGCACTTGTTCTAGTCTAGAAGGGTGAAAAAGAGCAGTAAATGTGTGTGTGCTCTGCCCCTACACTCCGCCGGGGCCACCCCCTTGCAGGATTTTTTAAATTTCCCAGGAGCACCCATGTAAATTTTAAAGTCATTGTGGAAGAAATGTGTGGTATATCTTATGTAAGAATGAACTGCAAATAAAAAGTGCGTTCCTTAATGTCTGAAGTCATTTTGCCAAGATTCAGGACTTTGATGAGAACTTCTACAGAGGTAAGACTTTGTGTGTGTTGTTTATTGAACATATTAGTATATATTGTTTTAAATTTATTTTTTTACCTTCACACATCATACTTTACTATAACAAACTAGCACCAACATTACCTTCACACATCATACTTTACTATAGCAAACTAGCACCAACATTACCTTCACACATCATACTTTACTATAGCAAACTAACACCAACATTATCTTCACACATCATACTTTACTATAACAAACTAACACCAACATTACCTTCACACATCATACTTTACTATAACAAACTAACACCAACATTACCTTCACACATCATACTTTACTATAACAAACTAACACCAACATTACCTTCACACATCATACTTTACTATAACAAACTAACACCAACATTACCTTCACACATCATACTTTACTATAACAAACTAACACCAACATTACCTTCACACATCATACTTTACTATAACAAACTAACACCAACATTACCTTCACACATCATACTTTACTATAACAAACTAACACCAACATTACCTTCACACATCATACTTTACTATAACAAACTAGCACCAACATTACCTTCACACATCATACTTTACTATAACAAACTAACACCAACATTATCTTCACACATCATACTTTACTATAACAAACTAACACCAACATTACCTTCACACATCATACTTTACTATAACAAACTAACACCAACATTACCTTCACACATCATACTTTACTATAGCAAACTAACACCAACATTACCTTCACACATCATACTTTACTATAACAAACTAACACCAACATTACCTTCACACATCATACTTTACTATAACAAACTAACACCAACATTACCTTCACACATCATACTTTACTATAACAAACTAACACCAACATTACCTTCACACATCATACTTTACTATAACAAACTAACACCAACATTACCTTCACACATCATACTTTACTATAACAAACTAACACCAACATTATCTTCACACATCATACTTTACTATAACAAACTAACACCAACATTATCTTCACACATACTTTACTATAACAAACTAACACCAACATTACCTTCACACATCATACTTTACTATAACAAACTAACACCAACATTACCTTCACACATCATACTTTACTATAACAAACTAACACCAACATTACCTTCACACATACTTTACTATAACAAACTAACACCAACATTATCTTCACACATACTTTACTATAACAAACTAACACCAACATTATCTTCACACATCATACTTTACTATAACAAACTAACACCAACATTACCTTCACACATACTTTACTATAACAAACTAACACCAACATTACCTTCACACATCATACTTTACTATAACAAACTAACACCAACATTACCTTCACACATCATACTTTACTATAACAAACTAACACCAACATTACCTTCACACATCATACTTTACTATAACAAACTAACACCAACATTATCTTCACACATCATACTTTACTATAACAAACTAACACCAACATTACCTTCACACATCATACTTTACTATAACAAACTAACACCAACATTACCTTCACACATACTTTACTATAACAAACTAACACCAACATTACCTTCACACACACTTTACTATAGCAAACTAACACCAACATTATCTTCACACATACTTTACTATAGCAAACTAACACCAACATTATCTTCACACATCATACTTTACTATAACAAACTAACACCAACATTATCTTCACACATCATACTTTACGTTTACTGTAACACACCCGCAGCAGCACGGGCTTCTCACGTTAGACCTAATTCTATTTTTCTCGTCATGTTTTTGTGGGTTTTTTCCTTGTTTTATTAGTATGGATTTAACCCCTTCAAGACATCACTGCCTGAGGCAAACGTCATTACTGGCCTGGGGTTGCCTAAAAAGAATTATGACAAATAAAGAGTGCAAGAAAATTCACCACTGTCTGTGATTCAGTTTCTGAATTCGGCACAGACTGGTGTTCTCAGGACTGTTTGAGTATGCTCGAAATTCGTCCGGAATGAGTTGATCTCCAAGGTGCCTGGATTGATTTATCAACTGTGTGTTTGTTAAAGGGGTGGTTTCTTGGGATTTTGTCTGTTGGACTTTTGAAAGGAAAGTTTTACATAACGAATTTTACATATTTGTGTTAAGCAATAGGCTGGGTTCACATTAGACGCGTAAGTTACGTACGGAAAACCCTAAGTAAGTGGAAGAAAGAAGGATAAAAGTTGACGCATATAGGGGAAATTCGGACATGTGCGCAAATCTTTTCCCTTCTTTGTTTCACTTATTTATGGATTGCGCACGGGTTTCCGCATGGAATATCTGCTTATGTGTGTTCACGGCCATAGTACAAACCTTTCTCTCCTCCACCTCTGGCTGCGACGCGCTCTCCAGGTGAGAGCAAGCCGAATTTCACACAGACGCCTCTGTGACTATAAAGTACCAAATACCAAATGCCAATTCTTTCCCCTCATCTCCTCCTTGGTTTTTGGTTTTGCTTGTCTGCGCAGGTTTCCACATTGTGGTGTGTGGCCTGGACTCCATTATTGCCAGACGCTGGATCAACGGCATGATGGTGAGTCATCAGGGGGCCGTTTCACACAAGGGCTAACGTTACGTAGTGTGAGCGCAAATGGGCAAACACGGTCTAAGAAACACCCTTCGTTTGCCGATAGTTCGCGTGGCGTTTTGTTCTTGCCAAACACCGAGCAAGCGGCGAACTATCCGGAACTAGTAGGGGGTGAATACGTTTCGTGTTGTTCATTGGTCCATTAAAGTTTGTTTATAATACTTTTTTTTTGTTGACCAATCAGACAAGAGCTTGTAATATTCTTCCGCAAACGTTTTCTAAAGTGTTTCTTAGGCCCCGTTTGGCGTAAGCGTTATTCGTGCGGCGACCGTTATCTAGAGAAACTCGACCCAGTTTTGTTGGCCAGTTTCACATCACTGGTACTAGCAACTCATGGGTGAAAATAGTTCAGGAGTGCTCCTGAAATCAGGATTGGAAAAGCCGATGGAAAGGGTCTTCAGGATCGGCCATCTTGTCATCCGGATTCACGGTCTTATAAAATCAAACATTTCTGCCAAAATTGATGGCATATGAAGTAACGAAGAAATAACCGAATAAATCCTCCAGAATTGTACTGCACCACATGATCAGCCAGAAGTGTCTTGCAGACACATTTTTTAATGTAAGATAAGCAACTAACGTCCAGGATGACACATAATGTACATGAAATATAAAAACTTTTTTTTCTTCATTTTACATAAGATTTTCATGATTTTTACTATTTCTGGTTTAAATTTGTGCTGGTTTGCTTTTATTGTGGATTTTCGATTTGGTGCAAAGAAGACACCATTCTCTTGTAGAATGTCTTCTTGCTCAAGTTGACATCCACTGGACAGTCAAATAGGGCGTTTGCCACGAGTGTTCGTTCACTATACTAGACTACTAATTTGCCCGAGCTCGTTCTGCCCGAGTTGCGTTGACCTCTCTAATTCAACTCTCTAAATTCAACTGAGTGAAATTCAAGGTCACCGGCGCATGGCAAATGCTCTATTGCAGGCCAATCATGCAAACTGATGAGATCTTCACAGATCGAAACAGCTGTCTTTGCATAAGGCACTGTCTCTCCCCCATTGGGATGAAAAGTAAATCTACCATTTTATAATTTTTTTAATTTTTTTTGAACACGGAACATTTCATAAAGTTAGCGTTAACTGGTTTTGTTTCTGAGGTTCACAAATACAGACATTGGACACAGAAAAGTTTTATCAAAGCAAATGAAATATGAAATATCTATGGGATTGTTTCTACTGCATATGTCATGTCCTTTTGGACTGCTGGGATCTATATGACAGAAAGAATCACTACACGGCGGAATCAATGAAAGTCTTGTTCCGTGATGTTCCACCTGACACGATTTTTAATTACTTGAAAGAGATTAGTATTTTTCACTTGGTGTAACTACTGTGATGTTTATAATTCTAGACGTGTCATGTTTTTACTTGCTAAGTTTTTGCTTTACTACCATATTTTTCGGACTATAGGCGATACTTTTCCCCCAGACTGAGACCCCTGCGCCTTATAATATGACTACTAAAATAGTAAGAAAATATAATAACAGAATATCAATTTTCTGTACAATTTGGGGAGTGCACCTTATAGTCAGGTGCACCTTATAGTCCGAAAAATATGGTAATGATTTTGTTAACAAAAGTATTTTAACATAAAACTTTGATTTTTTTTTTTACCTTGTGTTTTTATTCCTTTTTAATACGTGGTAAGATTCAACGTGGTAAGCATCCCTGACATGGCCTTAGTTGTCGACGGGGCTATAATTTTAATCTTAATCTTAATCTTCTATCGCATAATTTCAAAAGTGTGTGTGTGTTTGCAGGTCAGTCTGGTGAACTATGACGCGGAGGGCAAGTTGGACCAGACCAGCATTGTTCCCATCGTCGACGGCGGCACTGAGGGGTTCAAGGGAAACGCCAGAGTTATCCTTCCTGGGATGACCGCCTGCATAGAGTGCACCCTGGATCTGTACCCCCCTCAGGTGTGTGTGTGTGTGACTGTGTGTGTGTGTGTATGTGTGTGTGTGTGTGTGTGTGTGTGTGTGTGTGTGTGTGTGTGTGTGTGTGTGTGTATGTGTGTATGTGTCTGTGTGTGTGTATGTGCGTGGATGCTCCTTGCAGGATGTCCTGAATTGCAGGATTTTTTAAATTGCCTAGAGCCGGTGTCGCCGGATTATGAGAATTTGAGAAGCAATGATTTTCTTACACACGCATGCATGCACGCACACACAGACACAACACACACACTACACACACACACACACACACACACACACACACACACAGTATAGAGTGATTATTATAATAGTGTATTACTCTGTGTATAATGATGAATATTAATCATCTGTTTTGATATTCAGGTGAACTTTCCCCTCTGCACCATCGCCCACACCCCTCGTCTGCCGGAGCACTGTATAGAGTACGTCAGGATTCTGCTCTGGCCCAAAGAGAACCCCTTCGGAGGTGAGCAGATAATGTGTGTGCGTAATGTGGGTTTGCACTGCGTCTTATGTGTGTACGTGTTTCTCTCTCTCTCTCTCTCTCTCTCTCTCTCTCTCTCTCTCTCTCTCTCTCTCTCTCTCTCTCTCTCTCTCTCTCTCTCTCTCTCTCATTTAAAAAAATGTTGCAAACATTTTTTGTTTCTTAAATTTGTTTTTCTTTTATCCAAGGACAGATTGTAAGAATAGGCATCGCCTAAAATCTTTATCCTTGTCAAATAAAGTTTTCTAGTGTCCAGTCTCTCTCTCTCTCTCTCTCTATCTCTATCTCTCTCTCTCTTGTTCTTTCTGTCTCTCACTCTCTCTCTTTCTCCCCACCCTCTCGCTCTCTCTCCCACTCTCCCTCAGTCTTTGCCTGTTTGTCTGTCTGTCTCTATGTGTATGAGGGGGGAGGGGGGAGAGTGTAGCGGGGGTGCTTACTGTCTGCGTGTATGGAGGCATGAGGCATCCACCCACTGCCCCAGGTGAAAGGGTTAAAGTCTATAGAAGGTTGGGGAACTATTTTTACGAAAGACCCCCCCGGTATCCCCACGGGGAGAGACTCGTCGAGGGGTCCAGGTTGTCCAGCTCCCTGTATGGAGGCACGAGGCATCCACCCACTGCCCCGGAGTGGGTCTAAGGTATGGAGAAGAGTTTAGTCTCTTTGAGTCTCCTCTCCCTCTCTCTCTCTCCCTCCCCCCCCCAACAAAGGCTACCACTAGGTTGGACCCACTCGACCGAAGTGCGGTTAACCCTTTCACTGCTAACGTCGCATTTATGCACCACAATGGTTTAACCCTTTCGCTGCCAGCCATTTTTTAGCCAAAAAATACCATTAAGCTTAAGAAAAGAAAATATCTGCAATATTGTGAATTCTTTTGTGACATATATAACAGTAGACCTGTCCTTACCTCCCCAAATTAAGAAAATAGGGTCTTTGGATAACAGGCTCTGGTTTTATGCCTTTTAGTGACATGGGTGTTAAACCATTGTGGTGCATGAATGCAACATTGGCGGTGAAATAGTTAATACCCATGTCACTAAAAGGCATCAAATCAGGGCCTGTTATCCAAAGACCCTATTTTCTTAATTTTGGGAGGTAAGGATAGGCCTAATGTTATGCATGTCACAAAGGAAATCGCAATATTGCAGGTATTTTCTGTACCCAGTTAAGTTTAATGGTATTCTTTTGCTGAAAAATGGCTGGTGGCGAAAGGGTTAAAGGAGCGAGTTGACCATTGGTGACCATTTGTGGGTCAAGTTAGATGGTTGTATGCGTGTGCATGATGTGTGTATGTGTGAAGTGTGTGTGTATGGATGTGGGTGTGGGTGACTGAGGATTGTAGGTGCGCACGATGTTAAAAATAGTTGCATATTTTTATCTTTTGGCTTTTCTACATACTATGTCTTTGTTTTTATCATGTTGTTTTGTTGATTTGTTTTATCGCTGCAAAAAGAATTTCCTGTAAAATGGACAATAAAAATATTGATTGATTGATTTGTTGTCATGTAATGCAGAAGGGAGTGTTTAACCTGATTGATTTGTTGTCGTGTAATGCAGAAGGGAGTGTTTAACCTGCCGCGAAGAGAAAGCCGGTTAATGTTTTCAGTGGTGTTCATCTGTTTTTTCTTACTATGTATGTGTGTATGTTACCACAATAGCGTTTGAATGGAGGCACTTAGGAGGCTGAAGTTTTGCATGCACATAGGTAGTTAGGATATCTAGGCCAAGTTCGAACATGAAGGTCATCGGTCGAAGGTCAGGGTCACTGGAGCCCAAAATGCTGCCGCCAGCTGGTTAATCTAGCGTTTTCATGCTCTTTTTCTTAGTGCTTTCAACTGGACTTTCATTAACTTATTCAACACTGGCCGATTGCTTCCTTTCAGAACCGTTCAACATGAGAGTACACTATAGCGTACATAGTGTTTAAGCATTCACGCTTCACAGCTCAGCGAACCTGTGCTAAATAAACTGGTATAAAAGTATTCCTCTACGGTCCCTTAATAGTTTTCAACCATTGAAATGACTTCTAGTCTATTTTAAGGACGGCAATGAATTAAGACGAGTTACTACCACCCTCTTTGTCTCCTTTGTATGCTTTTTTGCAAAACATCATTAATTGTCTAGTGATAAAAAATTTACTTTGGAACTTTAACAGATGTTAGCTTTTATTATTATAAATATTGCCACACATTTTCAAACCTGTACCATTAAGCATTCTTTTAAAACTAATTTTTATGTAATGATGCAAACTCGCCTAGTGTTGAACGGTTGTGCGAGGCATGTACGCTATCGCGTACTCTTGTGTAGAGAGAGTTAAACTTGGTGTCTAGAGTCAATTAGAGAATGTTGTAATTGCAACTAGTGTAATAATCATAATGACTGTGCCTGTGTGGGAAAATTCACGGATATATATCTAAAGCTTTTGTTTTGACGTTTATATAACCACTACCTCAGGGGTGCATCTGGGTATGCCTGAAGCCTGGATTCAGGCAATTTGATGCTGCTTCAGGCAGCTGAGTGCCTGAAGAAAGGGCTCTTTAACATGATATCATTCTTTTGTACATTAGGTTTCGGCAAGAAAGTTCAGGCAAACGTTTTGGTCACTACCTGCACCCATGCTACCTATAAGAAAATGCGTGTGTGTGTGTTGTTCTGCACGGCCTTCTCTCTGTACACAGCGGGCGTGGCCATTGATGGAGACGACCCCCAGCACATCAACTGGATTCTGCAGAAGTCTCAGGACAGAGCCAACGAGTACAGCATTTCTGGCATCACCTACAGACTGACCCAGGGTGAGCGTGCGTGTGTGTGACTGTTTGTGTGTGTGTGTGACTGTGTGTGTGACTGTGTGTGTGTGTGTGACTGTGTGTGTGTGTGTGTGTGTGTGTGTGTGTGTGTGTGTGTGTGTGTGTGTGTGTGTGTGTGTGACTCTTTGTGTGTGTGTGACTCTTTGTGTGTGTGTGTGTGTGTGTGTGTGTGTGTGTGTGTGTGTGTGTGTATGTGTGTGTGACTATGTGTGTGTGTGTGTGTGTGAGGAAGAAAGAGAAGGTTGCATGCAATCATTGTGTTTATTTTACTTTCTAATGATTCATTATTTGTTTGCCTTTAATGTTCTTGTTATGAATGTAAAGCGCACTGAAGGGTTTGAAGGGAGGTGGGTGTTAGTGTGTTGTGTTATGATTATATGCAATGCATTCTCTAATGTATTCATTTTCATAGAGATGTATGGTGAGGATACGTGAACCAGTCTTAGAAATGTTTGTACGAATGGTGAGTGAAAAGCGCATTGAGTTGCTTAGCAAGATTATGCGCTATATAAGCATTATTAATTATTATTATTTATTTAAGCACTCTTTGTTCGTTCTCTCTTTCACAAACACACCCACACACACATACCCTCCCCCCTCTTCCCAAAGAGATTCCAACTTTGTTGATTTGACATATAAGTCATGAAGAAAACTGCAAGACTGTTGGAAATGTGCCCAAGTTATGGGCGTAAGTTTTCTCTTATTACTTGTTAATACTTTTAATTTCTGTGACATGTATTGATTTTAGCGTGTATTCCTCAGGATTAAATGTGTGTGTTAGTGGGAAAACGGCCAGGTCTTGTGGAGGTGGTTTTGTATGATGATTTATTAATTTTGGAGGATATTTCTTCTTCTGCGTTCCCAGGCCATACGGACATAATGGGTAAGTTACGCATGTGTCAGGTTTTCAGTTTTCACTGCTCTCCCTGCAGCGTACAGCTGACGCATTCCGATTTCGGAGGAGCTCAAAGGAGAAAAATGCTTATTTGGAGGACTTTTGGGGAAAAAGGCAGGAGAATGGGCCAATAAGTCCAAAAGATAGTACTGATAGATGACAGAAAGCTAAGAGAAAAGCAAAGTCAAAGGGAGTGGCAGATTAGGGGAAGTTTCAAGCACAGAACTTCCAGAAGGTAGGGGGAACTATTTTTTTTACGAAAGACACCCCCCACACCCACCCACCCCGGTATCTCCACGGGGAAAGACTCATGGAGGGGGCGGGGTCGTCTAGCTTCCCGTATGGAGCATGTGTGCTACTCTTTCAGTTTTACACTGATTTCAGTATTTTTAATTTTACCAGAAACTGAACTTCAAATTTTTTTTAATTGGAAAAAAAAAAAAAAAAATTGACCACAAGCGATTTGAGGCGTTTTGAACTTGGTTGTTCTATCTTGGAAGTTTACAAAGGCAATGTAATAATTTTACAAGGCTTATCATTTTACCTGTATGTCTGCCTCGTTATCTCTCTTTCTTAAGTTACCCCCCCCCCCCCCCCCTGAATCGTCCGACAGGGCTCTGCCCCTATGCCCTGCGGGGCCATGGGTCCCTCCCCTTTCATTTGTTTTCATTTTGGGGGAGTTGCACCCATGTATGGAGGCACGGGTCATCCACCCACTGCCCCTATGCCCTGCGGGGGCCATGGGTCCCTGCCTTTCACTTTGTTGTTCATTTTGGGGGAGTTGCACCCATGTATGGAGGCACGGGTCATCCACCCACTGCCCCTATGCCCTGCGGGGGCCATGGGTCCCTGCCTTTCATTTGTTTTCATTTGGGGGAGTTGCACCCATGTATGGAGGCACGGGTCATCCACCCACTGCCCCTATGCCCTGCGGGGGCCATCGGTCCCTGCCTTTCATTTGTTTTCATTTGGGGGAGTTGCACCCATGTGTGGAGGCACGGGTCATCCACCCACTGCCCCTATGCCCTGCGGGGGCCATGGGTCCCTGCCTTTCATTTGTTTTCATTTGGGGGAGTTGCACCCATGTATGGAGGCACGGGTCATCCACCCACTGCCCCTATGCCCTGCGGGGGCCATGGGTCCCTGCCTTTCATTTGTTTTCATTTGGGGGAGTTGCACCCATGTATGGAGGCACGGGTCATCCACCCACTGCCCCGGGAGGATATGGAAAGAATGAATGCTTTCTCTGTTGACGTGTCCAGGTGTGGTGAAGAGAATCATTCCTGCTGTAGCCTCCACTAACGCCGTGATAGCTGGTGAGTTGCTTTTTGTTTCTCAATAACACAAAAAAAGTGAAGTGAAAACCAAGCTCTGAAGACAAACAACTGAAACAGACTGCAACGTCACTGGAACATACAACAAACAAACGATTACACGACAAGTGTATTTTATTCACAAGAGACAAAGCAAAACTACTGGATATTTCGGCGAATGCACCTTTATCAACATAGACAAACGTGAAGTATTGTTTTTTCATTTTGATCTTGTTGGTTTTTTGCTCCTTTTGTTGCCTGCTTTTTGCTCCTTTAGCTATATTTGCTGTTTCGTGTTTTCTTGTTTGGAGCTATTTCCTTTGTTGTGAGCGAAACTCCTTTAGGTAAACTGTATAACTTTTCTTTTTTTTAAAGAAAAGAAAGGCTTGTATTGCGAAAATTTTGTGCAAACCATTTGGCGGCCATTAGAAAAGAGACGGCTCTCGCCTTCTCTTTGGGTGAAAGAATTTGACTTCCAACACCTCTGCCAAGGAGGAATTGCCAATTTGACAGTTTGATTTCTAGGAAACCAGAGCAAAGTGAGTGTTGCAATCTGTGTAAAGGGTATTTTGCTGGTGATCTCGACATGTTTCTTGCAAAAAACATTCTGTCAGGGTGCCCCTTTAAGAACCTATAATAATAAGAAGCGAAAACCGTTGCTGCTGTCTTTACTGTGAAATTAATCTTTAGTTTGATCTTTTTGTCTTCTTTCTTTTCTCTTAGCTGCTTGTGCAACAGAAGTCTTCAAACTGGCTTCAAGGTATTTGAGAGAGAGAGAGAGAGAGAGAGAGAGGGAGAGAGCGAGAGAGAGAGAGAGAGAGAGAGAGAGAGAGAGAGAGAGAGTGTGTGTGTGTGTGTTCTTCAGTTTAACATCCTTCTACTAAAAGTGATTCAAACTGTGTTGGTTTTTTTGTTTATGTGTGTGTGTTTGTGTGCATGCATGTTTACTTTCTTTTCAATTTATTAGGAAATAATCAATAAATATTGTTCATCAAAAGAGCAAGTAAATGAAGACTTTTTGTGTGTGTGTATGTGCATAGAAATAAATAAAAGCATGATACACCTGCAATTAAATTTGAATGGATAAAGTTACATGGTGGAGAATAAATGCTGAATTTGTTTGTCACATCTAAAACAAAAGCCCAAAGCAAATTATTTCAAAGTACCGTATTGTTTTGACTATGAGGCGCATCTTATTAGAAGGCGCACCCCCTACATTTTACACTAATTTCAGATTTTGTTATTATATTTTCTTACTATGTTATTAGTCATATTAAAAGGTGCATGGGTCTCACTCAGTCTGGGAAAAAAGTATGGCCTTATAGTCTGAAAAATATGGTACCCTTTTATGGCTTAAAGTTTGTCTCTGTCTGTGTTTCTGTCTCTCTCTCATGCGTTGTCTTCTGTCTCTGTCTCTCTCTCAGCTGATTGAAAAAGTCCCCTGTAAAGTAGTTGCTATGTGTCGTGATGGTGATGATCACAATGTGTTTTCTCAGCTGCTGTCATCCTTTGAACAACTACATGAATTTCAACGACACGGAGGGCGTCTACACCTACACCTTTGAGGCCATGAAGAAAGTGAGTAGTGAAGATAATAATAACAATAATTACCATGGTAATGATATTGAATTTCAATGACACGGAGGGCGTCTACACCTACACATTTGAGGCCATTAAAAATGTTTTAATGACTGATAATCATGATAGTGATTCTGCATATCAATGATGCAGAGAGATTTGTACTGAAATCTAAAACCATGTAAAAAATGAGTGACTTTTGGCTTTATGTTCACTGTTTACTGATGAAAGGGGAAATATTTGCTTTAACCTTCTTGCATTCGCATTTGTGACATAAAAAAACCCACCTTCTTCTAGTGTTCAGATTCTTTAACACGTTTTCAGGAGGACTGTAAATGACTGACTGACTAACTACGTGGTGTTGATGATGGATGTTTTCAGGAGGACTGTAAATGACTGACTGACTAACTACGTGGTGTTGATGATGGATGTTTTCAGGAGGACTGTAAATGACTGACTGACTAACTACGTGGTGTTGATGATGGATGTTTTCAGGAGGACTGTTAATGACTGACTGACTAACTACGTGGTGTTGATGATGGATGTTTTCAGGAGGACTGTAAATGACTGACTGACTACGTGGTGTTGATGATGGATGTTTTCAGGAGGACTGTCTAACTAACTACGTGGTGTTGATGATGGATGTTTTCAGGAGGACTGTTAATGACTGACTAACTACGTGGTGTTGATGATGGATGTTTTCAGGAGGACTGTTAATGACTGACTGACTAACTACGTGGTGTTGATGATGGATGTTTTCAGGAGGACTGTAAATGACTGACTGACTACGTGGTGTTGATGATGGATGTTTTCAGGAGGACTGTCTAACTAACTACGTGGTGTTGATGATGGATGTTTTCAGGAGGACTGTTAATGACTGACTGACTAACTACGTGGTGTTGATGATGGATGTTTTCAGGAGGACTGTAAATGACTGACTGACTAACTACGTGGTGTTGATGATGGATGTTTTCAGGAGGACTAACTAACTACGTGGTGTTGATGATGGATGTTTTCAGGAGGACTGTTAATGACTAACTAACTACGTGGTGTTGATGATGGATGTTTTCAGGAGGACTGTCTAACTAACTACGTGGTGTTGATGATGGATGTTTTCAGGACTGTTAATGACTGACTGACTAACTACGTGGTGTTGATGATGGATGTTTTCAGGAGGACTGTCTAACTAACTACGCGGTGTTGATGATGGTTGTTTTCAGGACTGTTAATGACTGACTGACTAACTACGTGGTGTTGATGATGGATGTTTTCAGGACTGTTAATGATGACTGACTAACTACGTGGTGTTGATGATGGATGTTTTCAGGAGGACTGTCTAACTAACTATGTGGTGTTGATGATGGATGTTTTCAGGAGGACTGTCTAACTAACTACGTGGTGTTGATGATGGTTGTTTTCAGGACTGTTAATGACTGACTGACTAACTACGTGGTGTTGATGATGGATGTTTTCAGGAGGACTGTCTAACTAACTATGTGGTGTTGATGATGGATGTTTTCAGGAGGACTGTAAATGACTGACTAACTAACTACGTGGTGTTGATGATGGATGTTTTCAGGAGGACTGTCTAACTAACTACGTGGTGTTGATGATGGATGTTTTCAGGAGGACTGTCTAACTAACTACGCGGTGTTGATGATGGTTGTTTTCAGGACTGTTAATGACTGACTGACTAACTACGTGGTGTTGATGATGGTTGTTTTCAGGACTGTTAATGACTGACTGACTAACTACGTGGTGTTGATGATGGTTGTTTTCAGGACTGTTAATGACTGACTGACTAACTACGTGGTGTTGATGATGGATGTTTTCAGGAGGACTGTCTAACTAACTATGTGGTGTTGATGATGGATGTTTTCAGGAGGACTGTAAATGACTGACTAACTAACTACGTGGTGTTGATGATGGATGTTTTCAGGAGGACTGTCTAACTAACTACGTGGTGTTGATGATGGATGTTTTCAGGAGGACTGTCTAACTAACTACGTGGTGTTGATGATGGATGTTTTCAGGAGGACTGTCTAACTAACTATGTGGTGTTGATGATGGATGTTTTCAGGAGGACTGTAAATGACTGACTAACTAACTACGTGGTGTTGATGATGGATGTTTTCAGGAGGACTGTCTAACTAACTACTAACTACGTGGTGTTGATGATGGATGTTTTCAGGAGGACTGTCTAACTAACTACGCGGTGTTGATGATGGATGTTTTCAGGAGGACTGTTAATGACTGACTGACTAACTACGTGGTGTTGATGATGGATGTTTTCAGGAGGACTGTCTAACTAACTACGTGGTGTTGATGATGGATGTTTTCAGGAGGACTGTCTAACTAACTACGCGGTGTTGATGATGGATGTTTTCAGGAGGACTGTTAATGACTGACTGACTAACTACGTGGTGTTGATGATGGATGTTTTCAGGAGGACTGTCTAACTAACTACGTGGTGTTGATGATGGATGTTTTCAGGAGGACTGTCTAACTAACTACGCGGTGTTGATGATGGATGTTTTCAGGAGGACTGTCTAACTAACTACGTGGTGTTGATGATGGATGTTTTCAGGACTGTTAATGACTGACTAACTACGTGGTGTTGATGATGGATGTTTTCAGGAGGACTGTAAATGACTGACTGACTAACTACGTGGTGTTGATGATGGATGTTTTCAGGAGGACTGTAAATGACTGACTGACTAACTACGTGGTGTTGATGATGGATGTTTTCAGGAGGACTGTCTAACTAACTATGTGGTGTTGATGATGGATGTTTTCAGGAGGACTGTCTAACTAACTACGTGGTGTTGATGATGGTTGTTTTCAGGACTGTTAATGACTGACTGACTAACTACGTGGTGTTGATGATGGATGTTTTCAGGAGGACTGTCTAACTAACTATGTGGTGTTGATGATGGATGTTTTCAGGAGGACTGTAAATGACTGACTAACTAACTACGTGGTGTTGATGATGGATGTTTTCAGGAGGACTGTCTAACTAACTACGTGGTGTTGATGATGGATGTTTTCAGGAGGACTGTCTAACTAACTACGCGGTGTTGATGATGGTTGTTTTCAGGACTGTTAATGACTGACTGACTAACTACGTGGTGTTGATGATGGTTGTTTTCAGGACTGTTAATGACTGACTGACTAACTACGTGGTGTTGATGATGGATGTTTTCAGGACTGTTAATGACTGACTGACTAACTACGTGGTGTTGATGATGGATGTTTTCAGGAGGACTGTCTAACTAACTATGTGGTGTTGATGATGGATGTTTTCAGGAGGACTGTAAATGACTGACTGACTAACTACGTGGTGTTGATGATGGATGTTTTCAGGAGGACTGTCTAACTAACTACGTGGTGTTGATGATGGATGTTTTCAGGAGGACTGTCTAACTAACTACGTGGTGTTGATGATGGATGTTTTCAGGAGGACTGTCTAACTAACTATGTGGTGTTGATGATGGATGTTTTCAGGAGGACTGTAAATGACTGACTGACTAACTACGTGGTGTTGATGATGGATGTTTTCAGGAGGACTGTAAATGACTGACTGACTAACTACGTGGTGTTGATGATGGATGTTTTCAGGAGGACTGTCTAACTAACTATGTGGTGTTGATGATGGATGTTTTCAGGAGGACTGTAAATGACTGACTAACTAACTACGTGGTGTTGATGATGGATGTTTTCAGGAGGACTGTCTAACTAACTACGTGGTGTTGATGATGGATGTTTTCAGGAGGACTAACTAACTACGTGGTGTTGATGATGGATGTTTTCAGGAGGACTGTTAATGACTGACTGACTAACTACGTGGTGTTGATGATGGATGTTTTCAGGAGGACTTTAACTAACTACGTGGTGTTGATGATGGATGTTTTCAGGACTGTTAATGACTGACTAACTACGTGGTGTTGATGATGGATGTTTTCAGGAGGACTGTAAATGACTGACTGACTAACTACGTGGTGTTGATGATGGATGTTTTCAGGAGGACTGTAAATGACTGACTGACTAACTACGTGGTGTTGATGATGGATGTTTTCAGGACTGTAAATGACTGACTGACTAACTACGTGGTGTTGATGATGGATGTTTTCAGGAGGACTAACTAACTACGTGGTGTTGATGATGGATGTTTTCAGGAGGACTGTTAATGACTAACTAACTACGTGGTGTTGATGATGGATGTTTTCAGGAGGACTGTAAATGACTGACTGACTAACTACGTGGTGTTGATGATGGATGTTTTCAGGAGGACTGTCTGGTGTGCAGCTCTCGTCCGCAGAGCCTGTCTTTCTCTGAGAGCGACAAGCTGCAAGATGTTATCACCTACCTCACTGAGAATGCTGCATAGTATGTATATCATCATTGTTATCATCATCATCATCATCATCGTCGTCATCTAGTCTGTCTTTGAGAGTGACAAACTGCAGGATGTCATCACCTACCTCACAGAAAATGCTGCGTAGTATGTATATCATCATTGTTATCATCATCATCATCATCGTCGTCATCTAGTCTGTCTTTGAGAGTGACAAACTGCAGGATGTCATCACCTACCTCACAGAAAATGCTGCGTAGTATGTATATCATCATCATCATCATCGTTGTCATCATCATCATCATCTAGCCTGTCTTTCTCTGATAGCGACAAACAGTAACTGCAGGATGTCATCACCTACCTCACCGAGAATGCTGCGTAGTATGTATATCATCATCATCATCATCGTTGTCATCATCATCATCATCTAGCCTGTCTTTCTCTGATAGCGACAAACAGTAACTGCAGGATGTCATCACCTACCTCACCGAGAATGCTGCATAGTATGTATATCATCATCATCATCATTATCATCGTCATCATCATCATCATCATCATCATTGTCATCTAGTCTGTCTTTCTTTGAGAGTGACAAACTGCAGGATGTCATCACATACCTCACAGAAAATGCTGCTTAGTATGTATAACATCTTCATCATTTTTATCATCATCATTATCATCAGCATCACTAATTCTCTAACAGTGGCAAACTACAAGATTTCAGGGCTGCCGGTTGTCTTCACAACTCATAGGTCACATGACCCCTGACTACAGAAAATGAGGGGTCAATTCTTTTAAAATGATGGGTCAGTAATGTGTCACTGTGGATCTAAACTTTATATTCAAATTTATGACCTTTGATTACAAAGCATATTGTGGTATTTCAAATGATCAGTGTTGGAGCAAAGAACTGTGATGGACGTTTTCCAAAATTATTTCTCATCTCACTTCTATTTACTGTTATATCGTCGGTGAAATTCCAAAATATCAATTTAGAGAAAAATTTAAAAAACTGTTTTGAAAATTAACGGCGTTGACCACAATTAATTAACTATGATGAATATGTTGTTCAAGACATTGCGAGTTTAGTCCAGCATTTTGTTAAAATTACTTTAATTTTTTTTTTTATACTTGAAAAGAACAAAGATACGAGGTTTTGGTGGAAGGTGGCGGGAAAATTAGAGAGCTGACTGTATCTAACTCAAAAATCGAGATAGGAGGTTCTTGAATTTAACCGACGATATGTTACTTCTTTTATTCTTTTTATTTTTTATGATCTCCCCTAATTTATGCCTTTTTATATCAAAGTGTATTGTGGTATTTCGGTCAGATGACCAGTGTTGGAGGGAAGGGCAGAACGCTGAACATGCCCAATACAGGTGGGGTTAGGTACATTATAGTCACAGCGGTGTCTTTGTGAAATTCATGTTGCTCCCACCTGGAGAGCGCGTCGCAGCCAGAGGCGCGCCACACAATTTTTAAAATTTAAATTTTTTGTTTTTTGCATGCGATTTTTGTGTGACTGATGAGGAAGGAAGAGAGGGGGGTAAATTTTGACCAAATGACAACTTTTTCGTTGCCACTGGTGACTGGGGTTAACGTGTGCTAAGTGTATGAGCACACGGGACCTCGGTTTATCGTCTCATCCGAAAGACTCCACGTTCAGATCGCAAGGCCTAGTGCAAAGTGAGAGGAAAAATCCCCTGTACCCAGGTTCAAACTCGGGTTTACTTGACACGAAGCGAACGCGCTACCACTGTGCCACTCTACACTCTATACATACAGCATTATAGCTTGTGGGCACTAGAACGAATGGGTTATTAGATCAAGGTGCGTTGTGTCGTTTCAGTCAGATGAAGTCCCCGGGCATCACGACGTCTGTGGGAGGCAAGAACAGAACTCTGTGCATGCCCAATACATACAGCACTGTAGAACGAATGGGTTATTAGATCAAGGTGCGTTGTGTCGTTTCAGTCAGATGAAGTCCCCGGGCATCACGACGTCTGTGGGAGGCAAGAACAGAACTCTGTACATGCCCAACATCAAGTCCATCGAGGAACGCACCAGAGTCAACCTCAAGAAAACTCTGAAAGGTGAAGGACCCTCACAATAAAAACATTACTACTCATGCGTAGCCTAGACCAAGCATCTGCTTGGCTTCCTCAGCGCTTGCAGGCTACACACGAGTAGTAATTTTTTGATTGTGAGAAAAGGTTTCAATTTTCTTCATTATGGGTTGGTATTGTATTCATATCGTGATGCTTCAACCTTCAACGTGCCATATACTGGTCGCCAAAGATATTGAGATGTTGACTATCAAATCAAATAGGTTTTTATTGCCATTAGCATACATAAGCCTTTATGGCAAGGGGATACTGTCAAATAATATAAAGAGATGTTGACTAGTCAAGTGGTAAGCTCATAATGAAAAAGACTGCAAGTCAAGGATTCGAATCCCATTAACTGTTTGATATGTGTGTGTTCGTGTGTGTGTGACTGAGAGAGAGAGAGTTATTTGCGTGTGTGCATGTGCTTGATAACTTTTATTGCTTCTTTGTGAACATGTGACGTCTCAGCCTATGTAAGGACGATGCCTTGTCAGTTTGTATGTACTTGCGGAGCAATGGGTTTCTTTACAATTACCTTTAACCCTTTCGCTGCCAATGCCGCATTTCAGCACCACACTGATTGAACACCCATGTCGCCAAAAGGCACAAAATTAGGATCTGGTTACCCAATGACCTTATTTTGAGGGACAAGGAAAAGGCCTTATTTATACATGACATGAGAGAATTCACAGTATTGCAGACGCCAACCTTTCTTCATGTAAGTAGGTTTGGCAGAAAAGTTTGGCTGAAAAATGGATGGCTGTGAAAGGGTTCTTCTTCTGCGTTCCCAGGCCATATGGCCATAATGGATAAGGTACGTATCTGTCTGGTTTTCAGTTTTCACTGGTCTCCCCGCTGCGTACAGCTGACACATTCCGATTTCGGAGGAGCTCAAAGGAGAAAAATTATTTGGAAGATTTTTTTTTTAAAAGGCAGGAGAATGGGCCAATAAGTCAGAAAGATAGTAGACGATAGAAAGCAAAGGGAAAAGGCAGTCAAAGAGTGGCAGATTAGAGGAAGTTATAAGCACAGAACTTCCAGAAAGTGGGGGAACTATTTTTCTGAAAGACCCCACAGGGAGAGACTCGTGGAGGGGGCGGGGTCATCCAGCTCCCCGTATGGAGGCACGAGGCATCCACCCACTGCCCTAGGCGAAAGGGTCAAAGTCTAAAGAAGACGTGTGAATAGACGATTTTCGGAAAAAAAATAGGTGAGAGCTCTTCGTGAAAATTAGAGTTGTTTACCTCCTTTACTCGGTCAAATACCATAGCGACAATGCAACAATGGCGTCGAAGCTTGAAACCGCAGGATACGAGTCAGTGACTTGCAAACATTTTGTAGAAAAAAAATAAGGGGTGACCAGTTGCCACAAAGTGATAGAACTTGCAAACTGTGACGTAAAAATATAAATGACATCAATTTCAGAATGACACACTGCGTTCTACATGCTGTGTGTCTCCTCAAACACAAGAAGCGAGGGCTGGGGATTTACCTGATGGCAGAGTAACTTCCCCTGTTTGACCGATTGAATTAGGCAAGATAACTCCTACACACCATGAAATTACTCCCCTTAATTCTTTCTGAACAATTTGAATTAGGCAAGATAACTCCTACACACCATGAAATTACTCCCCTTAATTCTTTCCGAACAATTTGAATTACAAGATAACTCCTACACACCATGAAATTACTCCCCTTAATTCTTTCCGAACAATTTGAATGACAAGATAACTCCTACACACCATGAAATTACTCCCCTTAATTCTTTCCGAACAATTTGAATGACAAGATAACTCCTACACACCATGAAATTACTCCCCTTAATTCTTTCCGAACAATTTGAATGACAAGATAACTCCCACACACCATGAAATTACTCCCCTTAGTTATTTCCGAACAATTCCTATTGTGTGTTGTTGTTCAGAGTTGGATCTGAAGACGGGTCAGGAGCTGTACGTGGCCGACGTGACCACCCCCTCCTCCCTCACCTTCGTCCTGACCATCGCCACCCACATGGACACCACTGCCGGGGAGAATGACATCAGCGCCGCCAATTAACTGACGCATGTCAACACCCGTGTCAGCATCTGTGTTGGTGTAACACCTGTCAGCATCTGTGTCAGCACTTATCAACATCGCCACTCCACATGGACACCACTGCCGGAGAGAATGACATCAGTGCCGCCAATTAACTGACGCATGTCAACACCCGTGTCAACATCTGTGCCAACATGTGTCAGCACTTATCAACATCACCACTCCACATGGACACCACAGGAGAGAATGACATCAGCGCCGCCAATTAACTGACGCATGTCAACACCCGTGTCAACATCTGTGCCAACATGTGTCAGCACTTATCAACATCACCACTCCACATGGACACCACAGGAGAGAATGACATCAGCGTCGCCAATTAACTGACGCATGTCAACACCCGTGTCAACATCTGTGCCAACATGTGTCAGCACTTATCAACATCACCACTCCACATGGACACCACAGGAGAGAATGACATCAGCGCCGCCAATTAACTGACGCATGTCAACACCCGTGTCAACATCTGTGCCAACATGTGTCAGCACTTATCAACATCACCACTCCACATGGACACCACAGGAGAGAATGACATCAGCGCCGCCAATTAACTGACGCATGTCAACACCCGTGTCAACATCTGTGCCAACATGTGTCAGCACTTATCAACATCACCACTCCACATGGACACCACAGGAGAGAATGACATCAGCGTCGCCAATTAACTGACGCATGTTAACACCCGTGTCAACATCTGTGCCAACATGTGTCAGCACTTATCAACATCACCACTCCACATGGACACCACAGGAGAGAATGACATCAGCGTCGCCAATTAACTGACGCATGTTAACACCCGTGTCAACATCTGTGCCAACATGTGTCAGCACTTATCAACATCACCACTCCACATGGACACCACAGGAGAGAATGACATCAGTGCCGCCAATTAACTGACGTATGTTAACACCCGTGTCAACACCTGTCAACACCACAGCGGAGAACGAGATCAACACCTCAAAAATAACTGGAGATCACGAGAACAACCGCAAATGAGCCAAATTCCAATGACTAACGCTTGTCGGCATGTGTCTGCGTGTGTCAACGCTGCTAGAACATTTTGGGACACAAGGAAAACGTCATGCTAGTTCAGAGCTTGTCCAACACCCGTCAGTGCATGCCGACACTTGTCAATGTTGCTTCTCACGTTTTTAGTACAGTGGAACCTCCCTTATAAGACCTTAAAAAATCATCCAAAATGAGGGCTTATAAGGGAGGGGTCTTATAAGGGAGGTACTTTTAATACTTACAAAGAATGACAATGCCTCAGAGAAGTAGGTCTTATGTGGGAGGGAGTCTTATACAGTGGAATCTCCCTTGTAAGACCTTAAAAAATCATCCAGAATGGTCTTATAAGGGAGGGATCTTATAAGGGAGGTACTTTTAATACTTACAAAGAATGGCAATGCCTCAGAGATGTAGGTCTTATGTGGGAGGGAGTCTTATAATGGGAGGTCTTATAAGGGAGGTTCCACTGTAGACACTCCTGGAGCATCTGAAAATGAGAGTTCTGCCAAGGAATATCTTGTCAACATTTGTCGGCATCCCATGCACATTAATTTATTTGTTTGTTTGTTTGTTTTTCCCCCCAGAATACAGTGGAACCTCCCTTATAACACCTTCCAAAATGAGGTCTTATACGGGAGGGGTCTTATATGGCAGGTAATTTTGATACTTACAAAAAATGGCAATGTCTCAGAGAAGTAGGTCTTATGTTGGAGGGAGTCTTATAATAATGGGAGGTCTTATAAGGGAGGTTCCAGTGTACTATACCAGAATGTCACATAACAAAATGAGTTCTGCCATTGACGGATGCAGCATCTTGTGTTTTGCCCAGAAATCACTAACAATGAAATGGAACCTCGTTATTGCGACCTCCCAAAAAATTTTCCTTAATTTGCGAGGTGACCGTTATACTTGAGTTTTGAATAAAGGGCCGGAACCACTGCATGCGATTCAATCCAAATGTGATCCAATAGATGATTTTCAGAAAAAAACTAGGGGAGAGCACTTCGTGAACATTAGAATTGTTTACTTCCATTACTCGGTCAAATGCCATAGCAACAATGCAACAATGGCGTCAAAGCTTGAAACCGACGGATGCGAGTCAGTGACTTGCAAACATTTTTTTTAGAAAAATGAAGGGCGTCCAGTATCCACAAACTGAGACGTAAAATTGTAAATGACATCAAATTTAAAATGACGCACAGTGTTCTAAGTTATGTAAGTCTAATCAAACATGCGAGCCGAGAGCTGGGGATCTACCTGAAGGTAGAGTAACTCCCCCTGTTTGACCGATTGAATTAGGCAAGAATACTCCCACACACCATGAAATTACTCCCCTTAATTATTTCTGAACAATTCTTATTGTGACGATGTGTTTCGAGTCGGGATTCACATGAAATACTTCCGTCTAAAAATGATTCTACAATTTTCGTTCACTAAACTCAATACACGAATCAAATTAAATGTCTGATACAAGAATACAGATATTTCATCAGATTCGTGTACAGGGGGTGGACTACAAATATAGTGAACATGACTAGTAGGATTTCATGAGATTCATTTAGACAGTAGAATTTCATGAGAACCATTCCTCACAAATGTCACAATCTGATCGCAGTTGAATTGAATCGTAAGCAGTGGGCCAGCCCCTTTAGATAAACACATGGGTGCAACGACACAAAATGAAAAAACCTGAAAGGCCGGGGGTAATGTCCCCCTGCAGCTGAAGCAAAAATTGATTTATGAAGGTATTTTAGTTTGCTTTTTCCACAATTTATGCAAATGCTTATTTTAAAGTGTTTGAAAAATACAGTAGACACACAAAGATCTTGTTTGACAAATTTAGAAAAAAGGAAATTCCTTTTCTGGTAAAATTCAAAAACAGGAAATCCTTGTATACCAGGAAAAGTTGCACCCATGTACATAGATACTGACTGTAAGTGTCCTGATGGATGGGATGTCCATGTTATTGAGGTACTCGTTAGGCGGGGTTTAACTGTAGCAGGGCTTCAACTTTAATGGAAGATTGAGTAACTTCAGACCTGTTTACCCATAAGATTTCACCATATTTTGTACACATATTTGAAAACAAATATGATAAATATGGGACAAAAATATGGTAAAAACATATATCATTTAGAAACTGTATATAATTTAGAACTGTATATTACCTGATTCAGGAAACGGGTGCGCTCTGTGTGTGTGTGTGTGTTCTAAATTTAAATGGATGATACTTTTGACACAGTATTTCAACAAGTTATAAAAATGTATGCATGTTTACACTCCGTTACTTTCCTGTTGGAGTACTCCTATTTTGTGAAAAATACACTCATTTTGGATTTGGAATACCTGAAGCCCAATTTCAGGGAAACAGGTCTGTAACTTGTGTATCAACTAACAGCTGCACACATGGTGATGCAAACTCCAAGAATTATGAAGGTGATGGCATCTTTGGTTTTTTGTCGATGTGTGCATTTCAGCTAAGCTTGTTTTTATTAGCCTAATTAATGTTACATTTCATTCAAAACTATGAGCTTGTGTTAGGTTGGGTTCAAGGTCTCACTTGAGTAATGAACTTTGTGAAAGGACTGCAAATGGACGTCTGTTACACTGATCTCTTTTGAGAAAAAGAAAAAAATCAGTATGGTTGAAAGTTTATTCAGTGTTGAGAAGGTTGGTTCACAATCTGTGCACAAGTTTTGTACTTGTTGGCATTTGATTTTGTAAATATGTTTGGATGTTGCCGAATTGTTTGAGTGAGTTAATAAATAATGTCAGAGAAAGGGAGAATGAATGAGGTTTTGTACTGTAAAGAAAAGAAGTAGTTCATGAAATTGCGATGTGTTCTCAATAATAAAAGCTTTACAAAAATGAGTGAATGAAAGCATGTATCGATGTCATGCTTTGATATTTGATCACACTAAAAAAAGGGGAATTAATAACAAGTAATAAAAATAGATAGTGAATGATGGTTTTGTTTTTCAAGTTGATAGGCCTGGTAACTCTCATGTCAATTTTTTTGTCGTGTTTTGATTTTGAAAGTATACTAGTTTTCATGCTGGGGACTTGGGGGGCTCAGTAGTCTAGGGGATAGAGTCCAGGACTTCTGAACTGAATACCCTCGAATTGACACTGATTATAGCGGATTGACTATATCTTAACATGCGCAGAACCCTTCTCAGTTCTATATCATCAGAATCTTCAAATGGATGAAGGCGGATAATTACATTACGTAGACAATGTGGCGCTACCATAGCCGATGAGGTTTAACCGCGGCGTGGTTACCGCTACACCTATCTATATTGTTAAAAACTCGGGACTTTACTGGTGTTGCACTGCCTCCGGGCATTGCAGCCAGTATTGTTCCCACCATCTTTGTATTTACAAATGTCCCATATGTGTCTGTGACCGAGAGGATGTAAAACATCATTTTCATCACAGATGAAGGCGGATGATTAATGGAAGAAGAATGACCCAGGTTCAATTCCCATGTGGGGCAGATTTATTCTATTTTAAATTGAAACTACCAAATGCAGATAGATGGAGAAAATAACTGTTTAACCCCGTCACTGCCAAGCCCGTTTCCTGTTCTGAGGCAACTATTTGCCAAGCTGTTTTAGGTTGCAGAGTCTATTGCAACAACTGCTGAATAAAAGTACATATAACCTATTCTTCTCGGAAAGGGAATTGAATATAGTATCATTTGAGAACACTGTCACATGCATTCAAACATACTGCTAAAAATGCATTCAAACATACTGCTAAAAGCATATGGATAGAAAAGGGGAAACTCTTAGAATAACCCCAGGACGGATATTTCCGTGACGGGACAGTTTATATAGGTTACCAAAAGTTGACGTAAATATCCGTGACAGGGCAGTGAAGAGGTTAAATAAAAAGCTGATATTTTTCATGTCTTTTAAAAAAAACTGCCTCTTTGGGGAGTTGAACCCTGGGTCGAGTTTCTTTAGATAACGGTCGCCGCGCGAATAACGCTTACGCCAAAAGGGCCTAAGAAACTTTTTAGAAAACATTTGCGGAAGAATATTGCAAGCTCTTGTCTTTGTCAAACATTTTTTAAATTTTAAACAAACTTTAATGGACCAATCCACAACAAGAAACGTATTCACCCCCAACTAGTTCCAGATAGTTCGCCGCTTGCTCGGTGTTTGGCAAGAACAAAACGCCACGCGAACTATCGGCAAACGAAGGGTGTTTCTTAGACCGTTTTTGTCGATTTGAGCTAGCGCAACGTAACGCTAGCCCTTGTGAAACGGCCCCCTGGTCTTCCTATTCAGTCAAGGGCTTTAACCTCTCCACCACTACACTCCCAGTGTGAAAACCAATATATATCATGTTTTAAATTGAAGCAGGACAAGAAAAGACCATTCTCACCACACTGATGTCCCTCAATATATGGTAGGGGTCAGAGCCTAGGTTGTGAATCGCAGGCCTGCCTAGGCCCCTTGTACCTCTCCATGGGTGCAACTCCCCAAAATGAAAAAAAAATGAAAAGCAGGGGTCTAGGGACCCATGGCCCCGGCAGGGTACAGGGGCAGAGCTCTGTCGGACAATTCAGTGGGGCAAGTTGAGAGAGATATATAACGAGATAGTTAAAATGATAGACAGAGACAGTTTGAGTCTAATAAGCCTTGTAAAATTATTGCATTGCCTTTGTAAACTTCCAAAATAGAACCAGCAAGAAAGACCCTTATTATTATTATTATGCGAGTGCACGTGTGTGTTTGTGTGTATGTGCGCGTGTTTGTACAAGTGTATGCTTGAGTAAGTTTGGGTGCGTTTCAGTGAGAATGTGTTTTCTGTGTGTTTGATGAAATGTGTGGGTATGTGTGTGTATGTCTGTGTGCAAGAACGTGTTCACTCGTGCGTGCACATATGTGCGTGTGTGTCTGTTGTGCGTGTGTGTGTGCGTGTGTGAGTGTTTCAATGTTGATTGTAAAGCGCTTTGTGCTCGATAAAAAGCGCTGTATAAATAACCGTTTATTATTATTAATACAAAATGTACACCAATCACACACATAAGACAACAAATCAAAACAAGTTCATGGACGTTTGTTTTTAAAGCATGATTCATATTTCGCTCATCATACAAGTCACTCAACAACACAAAATTAACTGAATAAAAACATGCAAGGTATATGACTTGGATGATGATATTGTACTCGAGGCCTGCCTAGGAGCACACACGAAAAAGGGGAACAAGATAAAAACTCAGGATAGATTCAAGCAGGAATTTTCTTTCTTGGCTAAAAAGCCAGCTGACAATATAAATGTATAATTCCATGTCACAGTGATGCACCCAGGATTGGAAATGATAGGACAAACTGTCCTGACACAAGAGAAATCTATAGGACAATGTCCTGGCTCTTGCATAAATCAGTAAGGCAAAGCGTGCCAGTGTTAAAAATTGAATCGGACATTTGTCCTGTGAAGAACACAATAGGACATTTCAAGTCAAGGCGAAGTGTGCCAGTGTTAAAATTGAATCAGACATTTGTCCTGTGAAGAACACAGTAGGACATTTCAAGTCAAGGCGAAGTGTGCCAGTGTTAAAATTGAATCAGACATTTGTCCTGTGAAGAACACAATAGGACATTTCAAGTTCAAGTATACTTTAAAATCTCCAATTTTTTTTTCAATTTTAATAGGTCAATGTCCTATGACCAGGGCCTCGGGACATCACTGTATCAGATATGTGATATTAGTACAAACCTGATATGCTTTAACCCTTTCACCGCCAAAGTCGCATTTTAGCACCACAGTGATTTAACACCTGTGTCACTAAAAGGCATCAAATTGGGGTCTATTATCCAAAGAGCCTATTGTCTTAGTTTTGGGAAGTAAGGGTAGATCTTATTTTAAATATGTCATAAAAGAATCCCCAATACTGCAGATGGATTTTATTCTCTACCCAGGTAAATTTAATGGACATTTTTGGCTGAAATATGGCTGGCGGTGAAAGGGTTAATTTATATGACCTAAATTAAATTTTCTTCTAGTTCCATTGACGTTCCCTGTTTCGCCAAGTACATGTTACGCGATGTATGTTGTAGGGATCTGAAAACTCGATAACACATGCACAGAAAGAAGCGTAACAAATAAATTTCAAAATTAAATTGACAAAATAGAGAAGTTCTAAAACTAAATTGCAAAGCTGCTTATGTGGAAGTGTCACTCGCCTGCCAAAACTGGTCATAAAACGTTTGTGAAACCAAATTCTGAACTGGTAAGTTCATACCTTAACAAAATCGGTTCAAAACCTTATAGCCTTATTTGCGTTATGGCCATAATACGTATGTGTCCGGTTTTCAGTTTTCACTGGTCTCCCCGCTGCGCACAGGAGCTCAAAGGAGAAAAATTATTTGGAAGATTTATTATTAAAAAGGCAATAAGTCGGATAGATGAAAGAAAGCAAAGGAAAAAGGCAGAGTCAAAGAGTGGCAGATTACAGGAACATGGGTGCAACTCCCCAAAATGAAAAAAACTGAAAGGCAGGGGTCCAGGGACCCATGGCCCCAGCAGGGTACAGGGGCAGAGCCCCGTCGGACGATTCAGGGGGGCAAGTTAAGAGAGAGATAACATGATAGACCGAGATAGTTTGAGTCTGATAAGCCTTGTAAAATTATTACATTGCTTTTGCAAACTTCAGATAGAACAACCAAGTTCAAAATGCCCCAAATCGCTTGTGGTCATTTTTTGTTTATGAATTTAAAAAACACCTGAAGTTCAGTTATAAAAATGAAAGAGTAGCACCCATGCAGGAAGTTACAAGCACAGAACTTCAGAAGGTGGGGGAACTATTTTTACGAAAGACCTTCCCAGTATCTCCACGGGGAGAGACTCGTGGAAGGGGCAGGGTCGTCCAGCTCCCCTCATGGAGGCACGAGGCATCCACCCACTGCCCCCAAAGCCTTATTATAAAACCATTTTCAACAATTCACAGCTTCTCTAGTTGATTCTTCCTAAAATAATAAGTATCACTGTCTCACAAGAAAACTCAATATAAGCCCCATGAACTGTACAGTTATAAATAAGGGGAAAAAAATCAACATTACAAAAACGGCCAATGCAAAAAATGGGCATGATTCTACTCGATCGACATACATGATGATTATATTTTGCATTAAACACTTGAAAATAAATAGATGACCACTAGGACCAATCGTAGACACATTAAAGGCACAAGGCGTTCAGGTAGTATTGGGTCCTTTAATGAAAGTCAATAACCAGACGTTTTATTTTTACATCGAAAACATGTACCATACGAAACGTTTGGTTATTGACTTTCATTAAAGGACCAAATACTACCTGAACGCCTTGTGTCTTTTATGTGTCTATATTTTGTATATCAAACATAGGCAAGAGAGCCACGAAGGCAGAGAAAAAGCAGTAAGCAACATGAAACCAAACACAGAAATTCAATGTTGAGAACTTTTAGAGTTTAGGGGCCAACCCGCACATGCCATTTCAACCTGACTGCGATCCAGCTGTGAGGCACGATTCTCGTGAAATACTACTGTCTAAATGAATCTGATGAAATCCTACTAGTTTCGCTGACTATATAGTTGTCGTCCCCCGTACACAAATCTGATGAAATATCTGTGTTTTTGTATCAGACATTTATGAGATTGGGGTCTACGTGAATAGAGTGACCGAAAATAGTAGAATTTCATCGGATACTATTTAGACGGAAGTGTTTTGGGAGAATCATGCCTCACAGACTGCAACTCCCCAACATGAAAAAAACTGAAAGACAGGGGTCCAGGGACCCATGGCCCTGGCAGGGTACAGGGGCAGAGCCCCCTCGGACGATTCAGGAGGGCAAGTTGAGAGATAACGAGACAGACAGTTAAAATGATACAGTTTGAGTCTGATAAGCCTTGTGAAATTATGACATTGCCTTCCAAGTTCAAAACGCCCCAAATCGCTTGTCTTTTTTTTCTTTTCTTTTTTTCTGATGAATTAAAAAACCTGAAGTTCAGTTTCTGGAAAAATTAGAAATACTGAATGAAATCAGTGTAAAAATGAAAGAGTAGCACCCATGCAGACAGACGTACAGTTGGATTGAAGCATGCACGAGTTGGCCCCTTTAGAGAGCAAGCTATACACTTTGTACTGACAGCATTTCAGCATACCCAAAAGCCGTTCAGTAGTAGGAGTTTCTGGCCAGACACATTTCCATACTCAAAGCTGAACACACGCAAATGGTGGTGGTGAGAAAATTGGGTGACATTAAATTAATTAATAATACAGCAATATAAACCAGAATGACCACGAGCCATGTCACAATGTGCAACAACATTCTACTTTAACCTCTTCAGTGCCGACGACGTATATACATGGGTGCACCTCCCCCAAATGACAAACCCCTGAAAGGCTGGGGTCCAGGGACCCATGGCCCCGGCAGGCTACACGGGCAGAGCCCCGTCGGACGATTCAGGGGGGCAACTTAAGAGAGAGAGATAATGAGACAGACAGTTAAAATGATAGACAGACTGAGTATGATAAGCCTTGTAACATTAATTATTACATTGCCTTTGTAAAATTCCAAGTTAGAACAACTTTAGACAAAGTTGAAAACGCCCCAAATCACTTGCTAATTTTTTTGGGGGGATGAATTAAAAAAAAAAAGTTGTGTAAAATGAAAGCGTAGCACCCATGTATATATATACCTCCTCTATAGCGCTTCAGTACTTGCCACCGACGTATGTATACGTCGCCGCTAAGTAGCTATATTGCCGCGCTAAAAAATCGCGCGGCAAACCAGCGGAGCATGCGCAAGTAGTAGGCGGCAGTGAAGGGGTGAATGCTTCCCTCCTGACACACACACAATAACAGGTTAAAAAATATTCGCTGAGGATGTTAACTCAAGGATAACAGTCCCCACAACAAGTCAACATTGTCAGCACAGCATAAAAGTACAACGCCATCATAAAATGGACAAGAAAGAAACAATAAGTATCTAGAAGACGGCCACTTAAAGGAGGCACTAATAACCTGATATCAACGAAAACAAATGTATAAACACCGCCAGTGCCACTGAACTTTTCATACCTCGTTTTCTCTCTAAAATGTTTTAGCGCACGAACATTAGGCCGTGTACACACATAAGCGGATATTCCATGCGGAAACCCGTGCGTAATCCATAAATAAGTGAAACAAAGAAGGAAAAAGATTTGCGCACGTGTCCGAATTTCCCCTATATGCGTAACCTTTTATCCTTTCTTCCACTTATTTAGGGGGGGCGGACTTCATGACCTCTGCATGGATTCAACTGGAGGAAATCCAAAACCAGGTAAGGCAGGGGTCCAGGGGCCGCTTAGTTCCCTGGCAGGACCCCTGCCCCCTCGAAACTGAAGAAAAAGCAAAATCATACTCGATTTGAAGCTTATTCCAGGCTTGTAAAGTGATAATTCAACACTTTTTTTTTCCCCCTTGAACTTTGAATCAAATTTTTTTGGGGGGGTCAAAAATTTTGAAAAACAGGCGCTGCCTTGTATCCGAGGCCAGGTTGCATCCTTGCCTCTAGAATCAGCACAATGCATCTCAAATTATCATAATTCGGCGACGCCGGATCCAGACAATAAAAACAAAATCCTGAACTTCAGGACATCCTGAAAGCAGGAGCATCCATGTATTCTTAGTTGGGGGTCGAAAGAGAGAGCGAGAGGGCCTAATGACTTGGTTGCCACCTGGCGGTGAATTCTGCGTCCTAAGCTGACCATTCATTTTTGGGGTTTGGGGGGTGGGATAGAGTCGCAAGAATTTAAAAGGGTATTTATCAAAAGTTTAAAAAAATATTTCCATGTCCAAAGAAAAATGCCAAAGAAAAGCCCAGAGAACCTCTTATTTCATTGGAACAGTCTTGACGTTCAAGATGGCTTAACAGCTTTTCACATTCCACAAGTGTCAATGGAGGTGGTAACTTGTTAACAAAGTCATTTTGTTGTTGTTGATAGAATTGGCATGAAAAAGACATGCTTTCTATTTTCCTAACAGAATTTTTCTTCTTTTTTTTTTTTGGGGGGGGGAAGGTACAAAGTGGGCGACCAACACTACACCAATCTGACGAGTTATGAGTGGATGGCTAAACTAGAGCGTTAAACACTAGATCCCACGCGTGGGGATACCGGGGAGTCTTGTATAAATAGTTCCCCCACCTTCTGGAAGTTCTGTGCTTATTATTTCTTCTAATCTGTCACTCTTTGACTCTGACTTTTCCCTTTGCTTGCTGTCATCTATCTTTGTGCCTTTCCGGTCCATTCTCCTGCCTTTAAATTTTTTTTTTTCAAAAAGGGTGTCTTCCAGCCAAAGTCTGACATGCTGGGCCTAATTATTTTTTACTTCGGTGCATAATCGCAGCATGACACATCTGCATTCATAATTGACAGGAAACTGAGCGATCAAAGAAGAAGATGCTAGATCACTAGCTGCCCTGCACATTTTCTGCTACGTGCAGCATATGTTTGGCTTCAGTGACCTTGACCGTTAACCAATGACCATATTCAAACTTGGCCTAAATATCCTACCTATTCACAGGCAAAATGTGACGGTCCTAGGTCCCTCCGTTCAATCACACATACACATTCATAGTTACATGGGTGCTCCTGGGAAATTTCAAAAATCCTGCAAGGGGACGGCCCCGGCGAAGTGCAGGGGCAGCGCACACACCATTACTGCTCTTTTTTCACCCCTCTAGACTACTACAAGTGCTACATTCCTTTGAATATAGCAAATGCTTATATAGGCCCTTTTTTATTTTACAAGTGTGTGTGCATGTGTAAGAAAATCGTTGCTTCTTAAATTCTCATAATCCGGTGACGCCAGCTCTAGGCAATTTAAAAATCCTGCAAGAAGGAGCATCCATGTAGTCAGCCAGCCAGAAATAGACGGACATGTCACTGAAAACATTACCAGCTTCGCTTCGCAGTATTCATATTGGTATATGAAAGAAAGACCCTTCATTCTCTGCGATTTGTGTGGAATCCGGAATTTTTTAAAATATATTTTTTTGGGCTGTCCCATCTTTTGGGCCATGGCGTTGCTCCCACGAGTCCCAACTCGCAGCCACACCCTGGTTTGTCAGGTCGCAGAACCGAAACCAGCAGTCCAAGGGGAGCGAATCTATGTTAGGCCGTCAGGAGGCAACCACCAGAGGAGACTGCACTGCTGCCGAGTCGCTTCGGTGTGTTAAATATTGATGAGAAATCCTTGTCATGATTAGAAAATTATCATGGCAGGCGTTTCAGGAGAAAAACTCAACTGTGAATTCAACAAGAGGCCTGCACTGTTGAAGCAAGAATTTTGTCAAGCGCATAGAGATTTAATATGCACGCTATATACAAAATGTCTAAATACATGAATAAATAAGAACAGCAGAAAGCGATAACAACAGTAACAAAAAGTTCTTCAAGTAAGTGCCTTTCAAACATCTTACTATGGAAAAGAGACGTTAAAGAATCCACAATATGAAATTTCACAAACAAAACCAATCCAATCAAATTAAATTATTTAAAAGTTTGTGACAATGAACTCACATTAAAAGGTTTCTTATAAACAATCCAAATAAATTAACCTTTAATAAATAACCTTTGATTAAAAAAAAAGATTATTTGACAAACGATTCATTATTTAACAATTGATTAAAAACAACTAATTACACTAACAATTCATGAAAAAAATGTTATAAACAATCCAATAAAATTCACAATCACTGTTGAATAATAACTAACCTAATTAAACAGACACCTGATACAAAAGTGTTGTTACACTGCTATCATAGCATCTAACTTTACACTTTGAGAAGGAAAATATTGATACAACTAAAAACCATCCAAATAAATTCACAATCGACAAAAGAAAATGGTTTGAAAAAAATCAGCTGAACAATTTATGAAAAAGCATTTGCTTCAAACAATTTCAATCGATAATTGACAAAATTGAAACTTGTGCACAATCCACATCTACAAACAATCTTGCATCTTGATTAATCTCTGGTTAATTTGTGAACAAGTTGTCCAGTTTAATTAAGAACCAAATGTTGGCTGATCGCCACATACACACCACTATCCACACATGACCAGAGTAAGGCCATGTACACACACACACCACTATCCACACATGACCAGAGTAAGGCCATGTACACACACACACCACTATCCACACATGACCAGAGTAAGGCCATGTACACACACACACCACTATCCACACATGACCAGAGTAAGGCCATGTACACACACACACCACTATCCACACATGACCAGAGTAAGGCCATGTACACACACACCACTATCCACACATGACCAGAGTAAGGCCATGTACACACACACACCACTATCCACACATGACCAGAGTAAGGCCATGTACACACACACACCACTATCCACACATGACCAGAGTAAGGCCATGTACACACACACACCACTATCCACACATGACCAGAGTAAGGCCATGTACACACACACATAAACGGATATTCCGCCGTGCGCAATCCATAAATAAGTGAAACAAAGAAGGGAAAAGATTTGCGCACGTGTCCAAATTTCCCCTATATGCGTAAACTTTTTTATCCCTCTGTCTTCCACTTATTTAGGGTTATCCGTACGGAACTTGCGCGTCTAATGTGAACCCGGCCTAAGGCTGTGTGCACATTTACCAAAACCTCCGCACGGAAACCAATCCGCAAAAAAAAAAAAGAATCTGAATGTAACTGTCTCTCTTTTCTTTTTAACTTTCTTTCTTCCTTTTTTTCTTCTTTTCTTTTCTTTTCTTATTTTTCCTTTCTTTTCCACTCTGTGCTACTGATTCCTGCACGTGCAACTTGTTGAAATACGAGCTTTAATGACATTTTATTTTTGTTTTTTGGATGACATGGGATGATTCGTTGCTTCAAGCATTCAGTTGGCCAACGTTTTAGCTGGACAAAGATTTTATAATAAATCGAAATATCGCTCTTTTAACACGGTGTTGCTGATTTTATTTCGTCTTGTCTGAAATCTGAATGTAAGAAATATGGGCAAAGGTGCAGATTAACACCCCCCTCCCCCCTCCATGTTCTCAGTTCTTTCCAGGGTTTTTTCTTTTCAGTCTTGTCTTTCTTACTGCAGATTGAGGACATAAACCTTCGTTTTCTATATATAAAGTTGATGTTCATCCTTTTAAACAATTAAAATTATGCATCTACTAATACAGTACTACCTCCCATGAGCGACCATGGAAAATGCACCAACAAAGTGGTCTTAAAAGGGAGGTGGTCTGAAATGGGAGGTGGGTGAGGAGAGGTCATTCATTTGAATCTTTCTTCAAGAGTTAGAATTTTCCTTTTCCTCGCCAACATTGTGACCATGAGAGAGGAAGCTGTCTGCTACACGTATGTGCATTGAGCAACATTTCACTAGGGGAGATAACTAACCATGCAGAATGATGGAAACTGCGCATCTGTGCTCGTTGAGCGAAGGTTCAGCGACAAATCTGACCGGCTTCCTTCATTTTCTGTTGTTTTTCACAATTTTTGTGTGTTCGATTTTTGGGACATGGTCGTAATAATCGGAAAGCAAGAGATTGTTAATCGGGTAATGGAGGAAGTTGCTGATGAGAAGACACTCGTATACATGTAGTAAAACCGATCGGTCACTGAAAATCAGGTCGGAAAGTGGAGGTGGTCGCTGAGTAGATTAGAAGGTTGTATCAGGGATGGAGTACTGTAGTAGAATGTAAAGGTGCAGCTGGAAGAATGCAATGAACCAAGGCGTTGAGGGGCGTGTTGAATGAAACTGCGTCTTAACCGAAATATGAATGAGTGTGCACATACACGCGGAAACCCAGACCTGTTTACCCCCTACACAAGTCTTGAGTAGTCTGGATAGCTGAAATGAGTAGTTTTGGTGCTAAATGTCTAGTTTAAACCATCAAACTATGGTCACTGAAAATGAGTAATTAGAGCATTATTTTCAATTTTGAAGAGTAGTAGAGGTCCAAATGGAGTAGAATACTACCCGAAAAGAGTAGAGTAAACAGGTCTGGAAACCTATTCACATATTTCTTACTTTATTTGCGGCTGGGTTTCAGTACAGAGGTTTTTGTAAATGTGCACAGACCCCAATGCCAAATGGACAACACAGATTAAAAGGAAAATTGTACAAAATACAAATCATGCAAATCAAATGCCGGCACATTTTGCCAACATATTACATTACGCTCTGACCAGATCATGTTAATAGCACCCCATCTTACGGAACAGTTTGGAGACAGGAAGATTATTCTTTTTCTTTTTTTTATAGCTAAAATTATTATGTTTAAAAATATAAAAAATTAGTATGTTTAAAAATAAACAACACACACACTCAATAAAAACAAAAAGAGTAGGAAAAGAGAACACACACAAAAAAGAGAGAAGGAAAGATATATAAAATTTGCAATTAATGTGGTTAAAAGAAAAACAAACATGAAATGCAGATACATTTGGAATACACGCATGCGCAAACGTGAATTATGTTAATTTATTCATACATCAGGCATGAAAACTAATGTTAAGATTTTCCAGCCGAGAAATCATTCCACCAGGATTTTCCACAATCGTCTGAAGTTTTGTTGGGGGGGCAAGTTTTGTTTCGTACACGCTATGACTTTGCATTTCACACTCTGTCTTCTCTTTAAACACTCAAACACACACCATTCGCGAACCACTGAATCTGAATTTTTTTTTACTTTCAACCGCAAGTGCTAGCTCGACCAAATACGGACCACAGCGTTTGAGAATAACTTTGTGGTCACATTTTCGGCAGAATATTTTTTTAAGGGCAGAGATTCATTCAATTACGAAAAAAATTTCAGCGGAGACGGTACAGCTGTTTCCATGCCTGATATTATGTACATATTCATGAATGACTGCAAGAGCTTATACATATTCATGAATCATCAGTACAGCATTCAAAGCAGATGCACCAACCAGCAAGGCAAGACATTTTTCTGTGTCCCGAACTCTATTGCTACTCGATTGGACAACACAATAAAACGCCATTAAACAATGCCAATGGTGATGAATGAATGCTACCTTAACCTAATAATACTAACAATGGTCACAATACAGGCACATCGCTATTTTTCGCAACCTTCCATGGAAGGTTGCCCGTCGTGGAAAAATAGCGACGTGTAATTTGACCATAAATACTAACCGATGAGTCTTGACCATAAGTAACTGAACTGTCATGGTTGCATTTTTGTCCCTGTGTGTGGTTGAGCGCTGATGACCACCAAAGGCTAAACGCCAGACGGTACCATCACTGTTCTCGGTTAACTCATTCAAGTCGTTCCGGCCATATATGTCCAGAATTAATAGATAGCTGTCAATTTGATGCATTTGCTTCAAGGGAAGTAAATCTGTGTGCACACCATACTTTGCTCACTTCTAAACTCGCTTCGATCCCTTAGACCACAATTTTGCCTGACTTTGCTTTTGTAGTGGTTTGTTGTGGGGAAAGAACCAATCGGTGTAGTTTTTCTATATAAAGTCTATATAAAAAAAGTCTGATCTACCACTTTCCCTATGTCTAAACCTGAAGTAAAAAACCTGTAATCTTCTTTCATTTCTCATTTTGTTGATGTACATTTTGTTTGTGTGTATGGCTGGAGTGATTTGTGAGTTTTTTTAATAATTCAAAATCGTTGCGATGCGAATAAGTTAAAACCCAATGAGGACTACCAGCTGTCTTTGTGTCTTCTGTGACGGAACTCTCTGCCTCTGAAAATGATACAACCTTTGGGCGTTTGAACCTCATTATTAGCCAAACTACACTGAACTGGAACTGTTGCATTTAACTGTATTACAGTGGAGCCTCCCTTATAAGACCTCCTTCCCACATAAGACCTCCTTCCCATTATAAGACTCCCTCCCACATAAGACCTAGTTCTCTGAGACATTGTCCTTCTTTGTAAGTATTAACATTACCTCCCTTATAAGACTCCTCCCTTATAAGACCCCTCCCGTATAAATATAAGACCTCACTTTGAATGATTTTTTAAGGTCTTATAAGGGAGGTTCCACTGTATTACTCTGTTTACCCCCAAAACCCCCCTCCCCCCCCCCCCCCCCCCCCCCCCCAAAGACCCTATTTTTTCAGTTTTTAGCTAAATGGAATGCTTTGTAAACTTTTCATAAAAGCAGGACATGTTTGGTAAATGCTATGCTAAGCGGGGTGAATTTGTTCTCTCTCCTAACAATTTGTCTTTTTTTAATGCCCTATAATGAGGTGCTTAAAACGCAGCTCATTGAAGAAGGATCCAGATGTGCACTTTTCTTTTCATTCAACGTTCATCTGATTACCATTGCATTGATGAGTCACATTTTGATTTGAAGATGATCTGTGTGCCATCAGAATGACAAGAATACAGCAACAAAATATACCTAATCTTTTTAAATAAACATTTCAATAATAATGAGTATAATCAAACAACATCAATATTCAAACTAATTTGAAAACATATCTTTAAATGTTTGGGCTAGTTAGCTATTTAGTTAGTCTATTAAAGTCCCGTCAACAGCTATGGTTATCTCAGGACTGTCACCGCGTAAAGTTCGACCACAGATAGCAAAACACAAATCCATGAATCTTAACGACATACAAAACCTGAAAACATAAAAAAATATAGTACAATTCATAACATGACACTTCCCTCATTGCACCCTATAGCACATAATTCCAGACAGTGCTGGAAACGTAAGCCATTCCGCTCTTGGAATCATCAATCATATGCTCTGGCAATCATATACCAATAGCTTGGATTGTAAAAACAACAACAAATAAAAACATCCTGTTAAAACTATTGCCACTGAATAAAGTTGTAATCATGACGAAAAAGCCGCGCCAAGCATACACACCTACCAGCTTTCCACTCTCCTTATATTATTGCCTTCTTTCACAATGCTTTCATACTGAAAGCTGATACAAATCTCCACTGAGTAGTTAAAAATGAGAGTAATTCCAAGTTGACATTTCTTCTTCTTTTGTGGTGGTGGCCAGCTTCTTTTTATAGAAGTAAATGCACACACTTTAGGGGGTGACCAAAGAAAAGAAGCAGAAGAGAAAACAAAACAAAAAAGCAAAGACAAAAATCAGCTACCACACATACATAGTCTGCTTGAATTTACGTGGGACCAGTAGAAAAAATATAAGATGCAGCAAACAAAATAAAAATTTCCTATTTCTGGACTGGGATGGGGATATTTACAGGGAGCTGCCGGCAGCCACTAATTTTCACGTTCGCCCCCAGGAAGCTGGGAACTAGCCGACCCTAGACACTCCATAAGGCAATGCCCAGGCCCCAACCAAACGGACAAACAAATCCCTAACTACTGGGGTAAAAAAGACAATTGGGGATGGGGATGAAGGGACTGGGGTGGGGGCATTTCAAGTCAATCAGTCCAGCCGACCACAACAAAGACATTGAAACAGTGGTTGTATTCCCACAACTGCTTGAGTGCGGTCGCCATTATTCCTTCCGACCTGGTTGGAAGGGTTTCATTCGACCAAAATTTGCATTTGTGATTTCTACTCACTCTCATCAAAAAGAAAGGAAAAACGTGGAAAGGTCACAACCATTTTCATCCGACTTGGTTAGTTTTAGTGTGAGGCAGCTTTTCACAAACGTTGGGATGTTCAACAGAAGAAAATGGAGATGCGTGTATTGTGCAAAACTGCACATCTGGTGAAGGTCTGTGCTCATTTTTCGTGCCTACATGACGAGAGTAGAGTGGCACAGTGGTAGTGTGTTCGCTTCGTGTCAAGCAAACCCGAGTTCGAAGCTGGGTACAGGGGATTTTTCCTCTCACTTTGCACTAGGCCTTGCGGTCTGAACGTGGAGTGTTTCGGATGAGACGATAAACCGAGGTCCTGTGTGCCCATGCACTTAGCACATGTTAAACCAAGTGGCAACAAAAAAGTTGTTATTTGGTCAAAATGTACCCCCCTCCCTCCCTTCCTCATCAGTCACACAAAAATCGAAAGCAAAAATTATTAAAAAAAATTGGGTGACGCGCCTCTGGCTGCAACGCGCTCTCCAGGTGAGAGCAACCCGAATTTCACAGAGACACCTCTGTGACAATAATGTACCTAACCTAACCTAACCTCCCATTTCCACAAAATAGACGCCATTTCTACATGTATGCCTCTCGACATAGAAAACAGAGCGAATTGAATCAGTGGTCCTTAACTTTTGTCGATGCCTGTAATTCAAAACAGCTGCTTAAAGATCCACCAGGTCACGTGTCAAAATCACGGGTTTCACGTGTTTTCCCTGTTATAGCTGGTAAGAAATTTTGTTGCGACCAGGTTTGACTCCCATACAAATGTCCCCAAATTGAAAACGAAACATCATTTTAAAGAGCAGTCTCAATTTGAAGTCGGGGACATTCGTATGTGGGTCACAGCTACCCAGAAAAAAACAAGGGACTTAACCCTTTCACTGCCAATGTCGCATTTATGCACCACAATGGTTTAGCACCCATGTCACTAAAAGGCATCAAATCAGGGCTTGTTATCCGAAGACCCTATTTTCTTAATTTTGGGAAGGTATGGATAGGCCTAATGTTATATATGTTACTGAGGAATTTCCAATCTTGCAATTACAATTTTTCCTCTACCCAATTGAGTTTAATGGAAGTCTTTTGCTGAAGAATGGCTGGCGGCGAAAGGGTTAATTGTGGTGCGTCAGAGTGTCTTCAAGGCTGTGTGCACATTCACGCACAGCCTCCAGTAAGAAACCTATCCGCAAGAAAATCTGGAAGTAAGAAACATGAAGGAGTGTGCACATTACAAGCAGAAACCCATCCGCAATCAAATCTGGAAGTAAGAAACATGAAGGAGTGTGGACATTACATGCAGAAACCCACCTGCATATCCCATCTGCTTCTTTCTTACTTTCTTTTACTTTATTTGGGGATAGTGGATGGGATTCCGTACAGAAGGTGCGTGTAGATGTGCACACAGCCTTAAGGATAAACCTACTCGGTCTGATCTTGCTTTCAGATTTGTTTTCAATGCATGCTAATGTTGCTATCGCATTCAATCTAGTTAATACAGTGGAACCTCCCTTATAAGATCTTAAAAAATCATCCAAAATGAGGTCTGATAAGGGAGGGGTCTTAAAGGGAGGTAATTTTAATACTTACAAAGAAGGGCATTGTCTCAGAGAAGTAGGTCTTATATGGGAGGGAGTCTTATAATGGGAGGTCTTATAAGGGAGGTTCCACTGTATACGCTCACACAAGAAGTAAAAAATTCATTTCACACATTGTCAATAGCACGTAAAAAGCAAAGTGAACCTCTCAGGCGAGGGATGAAACAAACTGATCTGCTTCATACAGTTTGAACGAATCCAATCATAACGAACTTGAACAAAGGGGGAGAACTCTCTTTCTAATTAACTCCCCTCAACCAAAGTTGATTACGATACCAATCATCTAGCAATGCGTGGATCAGAGCCAAAGGGAGACAAACAAAGCATCATTCTCAAAAAAGAATGTGCCAAGTTCGCCTGTATGACCCTTCACCCACACAGCACACATCAACAATGGTGGAGAGGACGACATACAAACACATCAACATCTATCCAAGAGTGGCATAGCCTTCTAGCCTTGAATATGTCACATGGCTATCACGCTTCTTCACTGTTAAAATCCATACACACACAAAGAAAAATTAACATCATTTCATAACCGTATGTAAGATATAAAAAATAAATTAAAAATAAATTAACGACTCCCTTTTTAAGTTGAGGTAACATTAAATCAGTCCTCTTCTACACGTTTTGCATTGTACTCTATTGCATTATTATCATAAAAAACAACAAAAATCATATCATTTTAGAACAGTATGTAAGAGATAAAAAATAAATAAAAAATAAATTAACGACTACCTTTTTAAGTTGAGGTAACATTAAATCAGTCCTCTTCTACACGTTTTGGATTGTACTGTATTGCATTATTATCATAAAAAAAGTTTTTAAAAAAAGTATCATTTTACAACAGTATTTAAGAGACACAAAAGCAAAACCAATTCCTTTTTTTAGGCAAAGGTCACAGCATTTATAATAATAATGGGAATTTATATAGCGCTCTTTCTCACACGAGCTCAGTGTGCTTTACATTGATAACAAGAACATTAAAGGCAAACAAATAATGAATCATTAGAAAGTAAAATAAAAACGATGATTGCACGCAACGTTCTCTTACTTCCTCACACACACACGCGCGTGCACATACACGCGCGCGCACACACACACACACACACACACATACATACACAAACACACACACATGAACGCACGCACGCACACATACACGCACACACACACTCACACACAATTATACAAGAGTAAAATAGTCACAATATAAAAATTCTAAGAAACATAGACCACATTCACATTCTCAATCAAGTTTGGATACAATACTGCAACTTGAAATAAAATCATACTGCCATCGACATACCAGTTACATGACTTTTTATAATGATGCTTCCACACTTGTGATTATATACAAAAGTGACTAATTGAATCAACATAGCATTTAGTATTACACTGTTATGCATCGACATAAAAACACATATCTTTTCACAACAGGATGTAAGAGACACAAAAGTTTTTTTTAAAATGACTTCCATTCAGGCGAAGGTCATATTAAATCAATCTGCTTCCACACTTTTGCACCAACAGAGTGTGTGTGTGTGTGTGTGTGTGTGTGTGTGTGTGTGTGTGTGTGTGTGTGTGTGTGTGTGTGTCCCCTGTGATTGAGGCTCCACTCTTTCTCTTCTCTCTCTTGCCTTTAGGTCTGTTTCTGCTGTGTGTGTGTGTCGCTTTGTATTGCATTTTTTGTTTGAATGCGCTATGAATGCTAACGTGTGTGTGTGCGCTTTGATTTGATTTCTATGATTGTGCCATATAAATACTGTATGTTGCTGTTGTTGTTGTGTGTGTGTGCATGAACGTTCATATATGAGTTTGTGTGTGCAATGTTCTCCCTCTATTTCAAGTTAATGACTTCTGTTCAGCTACCTTAGTTCGTGCATATTGTGTTTCTCACTCACTCGATTTTGTCCCTTTTTTTCGATCAATGTTCACCTGTACCTGTAAAAGCTTTGTGTAATGTCATTTCCTTTCATTCATGAAGAAAAAACCGTTGGGTTTTGAAAGCTTGAAAGAAAAAATGGTGTTAATGTGTGTACTTTGAGAAACAAAAATAAAAATAAGTCAGTTCACATAAGCCTGCACGAAACACACACACATCTACCATTACCACTCCCTAAGGCGAAGGTCATAACAAATCGGTCTGACCTTGCTTCCTGGCCTTGAGGAGGTCGGAACAGGTCAATGTCAAGGCCGAAGCGGGGTCAAGGTCAGGGTCACTGCCAGGGACAGGAGGAGGGCGCGCACAGTCTTTGTCTGCGGACGGGGAGGGTGAGGAGGAGAGGAGGGTGGGGGGGGTGTCCTGGAAGGAGGCCTTGATTGCGGAGGCTTGTTGGTAGTAGGTGGGGATCTTGTCCAGAGGCTTGGGGTCAAGGTCGACCAGGGCCACCGACACCTTGTGCCAGCGACCCCCAAACTGCAGGAGGTTGTTGCCGTGGTTACAGTTCTGCTCAACCTCCCTGCCAAAAAAAAAAGGCAATGCGACGTATTTTTTTAAAAATAATAAAAATATCTTTTACTCAGTTAGACATCATTCAAACATGCTTTTCTCATGGGCGAAAGTAAAACATTTCTCTCAATCCTGAAATGATGTCTTCTAATGTTCCAACCCGAATTTCACAGAGACACCTCTGTGACTCTAAAATAACCAAATACCAAATACAAGAAACCCTGTAACCTCACGATGAATGGTGACCATGATGTTCCTAATTTACTAGTAATTGTACGTAAAGCGTTCATATTTTTTTCCACGATTTCATGGTTTTCTCTTCAAGGCATTCTCTCAACTTTTGTACAGTGGAACCTCCCTTATAAGACCTCCCATTATAAGACTCCCTCCCACATAAGACCCTACTTCTCCGAGACATTACCCTTCTTTGTAAGTATAAAAATTACCTCCTTTATAAGACCCCTCCCTTATAAGACCTTCAAAACTTCTGTACTGTTCATATTCTTTTTTTGACTATCGCTCTTGTTTCATAATTAGGGGTCATATGGTCTGAAGAACCTGAAATTCAACATTAGTATTACAGTGGAACCTCCCTTATAAGACCTTCAAAAATCACCCAAAATGAGGTCTTATAAGGGAGGGGTCTTATAAGGGAGGTAGTTTTAATACTTACAAAGAAGAGCAATGTCTCAGAGAAGTAGGTCTTATATGGGAGGGAGTCTTATAATGGGAGGTCTTTTAGGGAGGTTCCACTGTATTATTACACACATACCTGTTGGTGAGAGGCCTAACAGCCACCATGATAGAGCAGTCCTGCAGTGTCTTGGACACCAGGAACCTCTTGACCTGACACACACACACCACAGTGCGATGAAACAGAACACAACCATGACAGAGCAGTCCTGACACACACACACACACCACAGTGTGATGAAACAGAACAGAACCATGACAGAGCAGTCCTGATACACACACACCACAGTGTGATGAAACAGAACACAACCATGACAGAGCAGTCCTGACACACACACACACACACACACCACAGTGTGATGAAACAGAACAAAACCATGACAGAGCAGTCCTGACACACACACACCACAGTGTGATGAAACAGAACACAACCATGACAGAGCAGTCCTGACACACACACACCACAGTGCGATGAAACAGAACACAACCATGACAGAGCAGTCCTGACACACACACAAAAACACACCACAGTGCGATGAAACACAACCATGACAGAGCAGTCCTGACACACACACACACCACAGTGCGATGAAACAGAACACAACCATGACAGAGCAGTCCTGACACACACACACCACAGTGCGATGAAACAGAACACAACCATGACAGAGCAGTCCTGACACACACACAAAAACACACCACAGTGCGATGAAACAGAACACAACCATGACAGAGCAGTCCTGACACACACACACACACACACCACAGTGCGATGAAACAGAACACAATCATGACAGAGCAGTCCTGACACACACACACCACAGTGCGATGAAACACAACACAGCCATGACAGAGCAGTCCTGACACACACACACCACAGTGCGATGAAACACAACACAGCCATGACAGAGCAGTCCTGACACACGCACACCACAGTGCGATGAAACAGAACACAACCATGACAGAGCAGTCCTGACACACGCACACCACAGTGCGATGAAACAGAACACAACCATGACAGAGCAGTCCTGACACACACACACCACAGTGCGATGAAACAGAACACAACCATGACAGAGCAGTTCTGACACACACACACCACAGTGCGATGAAACAGAACACAGCCATGACAGAGCAGTCCTGACACACACACACCACAGTGCGGTAAAACAGAACACAACCATGACAGAGCAGTCCTGACACACACACACACACCACAGTGCGATGAAACAGAACACAACCATGACAGAGCAGTTCTGACACACACACACCACAGTGCGATGAAACAGAACACAACCATGACAGAGCAGTCCTGACACACACACACCACAGTGCGGTAAAACAGAACACAACCATGACAGAGCAGTCCTGACACACACACACCACAGACAGACAGTTACATATAGACATATAAAAAGACATCCATCATCGCAACAACAGGCTCACCTATTAACTAAGAAAGACAAAAGAGAGGGAGGGAGAGAGAGAGAGAGAGAGAGAGAGAGAGAGAGAGAGAGAGAGAGAGAGAGAGAGAGAGAGAGAGAGAGAGAGAGAGAGAGAGAGAGAGAAATTTGAAGCAAAACACACCAACGCCAACGCCCATAAAACGCTGTACAGAGAAAGAGAGAGAGAGAGAGAGAGAGAGAGAGAGAGAGAGAGAGAGAGAGAGAGAGAGAGAGAGAGAGAGAGAGAGAGAGAGAGAGAGAGAGAGAGAGAGAGAGACTAATGCATGATAATACTAATATCCATCAAACTAGCAAACTACAAGTAGTTAACCATTTCACCGCCAATGTCGCATTTTTGCACCATAATGATTTATACCCATTTCATAGAAAGTCTTAAAATCTGGGTCTGTTATCCAACGATCTTGTGTTCTTGATTTTAAGAGGTAAGGATAGGCCTTATTTTAAACATGTCAAAGAGGAATCCCCAGTATTGCTGACAACATCTTTTCTCTGATCCATGTAAGTTTAACCCTTTCACCACCAGTCATATTTCAGCCAAAATTTCCATTAAATTTACCTGGTTAGAGAATAAACTCCATCTGCAGTATTGGGGATTCCTCTGTGACAGATATAAAATAAGGTCTATCCTTACTTCCCAAAACTAAGACAATAGGGTCTTCGAATAATAGACCCCAATTTGATGCCTTTTTGTGACATACGTGTTAAATCACTGTGGTGCTAAAATTCGACTTTGGCGGTGAAAGGGTTAATTGAAAATTTTGACTAAAAAATGGCTGGCAGCGAAAAGGGTTAACCTCCTAGATCCCCATTAGCTGCATTACCATTTAATGGGCACAGCTTTGCCTTGGCATGAGGCTGTGTCAGACCAGCTGACATAAGCTAGAACGCCAAGGCTAATCAAAATGTTATGCTCTGAATGGTTGTGCAGGGATTGTCTTAAGCCATGACAAAGCTCCTGGCATAACATCATCAGTCTAAAATCCCCCGAGGTCGGAGTGTGGCTGCCCACATGGCGGGGTAATCAAAAACGGTCACGCATGTAATGTTCTCATCCTTAGCTGGTACATTTGTACCAAAGTGTTCAAGTGCTTCGACTGTTGGGATGATCCCTTGAGTCGTTAAGCCAAGGAACAACAACAACAATGGGCGCAGCTGAAGCTGATCTCTTAAAAAAAACTATTAAAAAACCCCTGAGAAAGACACTGACCTTTTGCACTTTCCATTCCAGAGAGTCGACCTCGAGGGAGTTGAAGGCGTCACTGTCAAGCAACCAGTTCTGACCAAAATGGCCGTCGAAGCCCCACTCCGACCTGGCGTCACACACACAGCACAATAATTCACCGTGACAAACGTTTCTCCTTCAAGTCTGGGCCAAACCAAGATCCCTATTTACGAATCTGCAATTCATTTATCAAGAAAACAGAATTCTTAACCCCTCGACTGCCAGAGAAAATTAAAGAAAAAAATCATTGGGCAAATCATGCCATAAAAAAGACAACTGAAAGAGACAATCTGTGTTAGAGCAAAAGCCAGCATATCAGGGTTATTCCTCTTCATCTGATGACATCATCAGGTCAGTACATAATACGTTGGTGGCAGTCAAGGGGTTAAACATAACATTGAAAGAATAAAATGCTTTGCTATTTGAACGTAAGCACTTGCGCGATTTCACACATTGTTACTCAGCAGTGGGAATGGCTGTTAGCGCCCAAATAGTTGTTCAGATTTTCTCAATTTGTCCGTAACTTATTTTCATTATAAAAAAATACTGTCCATAACTTGTATTTATTATCAAAAAATATTGTCCATAACTTATTTTTATTATCAAAAAATATTGTCCATAACTTATTTTTTATATAAAAAAGCACTGTCCATAACTTATTTTTTATATAAAAAAAGTACTGTCCATAACTTATTTTTAATAAAAAAAAGTACTGTCCATAACTTATTTTTATTATAAAAATTACTGTCCATAGCTTATTTTTAATATAAAAAAGTACTGTCCATAACATTTTTATTATCAAAAAGTACTGTCCATAACTTATTTTTATTATCAAAAAATATTGTCCATAACTTATTTTCAATATAAAAAAGCACTGTCCATAACTTATTTTTTATATAAAAAAGTAGTCCATAACTTATTTTTTATATAAAAAAGTCCATAACTTATTTTTTATTAAAAAAAGTACTGTCCATACCTTATTTTTATTATCAAAAAGTACTGTCCATACCTTATTTTTATTATCAAAAAGTACTGTCCATACCTTATTTTTATTATCAAAAAGTACTGTCCATAACGTATTGTTAATATCAGAAAGTATGAGGGAGCCACCCTCCAAATCTTAAAAATAATAATAATAAAGGAGCACTGTGTTGAGCATGAAAACTTCAGTAAAATGCGGACTATAAGCCGCTACTTTTTTCCTTACCTTTGGTCCATGCGGCTTATAGACTGATGCAGCTTATCTGTGGATTTTTTTCAAATTTATATTTATCAGTATCTTTAAACTTGTTTTCAGCCACATTCTTTAGCCTATTTCAAGTTTCTTTACAGCTCTCAAGCTTGGTTTTGACAATGAATGGATTCAAATCCCATGTCTTTGTGTTGCTTTGTGCACACATGTTGATTTTCTGAGGTAAGGTAGGCACAATCTGATGCTTTTTCCTTTCACTTTGACTTTTTTTTGTGACTGTTATTTTCTCTGCGGCTTATAAACTGGTGTGGCTTATATGTGGATACATACCTAATATTCTGTCAATTTAAGGGATGCGGCTTATATACAGGTGCGTCTTACAGTCCAGTTTTTATGGTAATAGGAAGTACAGACAATGCAACATGGAAGAGAAACGTTAAAAAGTAACATAATTATTTTAGTTCCCTGAACACGTGGGGAACTTCTTGCTTACATTTATAATAGTCAAACACGCTTCACAAATTTCTTTGTTGAAAGAAACAAAAAAGAGGTTAACCCCTTCAGGACTTCACTGCCTTAGGTAAACTTTATTACTGGCCTGGGGCTGCCTTAAAAAACATTAAAATAAATAAGCGCAACAAAACTCTCACTGTCAATGATTCAGTTTGGACAACATTACTGCTTGATCCAAGTTTATCTTTCGCTTTCAGATTGTGGTTAATTGCATTAAAATCTGAGTCATTAGTCTCGTTATTACTATCACTGTTAATGAAAATGTATTGGAGTATTTTCTGAGGCTTGTCTAGAGCTTTAAAAAAAATACTTTTTAACATAAAAAATTAAGATAGAAGTGTCAAACATAAGTAAAACGAAAGCTGGAACAGTGATGAAGAGATGTGACTCGAAAAACGTGGTTTGGATTGAAAAAACATGGATTTAGACAGGTCTTAGAATACTAAATAAATCGCTGTTCCAAGAATACTCGTAAGTAGGCCCTAACTGGCATTCTCCTGTTCCGAGTATACTCGCAATTCGTCCGGAATGAGTTAAGAATAGAACAAACTTTCATAAACTTGTCTTTACCTTTTACAAGAAAATCATAACAATTTTGTAAAACAACAATTGCACATACATGTAAGTAACAAAATCAAACAGCAAAACAAAATCTGAACTGCTGAAAACTCTAATAAAATAGAGTAATAAAAAGGAACAAGTTCAGGGCAAAGGAGTTTTTCAAACATGTTGATCTTTTTCTTTCTTTTTTACACAAGAACCTGGGCAATCAGCATCGCAAAACTAACAAAAGTTGCGTGCTTAAACAAAAAAGAACTGATACATACTTTTCCTGTTTACAAAGTAGGGCTGTTGACAATAAAAGCAACCCCCTCCCCACACACACACAAAAACAACAACACACGCACACACAAACACCGAGACATGAATGTTATAAATCAACAAAAGAGTCAGAAATGGATCGATTCCTCTGTCGAGTAAGAATCGTCTTATTCATAGTTCGAGTTCATTGTTATTGTCGCATGCAGTCTCACTGCCTTCATTACCTCATTTTCAGATCAAAGTTATGAACTGGCCCAAACTCAATAATTTATAACGTTTCAAGCAGAACATCATGAATAAATCTTGTATTCATGAACAAGTTTGTTCTTTTCTTTATCTTGTAGAGACTGAGCTAAAATTGCATCTCTAGCAGATGACTGTTGGTACAAAGGATACGTGGGTAGATGGTTGATCAAATTCTAGTCCAGCCATCCAGAACTACGGCGTACGAAACGCGTCAAACACTCGATGCAAAGACTCGATACTTTCCAAACATTATCCCTTCTTCTTCTTCTGCCAATAATGTCCACCTGCCGTAACCAGCAATTACTAACATGTACTGGGGTTCAAAGAATTATGCAGTGCAGGAAAAACAAAAACGAAAATAAACTTAGACAGATAAGAGGGCGTGCAAGACCGAGCACCCCTGGCTAGTCCGAGAACACCCAGCCGCACACGGGAGGGGGAAAAAAAAAGAAGAAGACAAGTTTCGAACACCATGCAGAATAGCAACTGCACCTTCTGCTTTCTGACAGTCTTAGAGGGAAATATTGGTATACGAAACATACACACATGTCCATCACGCCCAGAATCATTCTGGCTAACTTCGTCTAATTTCTACACACATGCATGTTTTTCACCATCCCACACTAATTCCACCAACCACAGGCTTGGGTCCGTGCATAGATGGCAGATCAACTGCAGCTACCGCATTTTTCGGACTATATTATAGCATAAGCCGCACCTTAGTATAAGGCACAACCCCCAAATCTGACACACAATTAAGATTTTGTTATTTCTATTTTCTTACCATTTTATTAGTCATATTAACCCGCAGTGATTTAACACCTATGTCACTAAAAGGCATCAAATTGGGGTCTATTATCCAAAGACCCTATTGTCTTAGTTTTGGGAAGTAAAGACAGACCTTATTTTATATCTGTTACGGAAGAATCCCCAATACTGCAGATGGATTTTGTTCTCTATCTAGGTAAGTTTAATGGACATTTTTTGTTGAAATGTGGCTGGCGGTGAAAGGGTTAAAGGGGTCTTAGTCTGGGGAAAACGCATCGCCTTTTAGTTAGAAAAATACGGTTCAAGGGATACACCCCTATCACGTCCAGAACATCTAATTTTCTATCTACACATGCCTATTTTCACAATCCCATGCTAAACTCACTGACCATAGAGAGGGGTCCCTGTAAAGATGGTTGACCAACTGTGGGTACAAAGGGTACACCCCCATCACGTCCAGAACATCATCTAATTTTCTATCCACACATGCTAAGCTCACTGACCATAGAGAGGGGTCCCTGTGTAGATGGCTGACCAGCTGTGGGTACAAAGGGTACACCCCCATCACGTCCAGAACATCATCTAAATTTATATCTACACATGCTAAGCTCACTGACCATAGAGAGGGGTTGACCAGCTGTGGGTACAAAGGGTACACCCCCATCACGTCCAGAACATCATCTAAATTTATATCTACACATGCTAAGCTCACTGACCATAGAGAGGGGTTGACCAGCTGTGGGTACAAAGGGTACACCCCCATCACGTCCAGAACATCATCTAAATTTATATCTACACATGCTAAGCTCACTGACCATAGAGAGGGGTTGACCAGCTGTGGGTACAAAGGGTACACCCCCATCACGTCCAGAACATCATCTCATTTTCTATCCACACATGCTGAACTCACTGACCATAGAGAGGGGTCCCTGTGTAGATGGCTGACCAGCTGTAGGTACAAAGGGTACACCCCCATCACATCATCTAATTTTCAATCCACACATGCTAAACTCACTGACCATAGAGAGGGGTCCTGGTGATGATGGCTGACCAGCTGTAGGTACAAAGGGTACACCCCCATCACGTCCAGAACATCATCTACATTTCTATCCACACATGCTAAACTCACTGACCATAGAGAGGGGTCCTGGTGAAGATGGCTGACCAGCTGTAGGTACAAAGGGTACACCCCCATCACGTCCAGAACATCATCTACATTTCTATCCACACATGCTAAACTCACTGACCATAGAGAGGGGTCCCGGTGAAGATGGCTGACCAGCTGTAGGTACAAAGGGTACACCCCCATCACGTCCAGATCGTCCAACAACTGGGCAGCGTACACCCTCTCCATCACACAGCCCTCACACAGCCACTGACACGAGCCTGCAAACATGCAGTGATATACCATGTTCCTTCTGCATTTGCCACAACGGCAATAAAGTACAGCGGAACCTCCCTTATATGACCTTAAAAAATAATCCCAAATGCAGTCTTAAGTAGGAGGGGGTTGCTAAGGGAGGTAATTTTAATACTTACAAAGGGCAATGTCTCAGAGAAGTAGGTCTTAAAGATACACTGACGCACCACGATTAAGTCCCTTGGTTCTTTCTGGGTGGCTGTGACCCACATACAGATGTCCCCAACTTCAAATTGAGGCTGTTCTTTAAAATGATGTTCGGTTTGAATTTGGGGGCATTTGTATGGGAGTGAGACCTGGTCAAAACAAGATTTCTTTCCAGCTATAAGAGGGAAAACACGTGAAACCCGTGATTTTGACACGTGATCTGGTGGGTCTTTAAGTGGGAGGGAGTCTTATAATAGGGGGTCTCATAAGGGAGGTTCCACTGTATCCCGAGAGTAATTTTTCTGTTCATTTTTTAAAAACTGAAATAAAAAAGGTTCTGAACTTTTAATAAAGATACATCGACAACCCCACTCACTGTGACCTTTCTTGAAGTGCATGAACTTTGACAATCGCTTTGGCAACCTGGTGTATTGTCATCATCTTCATCGCTTTCATCATCGTCATCATCCTTGTCATCATCACCATCACCAACAGCATCATCACCATATCATCATATTGTCATCTTCATCATCATCACCAGCATCATCATCACCATTACCACATCATCATCATCACCATATCATCATAATGTCATCTTCATCATCATCACCATCACCAACATCGTCATTACCATCATCATCATCACCATATCATCATCATAGTTGTCATCATCATCTTCATCATCATCATCATCAATGCTGTTGTCATTATTATTATTTATTATTAGGTATATTCTAGTCACAGAGACTTATCTCTGTGAAATTTGGGCTGCTCTCCCCCAGAGAGCGTGTCGCTACAAGTGCAGCACCTACCTAATTTGCTTGGTTTTTTTTTAATTTAGGGGGGGGGGGGGGGGGGGGTGGAGGGAGCACAGGGTGAGGAGGTGGTGTGGGTACACTTATCATCATCATCATCATAGTCATCATCGACGTTGTCTTCTTCACCATCATCATCATCATCATCGCCATCACAATCACCATCACCATAACTCACCATGCCCGTTCTTGGAGTGCATGTAGGACGAACTCTGGCATCGCTGTAATGTAGGCGACCTGGTGAGGTCGGCGTGGGGCTGGGGGTCGTCCTGGTGGGAGATGGACATGAGCAGGATCTCAATCACCATGTCCAGAAACAAGCCCACCGCCCTGCGCACACACACACCAGTTTTCCTCCTCTCACTGTACATCAAAGATATAAACAGGGTTCAAAAAGGGGTCCATTTTGTAATGTAACTGAACATAAAATGCATTGCCTTCTTGATTGTCAATCATATCAAGATCTGAGAGAAAATTTTAAAAATTGATCACAGACCATCACTTTCGCTTTTTCTTCAAAATGATTAAAGGGAAGTAACCCGTTCAGTTGCAATGTTTATATTCTTTGCCATGAAGAAAAGAGAACTGTTGTGTATATCAAACAGCTCAATCGCCGGTTAAATGTAAAACGCATGCCTATGTATGTATCCTTTTCCCTGTATCCTTTTGATGTACGTTTTCTTTGCAAATGCAAAATGTGTGTGCGCGCGCATGTGTGTGCGTGCGTGTGTGTGCGCGCATTTGTGTGTGTGATTCTATATTTTGTTCTTTGACCTCCTTGCAGATAAGTCGGTGGCCTTTGCAATTAAAAGTTGAGTCTTTGAGTCTTCCTCTCACTGTGCACTAGGCCTTAGGCCGTGTAGGTTAGGTTAGGTTAGGTACATTATAGTCACAGAGGCATCTCTGTGAAATTTGGGTTGCTCCCACCTGGAGAGCGTGTCGCAGCCAGAGGTGCGCCACCCAATTTTTTTTTGCATGCGACTTTTGTGTGACTGATAAGGAAGGAAGGGGGGTAAACTTTGACCAAATGACAACTTTTTCGTTGCCACTGGGTTTAATGTGTGCTAAGTGCATGAGCACATGGGACCTCGGTTTATCGTCTCATCTAAAAGATTATGTGTACACACATAAGCGGATATTCCATGCGGAAACTCGCACATAATTCAATAAATAAGTGAAACAAAGAAGGGAAAAGATTTGGGCACATAACCGAATTTCCCCTATATGCGTAAACTTTTATCCTTCTTTCTTCCACTTATTTAGGGTTTTCCGTACGGAACTTACGTGTCTAATGTGAACACGGCCTTACGGTCTAAACGTGGAGTATTTCGGATGAGACGATAACAGACCTGCCACATTTTATAAATGAAAAAGAGGGGCGGGGGTCTGGGGGCTGAAGACTTTTTAATGATTAGTGAGCAGAAAAGTACCCCAGAAAGCATGGAAAAGCATATAACATCCTATAAAGAAGTGGCTGAGCCAAGCCCACAATCTGCAAGGATTTGGCAGAATGAACTAGAAATGGGTATGCTTATTCAAAACATTATTTATATTGAAATTATTTGTGAATAAAAGTTAATGAAACTTTGTAGTAATCTTGCTATGATATTGTTTTCTGTGTTCAACTGTTGACAATGTTATTTTTGAGCAATTTGACATTTTGTGTTTGTTTATTTTTTATTGATTATTACGAAAATCGAAATATACAAAAAAAAGGTGTGTTCAACAAAGATGTTTAAAAAAAAAGTGTGGTGTGTTTATTATTAAAACATTGCAGATACAAGTCACTTACATGATCAGAGAAACATTAAAAGCTCAAAATAAACTTAGTACTTGCCTTTCTGTAAGGGTTATTTTAGTAATGCAATCAAAAGGAAAATATTATGTTCGGATACGCACACCTGTTGGTCTCATTGCCGATCATTCGCGATCGACGTTTTCGTGTGAAAAGTACCTCTATGCTTTGTATAAAGTGTTAAACCACTCTAAGTCCGATAAAAATCAATGAAACTATCCAATTCACTGTCTAAAATAGTGTCTGAATCCTCGGCAGATGACCGGTCGATCGATAGTCGAAGTTAAACATAGTTGATAGTAGGCACTGCACTAGCATGAGTCTCAACAGTCACTTCACTCTGGACCCTATAACCAAGTCCAAAAGCACGATTGGCACACAATTTATGGGTAAAAACATCGATAACATCGTCATCTATCGCTTGGAACGCCGCCATTTTGATGAGAGAAAAAAATTCCCCCAAACATTCGAAGAAAATCGATCCAAATTAGGCTTCAATCGAGCTCCGTGCACAATGGCGGCCATAGAAACAGGAAGTCGAATGCTTTCCGGCTGTCGTTAAAGCTTCCCTTCTGCATTAGAGAGCTCTCACTTCCTTAGCAATATGACTAAACAACGTTGCTTGACGACTCTCAAAATATCGGAGTTTCGGCTATCGCGATCGGAGAGCGGATTGAAGCCCAAACAATCAGAGTTTACCCGCCGAAATCGGGGTGAACGGCAGGTCTGCAATAAACCGAGGTCCCGCATGCCCATGCACTTAGCACACGTTAAACCCAGTGGCAATGAAAAAGTTGTCATTTGGTCAAAATGTACCCACCTTTTCTTCCTCATCAGTCACACAAAAATCGCATGCAAATAAAAAAAAAGTGGGTGGGGCGCCTCTGGCTGTGACACGCTCCCCATGTGGGAGCAACCCAAATTTCACAGGGAGACCTCTGTGACTATAAAGTATATACCATGCCATACCATAACCACTGTCAACTCCCTGTCAGTTTTCAAAACCAACCTGAAAACCCATCTATTCTCTGAACACTACTGTCCACCATGATCGGATTGTCAGAATGAAAGCGTGTGCGGATGAGGAATGGCATGGGAAAGGTGGGAGACAGAAAGTGTGTGTGTGCATGCGCGCGCTGGCATGTGCTTATGCATGTGTGTGGGGATGTGTGTGTGTGTTTGTGTCTGTGTGTATGTATGTATGTACGAACGTACGTACGTATGTATGTATGTATGTATGTATGTATGTATGTATGTATGTATGTATGTATGTATGTATGTATGTATGTATGTATGTATGTATGTACTGTATGTATGTGTGCATGCGCATGTAAATGATATGCTGTGTTCGTCAGTGTGTGTGCTTGTGTGCGTGCGAGCATGGGTATTGATGTGATTTGGTTTAATGTATTTTTTGTAAAGCGCCATGAGCAGCTAGCCTGGAATGTGCGCTATATAAGTTTTCTTTATTATTATTATTATTATTATTATTATGTCAGCTAGTGTAGCAATATTTCACTGCGTGTTAGAAAAAACCCTGTAATCCGCAGGGGGTTGGAAGGAAGGTGGCAGAGTGGTTAAGACGTTGGCCTGCCAATTTGCGTGAGTGGTCAAAGAGAGTGGCATATTAGAGGAAGTTACAAGCACAGAACTTCCAGAAGGTGGGGGAACTATTTTTACGAAAGACCCCCCGGCATCCCCACGGGGAGATTTCATCACTCAATTCTACTCCCCCTCCCCCCCCCCCCTTTCCAACCCCCTCCCATTCATTCACAGGGATGCTAGAGGGAGGAGGTCCCAAAACATGAAGCTAGAATTCCTGAGAATAAAACAACCACCAAAAACGATTTCAAATAATATCTTGAAAACCCAAAACCTGAAAGTGAAACTCAACGTTGTCGAGCGGAGGTCGGTAGAGGTGGCTGACATTAACCCCTTGACTGCCGTATAACGCATCACGTACTGACCTGATGACATCACTGATGATGTCATCAGATGAAGAGGAATAACTCTGATATGCTGGCTTTTGCTCTAACACAGTCAAGTTATTTTATTTCCCCAGACCATTTTTGCCAGACTGGCTCTATCGGTTGTCTTTTTCATGTCATGATTTGTACACTGATTTGTTTTCGTTAATTTTCTCTGGCAGTCATGGGGTTAATACCTCAAACCTGGAACATTCACATACAATGAAACTTTTGTTGAGTGTGTGTGTGTGTGTGTGTGTGTGTGTGTGTGTGTGCGTGTGCGTGTGCGCGCGCAATTTCTATGTCATTTTCCAAAGACAGTTACGTCAAAGCCTCCAACCCAGATTATTCGCAATCAGCGGGGGGGGATTTTTATGTCTAAGTTTTCACAAAAATTACGTCATTGCGTACAAAACTTGCAACGTCGTCTTCCTGAAGACTCTCATCCTGGGAAATTCGTGCCCAATTATTTTACTAAATAATCATAAACTAAAAAAAAACCAAAAAAAAACCTGGAAGCCACAAGTTTCAGCACACAGAAGACCAGAAGCCCACTCAAAAGACCGGAAGCCATACTGTATTTGTTACACTATAAGGCGATAGCTTTTCCCCAGACTGAGACCCCTGCGCATTTATAATATGACTAATAATATAGTAAGAAACTATAACAACAAAATCTGAATTGTGTGTCAAATTTGGGGGGGTGTGCGCCTTATAGTCTTAAAAAAAAAAAAAAAACGGTAGGTTTCAGGACCCCCCCAAAACAAACTGGATTTATGTGTTCAGGAAAATTTGCACTCCTACATTCAAGGTCACAGTAACTTGAGTAAGTGAGTTACTTCACCAGCTTTAACTCACTCGGTACGAATGATCCGGATCCAACTCATGACCTGCACAACCGATTGGGACGAATGAGCTGGATCCGACTCATGAGAGTTTTCAAGAGGTTTTGATTCATGGCAAGTAACCAGCTTACAAGAGTCATGTCGTAATCTATTTTTAGTTTTCTTTTACCTTTCCTCCCTTAAAATCAACCAGTCATTGCAGACTTTACTTTCAGTTTAGGCTGTAGGGGGAGGGGTCAGAGGTCAGAATGTGAAATCTTCCTTCTTTCTGTGCAAGCTAGTTTCGCCAACAGGAGACAAGCGACGAAGGTACAGAATCTGGTATTTTACGATCGCTTAGTGCATCAGCATGGTGTTAGTAATCTTCTCCGAAAATAATGGTCCTTAATTTTACAGAACTTTTTTTTTGCGCGGTAATGTGTTTTCGAACCTCACCGAATGGCCAGTCCCAAGCGGTTGTAAGGGGAGGCAACCAGCCAGGTGAGTTAACCCATGAAGAATGAAACACCATGTATACTCACGTCCAAAGGAAAGGCAAAACGAGCAGGTGTGTGTGAGTGTGTTCTGTGTGGGTATATGTGCTTATGTGTGCGCAGGAGAGATTGTGTTTGTGGCTAGAGAGGGGGTGGGAGTGGAGTGAGTGTATGCAAGTATGTCTGTGAGTGTGAGTACACGCGAGTGTTTTGTGTATGTGAGTGCACGTGTGTGTTTATGCATGTGTGCATGCACGCATTTGTACAAGCTAGTGTATGTTTGAGTAAGTTTGTGTGCGTTTCAGTGAGAATGTGTCTTCTGTGTGTTTGATGAAATGTGTGTGGGTCTGTGTGTGTATGTCTGTGTGCAAGAATGCTTCACGTACGTGCGTGTGTGTCTGTCGCGAGTGTGTGAGTGCTTCAATACTGACTGTAAAGCGCTTTGTGCTCGATAAAAAGCGCTGTATAAGTGTCCGTTTAGTATTATTATTATGCAAGCCTGGACCCTCACTTGTGCTTGTTGAGGGAAGGGCTGTCGAACCAGGCGTGCAGGAGGCGCTCCAGGTCTTCCTTGGTCTCCGCGCTGTACACGTCAGCCCCGTCCTGAACAGCCACAAACAACGCAGCACGTCAATGCACACTCATGTCCAAAAGAAAAGCAAAACGAGACAGCAGTGCCATATACGCTGTACTCTCAATTACCGGTGAAAATCAGGGAAGAAGATTTCCAACTTTTGGGTTACTCACTTATTGTAGGTTATTTCGTGTCAACCCTTTTACCGCCAGACATTTTTCAACAAAAAATATCCATTAAACTTACCTGGGTAGATACAAAATTATGTCTGTAATATTGGGGATTCCTTTGTGACATATTTAAAGTAAGGCCTATCCTTACCTCCCAAAATTAAGAGAATAGGGTCTTTGGATAAGACCCTGATTTTATGCCTTTTAGTGACATGAGAGCTAAATCATTGTGGTGCAAAAATGCGACGTTGGCAATGAAAGGGTTTTAAAACAAATTTCATGTGTCGTTATGACAATACCTAGTATTTTATTATTTTACAACAACAACAAAAAATCAGATGACAATTTTTTCACCAAACCACCTTTGAAATACTTTGCAATATTCAAATTTGATTCAGAGGGATAACGTTGATAATTACCAAATATAAGAGCAAGCATCTAGAAAGCCTTAAGAACAATTCTGCCACAGTTCGTTAAGATTCATTCAGTAGTTTAGATGCTTTGAAATGGAAACTTTTTTGGCAAATGTTAAGACAAGCTCCCTCCTCTGCCCCTTCCATTCATTTCAGACGGTTTCAGTTAGGGTTAGGAAAAGGGTTACGCAGGGTCAGCTTAGTCATCAACTATTATTCTTTTGTGTATTTGACACTAAACTGACCCCAAGCCTATCCATAACCCTATCCCAAACCCTATTCCTAACCCTAACCTGAAACCATCTAATCCACAAACAAATAAAAATAGATTGTATGTTATGAGATTGACACTTAACTGACCATAAACCTATCCCTATCCCTATCCAAAACCCTATTCCTAACTCTAACCCCAACTGAAACTGTCTGAAATGAATGGGAGGGCTGTGCGTTTCTTCATCTGTGTGTGATATAAAAAAGAAGAAGAGGGCAGATGTTAAGAAAAGCTCCCTTCTTTGGCCTTTTTTTTTATATCACACACAGATGAAGAAACGCACAGCCCTCATTCCCATTCTAAAAATAAAAAAACTGAAAAATAAATTACATGATTTTGTTCAAATGCAAGCCAGCTCTTAACCAGTTCGCCACCAGCCATTTTTTCATTTTAACTTTTCTCTCAAACTTAACCTAGGTAAAGAAAAGTTGGATTATGCAGTACTGTGAATCCCCAAATGACATGCATCAAATAAATCCTTTCCTTATCTCCCACAATTAACAGCATAAGGATATTGGATAACTGATCCAACTTTCATGCCTTTTAGTAGCATGGGTGTTAAATCAGTGTGGTGCTAAAATGAGACATTGGCGGTGAAAGGGTTAAACTTCAAAGAAAGCGTAAAATGAACCAAACAATTACGTTCATTTAACGCGTAGGCATTAAAAATGACCTCATGGGAAAACAGCAACCAATGTTTTGGGGCCAATGTGTCATTGGTCATGCGATCAGCCACAATTACCATAAAATCCCCAGCAAACGCCCCCACCCCCCTCCCACAGATTTCGAACAAAATTGGGAGGGGGGGGGGGGCGTTTGCAAAGTGCATACACCCCTTTGCAATAGACATTTCATCTTTTTCTCTATTTTTTACAAAATAAAACTAAATATCACCTGGATGCATGTTGTGATAAGAAAAGGGGAAAATGGTCGTTTGCTAGGTGTTTTACGTTAGGCAAAGTACCTTTCCTTATTATTCACTAATATCCTCTCTCCTTGCCTCACAATTTCTATCTTTGCTTAACCCAACTTCTATCAAGGCACACCAGTTTCTTCTGCGTTGTGTGTTGTTTAAGTGTAACATAATTCAAGACTAGAAGGCTATGCCATTCTTGAATAAACGTTGATTTGTTTGTACACCATTCTCTCCACCACTGTTGTTGTGTACTGTGTGGGTGATGGTTATATAGGCAGTCCTGGGTCATCCTTGTTTGTGCACTAATTCTCTTCACCACTGTTGTTGTGTACTGTGTGGGTGATGGTTATATAGGCAGTCCTGGGTCATCCTTGTTTGTGCACTAATTCTCTTCACCACTGTTGTTGTGTACTGTGTGGGTGATGGTTATATAGGCAGTCCTGGGTCATCCTTTTTTTAGGATGACCCTGGGTCTGTCTCAATGTGGCTGTTGCTTATGCTTTGCTAGGCGACTTGGTGCCGAAAATAACTTTGGTGAAGGGAGTTAATTATAGAGTTACCTTTCCTTATTATTCAGTTTTATGTTAGGTTCATTTGAAATCCCATGCCCCCCCCCCCCCCCCCCCCCCCCCCCCCCCCCCCCCCCCCCCCCCCCCCCCCCCCCCACCCCCTTGAGCTTCTAGTTTGAGAGTCAGTCAGTCATTTGCAAAAGACTACCATATTTTTCAGACTATAAGGTGCACCTTTCTATAAGGAGCACACACACACACACACACACACACACAATATTTGGCAAAACTAGGATTTTGTTATACTTCCTTACTATATTATTAGTCATATTATAAGGCACAGGGGTCTCAGTCTCGGAAAAAAAGTTATCGCCTTATAGTTTGAAAACTACGGTACGACATACACCCATAGAAAACACTAAACATTAAACCACTTGCCTTCCATAATTTCAAGTTGTTCTGTGGTGTTCTGATCAAAGACTGTAAGGCATGCTTCATACGTTCCCGGTTTCTGATGAATGAAAACGAGAAGAGCAAACAATACTGTAAAAACTGGACTATAAGCCGCACCTGTATATAAGCCGCATCCCTTAAATTGACAAAACATTAGGTATTTATTCACATATAAGCTGCACCAGTTTATAAGCCGCAGAGAAAATTGTATGCGCACAAACCAACACAAAAACAGAAATTCTCATATCTGAACATGAGTATTTAATGTTCTCAGACACTTTAAACATGAGATTTGAATCCATTGATTACCAAAGCCAGTTTTGAGTCTAAAGAAGCTCAAAATAGGCTGAAGAATGTGGCCAGAAACAGATTTAGTCATACTGATAAAAGTAGAATGGAAAACAAATATCCACAGATAAGCCGCATCAGTCTATAAGCCGCATGGGCCAAAGTTGAGGAAAAAAGTAGGGGCTTATAATCCATATTTTACGGTAATTCAAATGTAGAGATGGAAGGGCGAACGACAAGCTGCCAGTAGGAAGACAGCATGGGTGAAAGTAAAACATTCTCTCAATCCTGAAAGGACACGTTCCAATGTTCTCTGAATCTGCCCAATCCTGAAGTGGTGACCGCGTTAACCCTTTCACTGCCAGCCATATTTCAGCCAAATAATTCCATTACATTTACCTGGGTAGAGACCAAAATCCATCTGCAGTATTGGGGATTCTTCTGTGACATATATAAAATAAGGTCTATCCTTGCTTCCCAAAACTGAGACAATAGGGTCTTTGGATAATAGACCCCAATTTGATGCCTTTTAGTGACATAGGTGCTAAATCACTGTGGTGCTAAAATGTGACTTTGGCGGTGAAAGGGTTAAAACTAATTTCCAATGTGTGTCATGTCTGTGTATAGAGGACAGGCTGGGATAGTGTTACAATTGCATGTCTATCATCTTGTTTTAATCTGCCCCCCAAAAAAGCAGCCATTAATGCTTGACCCTTATAAGGCCGTGATTCTGGATGACAAGATGGCCAACCCTGAAGACTCTTTCTATCAGCTTTTCCAATCCGATTTCAGGAGCACGCCTGAACTACTTTCACCCATAGAACAGACAAACAAAGCAAATGTTTAGCACAGGGTCCAGAAAAGCACAACATAAATTCAAATTTATTTTCAAAACACACACACAAACCCCTCCTCCCACACACCACACACTACACAGTGACACACACACTATACACACACACACACCACACACACACACACACACAGTCACACACACACACACACCACACACACACACACACACACAGACAGAGAAAAAAAACACCCACACACACCATACACACACAGAAAAATACAAACCCACACACACCCACACACCATATACACACACAGTGACACACACACACCATACACACCACACACACAGTGACACACACACAGTGACACACATACTGACCCTGAGAAGAGATCCAGAGGACAGTAATTACTGGTTTCTGGCCACTGGCCTGACTGACACTGAAACACACACACAGATATTATAATAAACCTGTACTCACCCTTCCTTCTCTCTTCATACTTTTAGACAGTGTGTGTGTGTGTGTGTGTGTGTGTGTGTGTGTGTGTGTGTGTGCGTGTGCGCGTGCGTGTGTGTGTGCGTGCATGCGTGTGTGCAAGTGAGTGTGTGCAATTCAGAACATGCTACAAGTTGATAGTGGAGAGGCACAGGGAAGCTTCCAAAAGAGGTCCGTCGTTCCATGTGGAAAATGGAAAGGTGAGCTCCTAAGGCAAAGGAACCACATGGTCGGAAGTAAAGGAGATCATACTTACTTCCGGAAAGGGGCAGTTATCGTCCTTTGCCCTTTTTGTTTTTATGTTGCTAGGGTATGGTTTCCAATCTAAGGGAGTCAAATGCTATTGCTTGAGTGTTGGTCAGTATGGTTAGAATAGATGGCTATTTTAACTCTCTTGTGCGGTGAACGGTCGTGAACGTTCAAAAAAAAATCGGATCGGAAACGTCTAGAACGTTCGGGAACGTACGGATTCCACGTGGCCGGTTAGGGCGCTTCCATTTTGTTTCTATCACATGGCAGTCACGTGAGCGCTTCAGCCTCGCTTTCGCTATGGATTACACTTCCGTCCTGTTGCTTGCAATGGCTTCTAGGCCGATTGGTTTGAAAGATATGAATTTTTGAAAATTAGTGACCGATTTCGGCATTTTCGCGATTTTTCCAATATGGATGACGAACAGTTATGGCGTCCATTGACTGAGGAAAGCAATGAATAGTCCTATTTTTGTGAAATATGGGACTTATGAGATCGCGAAGTGATGAGTAAGGAGTGTATTCTGACCTATTTCGGCGGCGAGCTTGTGTTTGTTCGATCGATGCGAATTTTTGAAGTCGTGTTACTGACATCGGCATTTTCCCGACTTTTACATCATGGATGATGAGTCGTTATTGCATCCACCGAGTGATGACAGCGATGAAAATTCTTTTTTTTGTGAAAGATAGGAATTATAAGATCGTGAAGTGAAAGGGTAAGTGAATGATTTTGATCTACATTTCCATTTCAGTCGTCTTAGCCCAAGTTAGGACGAGTTAGGCTTCAACAGTCTGCAAAAGTAGGCAGTGAATGATTAGTGAATGCAGTTTGCGACACTTTGGCAATTTGATTTTTTTTGTGGAGCCATGCATCCCCATAACATCTTGAAATTCATTTTGCATATCAGACAGACATCTCGGCAACACATTCCAAAAAAAAACACAAAAAAAATCTGGTAGGGTATATTTTATTTTATTATTTTTCTGACGCTACCCCCCCTTTTGTACGGAGTGACGTCCCTTGGGTTAGGATTTCAGAGGTGATTGAGAGCACAGAGCGTCAGGCACAAGAGGGTTATACATGAGCCTATTACTATGTCCCATATGTGCCTACCCACAACTTTTCATTCATGAGCCTATTACTGTATTTTACGGACTATAAGGCGATACGTTTTTCCTAGACTTGAGACCCCTGCGCCTTATAATGTGACTGATAACATAGTAAGAAACTATAATAACAAAATCATAATTCGGTGTAAAATTTGGGGGTGCGCCTTATAGTCCGTAAAAAAACAAAAACTAAAATGCTTCTTAGGTAAAATCTTTCTTTTAGGTGTTTGCTATCAAAATAATGCGTCTATCAACGCTTTAACAACTGATTACTTGAATTCACTAAAGTGGACAAACTTACCTTTAAATGCTGATGCATACAAAATTTGCATACACCGGAGCTTTCAGAGATCACCTCAGAGAAATCGGAGGAGATGAAGGATTTCTTAGGCTGAAAACACACAGAATATCACACTATACTGTTCCTGAACTTTTGTTGTTGTTGCCATACATGTGAGCTGGTTAGATAGCATAGAAGACGGGACAATATGTAAAATAAACTTGAACAATGTTTCACTCCAGCCCACTAAAAAAAAAAGATCAGCATTACAAATACAAACTTCTCAGTCTTCCCCACGGTCACCACCACTCCAACCCCTGGAAAGGTTTTACCATTTTGTTCACACCATAAAACGTTCACAAAATCAAAATGCCAACTGGTGAAAACGGCCTACTGCACAAGTATAAAGAAAATGACTTTGTTTACAACGCCATTCTGTCATGCTAAATCTGTAATAGCATAACATTTAAAAAAGTGTACAAGAGTATTCTAAGAAAATTTTAAGATATAGTACTTTTAGTAGTAGAGTTGAATATTCAGATGGGGTCAGACTTGTGACCTTTATGCACATAAAAATCCTACGGCAATAAAAAGCAAATAAAAACAGGGAGAGTCCCACTGCCTGGTATGAACCAAGTAGATAGCTTGGCTTCTCAAGTCCACCTCCTCACCCATACCCCCCCGGTGCTACACTAGTCACGACATGCTCTCCAGGAGAGTGCTGCCTGGATTTCACGGAGCCTTGTGTCACTGTCTGTGACTAGAAAATACAAAGGTCAAAACTCAGTTTTTTTCAACAGCAAACCACAGTGAAGTACTTTTAACACAAAATTTGGGGGACAAATTTTGTTGGGACTGCTAACCATTATTAATTTGTGTTAAGCATTTTCAACAAAATTGTGGTAAAAAAATGTGAAACTGAAGTTCTACTACTGAACGAGCAGTAGTGCTGCAGATGACACACTTTGTGCAGGACTGTCGCCAATTCATACTTTCTGACTTCCAACTTCCTGACCAGCACATGGCACAGTAGATGAACATTTGAGCTTTGTGACAGCTTTTGCAAAGTTTGTAAGCAAACATTTGGTGGCTCCAGCTTCATTTAGTGCTATCAATGCGAATTGTAGTACGATAAATAACAATCGGACCAAGTTTTTGTTTGTGTGTTAACCATATTTTAATGTTGTGCTGAGAAGAAAATCTGTGTGTAAAACAATCTTTTTTAGGTAATAATAGAGAGGGGTTTCGTCCGTTCAAACAGATCATTGTGTGTGAACCAATATTTTGTGTTATCCAGCTTTGTGTTAAGTGTACTCCACTGCATTTGCAAAATAATACAAGGTACAGAGTAACTAATATCTAAGCTGTTGTGCAACCAATACATTTCTCCAACATTAACTGTCTGGTACAAAACAGGCATCATAGATGGAGGAAAAGCCTTTTTCTCTGAAAATATTATAGGGTTTCAGGAGATGTTGTCTCTTGGTGTCATCAAGGGATTAAAAGCCCTTTAAAACAAGGGATTAAAAGCCCTTTAAAACAAGGGATTAAAAGCCCTTTAAAACTTTTAAAGGGCTTTTAATCCCTTGATGACACCCTTTCAAAGCCCTTCAGGGGGACTTTAATCCCTTGATGACACCCTTTCAAAGCCCTTCAGGGGGACTTTAATCCCTTGATGACACCCTTTCAAAGCCCTTCAGGGGGACTTTAATCCCTTGATGACACCCTTTCAAAGCCCTTCAGGGGGACTTTAATCCCTTGATGACACCCTTTCAAAGCCCTTCAGGGGGACTTTAATCCCTTGATGACACCCTTTCAAAGCCCTTCAGGGGGACAATTGCTCGTGAAGATGAATACGTAAAACTGTTCAAACTTGGGGATAGGGCATCTCCTCATACTGAAAACCCCTTCTGACATTTGATTTGTTTTGCATTCACTTTTCTCCGACTTCAGAGAATTCTCTGAACATTTCCATGCCTGTTACATCACTGACTTTGATTTCAATACTGATGGTGGCAGGGGGGCAGGGGGTGGAGCCATTCCTCCAGCTCTCTCCATCAGGGACGAAGCAGAAGTCGGGCAGAACAAGGGCAGACAACAAATCCTCGTCCACCCGGTCCCCGCTCTTCTTCAGTCGCCGAGCTGCAACAGTCAACACAGAGCTTCAACCCCATTGACTGCCGGAGAAAAAGTAAGAAAAAAGAACATTAAAAATCGTCAAATGGAAAAGACAGCTGTTTGTTAGAGTCAGTCTGGCAAAATGGTCTGCAGATAGAACCCTCCTGACTGGCTAAAAGCAAAAAAAACAATGTTCTATGGTTCTTCTTCTTCTTTCTTCCCTTAACTCCGTGAGGAGTCATCGGGGCGCCACAGTGAAGTCTTGTTCACCCACTTCCTCCAGCTCTGTCGGTCGTGAGCCAGAGTCTGGGTTTCTGCGAATGATTTTGTTGTCCATTCTGCGATGTTGTCAGACCATCGTTTCTTTTGTCTTCCCGTCCGTCTCCCTCCCTCAACAGTTCCCTGGAGGATCGTTTTGGCAAGGCCATTGGATCTTGTTACATGGCCATACCAGCGTAGCTTTCTTTTCTTTACTGATGTCAGCGGATCTTCATATGGTCCAATGTGCTGTCTGATGGTCTGGTGACTTGTTCATTGGTAATATGCTCTGTGTATCTGATGTTAAGCAACTTACGATAGCATCTCATTTCCATAGCTTGGATTCTTCTTTCCAGATCTGCTGTGAGAGTCCATGTTTCACATACATAAAGGAAGATGGAGTATACCAGTGCACGCAGAAGCCTGATCTTGTGCTTCATTGAGATGTTTCTGTCCTTCCACAGAGGTTTCAATCTGGACAATGCTGCTGTTGTCTTTGCTGTCCTTGCAATGATTTCTGGTTTGGATCCTTCACTACTGATGACTGACCCCAGATGTGAACTGTTTAACAGCTTCTATCTGCGCTCCATGCACATTTATGTTGCTGTTGTGGCTGCGAGCGCCAAGCAGAAACTGACATTTTTAGCCTACTGCTTGTTTAAATAGTACCGCGCTGGCTTTAACCTACCCAACTAAAGTGAGGTACCCATTAACGGCTGGCATGGAGTGAGGGAAATGGGAGTAGACTATCTTTCCTAAGGACACAACATCATGAATTCGGAAAGGGATTCTCATTCTGACTCTGACCCGCAATCCTTCAGTCTAAATAAGAGACCAGCTTTGTCTACACACAATAGTCTATCCAGAATGACTTCAGACTTTGGAGGCCAAAAAAAAAAAAAAAAAATGAAACAAAGGACAAAACTTTCCACTAACACCAGTACAGTGGAACCTCCCTTATAAGACCTTCAAAAATCATCCAAAATGAGGTCTTAAAGGGAGGGGTCTTAGAAGGGAGGTAATTTTAATACTTACAAAGAAGGGCAATGTCTCAGAGAAGTAGGTCTTATATGGGAGGGAGTCTTATAATGGGAGGTCTTATAAGGGAGGTTCCACTGTAATAGTAATACAAGACAACAGCATACCTGGTCGCTGGCTGCTGACATGTTTGATAATACTGGTCACTAACTGTTCATCCACCGTGATTAGTTTCTGTCCACAAAAAACAAAACAACAGACATAAAGCGCACCAGTTTTGTGTTTTGCTTTTGTTCAAAAGACATTCAAACTATTTTAATGATTTTATTCATTCTACCCACAGAGAGAGAGAGAGAGAGGGGGGAGTGTGTATGTGTGTGTGAGTGTGTGTGTGTGGGGGGGGGATTAAGAGATAAATAGAACTTCAGATTGTGTTCAAACTTCATGGGTCGTATGACCCCTGATTACACAGAAATTGAGGGGTCAATTTCCAAAATAAGCGGCCAGCGATGCGTCACTTACATTTTATTGCAAACTTCACGGGTCAGATGACCCCTGGGTGCACAAAATGAGGGGTCAAATCACCGTCAATCACCCAGGCCCACTGACAATCTGAAGCTCTGCATGTACACTACAGACGGACAGGCAGGGGGGGGGGGGGGGAGAGAGAGAGAGAGAGAGAGAGAGAGAGAGAGAGAGAGAGAGAGAGAGAGAGAGAGAGAGAGAGAGAGAACACAAAGACTGAAGAGAGAAAGTAAGAGCTCAAGTTCAGACAGACAAACTGTACATATATTGATAAACAGACAGCACAATCATGTCTACACATACACACACTAACACACACAGAGAGAGAGACACAGAGTGAGACACAGAGACTAACACTGACAGAGAGACACACACACTTACCGGTATAACCACATAGTTGGGAGACAGCAGAGGCTGCATGACCCATCGTGTATAGCTGATGACCTGCTGCAGATCACTATGAATGCCCTGCGCTTTGCTCTCACCGCCCGACGTCTCTGACAAGGCTGCAAACTTCTTGGTGTAGTTCTGCTTTAGCAGGCGATACACTTTCCTCTTCTGCACAATCAATGTGCAATTCAAAATCAAATCATTTCTCAGTCAATGTCTGAACATTTTCTACAGAGTTTCATCTTGTTTTCAAACGTTGGGCCTAAAAAATCAGTGGTCGATTTCCACAGTAATAATACTAATAATAATTTTATTTCGTATAGCGCTAAAATCCATACAGTAGTAACTAGTGTGCTCGATGCGCTTTACAGTAGCAACATTAATTTAAAATCAACATTAAAAACATGCATTAAAATCAACAAGATAGTCATACTACCAACATTCCAGTGCAAAGAAATAAAGTAACAAAAATAACATAATTCTTACTCACAAAGACATCCACACTCATTCACCAGCACTGTCACACTCTGATAACATCTCACCCTCGCAGAAACTAATGAAAATGTCAACAAGCAGCAGGAAGGAATTCACCAATACATGCACACACGGCCCACTCTTTTTTTATTTTGCTTAAAAAACAAACTCTCTCTCTCTCTCTCTCTCTCTCTCATTATACAGGATCCTTTATAAAATTATATCATTTAAGCGACACACTTTGTCTTTACGTAACAAGTGTAATGGGCCATTAATGTGTCCGAGTTTCAGATTGCTTTTAGAACTGATGGGTCATGGTGATCTCTGGCTGTACAAAATGAAATTTGACCCAGGCCCTGACAATATGAAGCTCTGTTTCTAACACAGTAACAGGATTTTGTCTGTCCAATCCCAATTGCTGATCAATAACAACAACTACAACTCAGACCTGTTTACCCAAAATTTTCACTGTCAGTAATCCAAGCTCTGAAATCAGTAATTTGAGGCATCTGTCAGTAATTTTGCCGGCTGAGAAATCCTTCCAGCAGGATTTTACCTTACCGTTGGAACTTTTGTTATACAAGAGCGTGTGTGTGTGTGTGTGTGGAGCCAACACGCACGCACACAACGCTATTACAATTTGCCGTCCAAACCAAACTTCTACTTCTCTCAAAATGTTTGTTGGGTGGGTGGGTGCGATATTCACATGACGACGCTTACATGTCTTATCCCAAACGGTAAGTGTGTGATTGCGTGTGTGTGTGTGTAGGTGAGTGCGTGCGTGCGTGCGTGTGTGTGTGTGTGTGAGTGAGAAGGCGCGAGAGAATGGAGGGCGTTGTTTTTTTAAGGGGGGGAGACAGCGCAGGGTGAAGGGGGGGGAGGGAGGGGAAGGGGATGGAGAGAGAGTGGAGGGGCTGGGGGTATATGTTCCCTGCATGTATTTAATTTTAATGTTTTCTAATGATATCTTGTTCTTACGATGTCAAAGTTCTTTTTTATTTTTTATGTTTTAATCTTGTATGTCTCCTTTTTCTTCTTTCTTAAACCTGTTGGTTTTTATCTTTGTAATGGCGCCTGGAGCCTCGCGAGGGACAGGCGTCACTTTTCTAAAATGAATTAAATTATTATTATTATTATTTATTGTTTTTTCGCTATACTTGCGATCACACCTATGAAAATGGCAGCCTGGGTTTGTAAACAGGAAGCGGACTGACCAGAAGTAACGATTCAAGGGACATCACTAGCTTTGATAGCTGACAATAATGCCAAGTACCGTTCAAACAATATGCTTTCTATCAATTTCTTCTTCTTCTTTTTTTTTCACACTCCAGTTCAGCGGAAATGCAGAATTTTTTGTTGCTGACCGTAAAAGCGTAATCGGAGGTATCAAAACGTAATAATTATGGGCAAATCCATAAGGAAAACAGGTTTGACAACTCCATTTCCGCTTATAAGGGAGATACATTCAATAAAAAGCTGCTAAAAAGGCTGCTTCTCTTCAGGATCAGGATCAATATGTCGCATGTGCCAATACTGGCAATAGTTGCGACGGAACTCTAAGTCTTATGGGCGAAAGCGCAGATTTTGCTATATCGTCATCAATATGTTGGTTGTTTTTTTAATGGAGTGCTTGAAAACAAAACATAAAACTACTAAACTGGTCATAATGACATTTAACAAGACTGCTTCTGATGTCTAGAGAATCATTGCCATATATTTCTAAATTACAATACATGCACTATTGTTAATGTTCTTCAACAGATCAGACATAAAAAAATCATTCCATCTGCGAAATAGAGAATATTATTTAGATTTTGAAGAAATTCATCATTGCCAGGATTCCAAATAATTTAAATTTTAGTTTAATCATCGTATTCCCTGTGAACGGTGTTAAAAAAAAAGTGGCATTAATAGTATTCTCATGAGTAAGAAGTTTGACTAATTGAATATCATAATTGACTAGGCCTAGCACAGACTTCCATCGCGACTATTGCCAGTATCTTCTGGTGTGGCATTCTCAAAATGGATACGTTCTCAACATGTCTGCACATACACGTGCAAAATCAATCATGACGTACTATCAAATTTCATCTGTTGTGTATTCGACACTAAACTGACCCTAAACCTATCCCTAACCCTAACTCTTCGCATATGACTCAGTGCCAAAAGGTGTGCACTGAATCAGTGAATGTGGACAGGCACCCTTAAAAATCAACTTTACATTGTAATGCCAAGACTTACATTAAGTGAAAGTGTAAAGTATATTTTATCATGCTGTGCAGCAAAAAGATAACTTGTTGGGTGTTTTTTTGAGAAAAATTAGTTTGAATGTGGGAATTGTGGCCGTAACAAACATAAAATATTACAATAATTAAGTGCCAGTATTTTCTCTTCAAATTGATAAATTGACCTAAAAGTTATTATTTTCATAAAAAGGTTCAAAAGCAAAGTGTTAGACACTAAAATATGCTATTTTAAGCTTAAATAACAATTATTACTGGTCTTTGTTTGTTGTAATATTTTATGTTTGACACGCACCATTTCAAAAATATTTAAATGGTGATGATTCTGCTGAAGTTGTTCAAATAAAAATGGTCTCTCTTTCTTTCTACTAGAAGTAGAACACATGAATTTGAGATTAATATGCTTTATTAAACTCATTTGGCACAAAAATCCAGCATTATTTTGTGGCGTACGTTGTGGCATACGTTGCTATTCGTGGCGTAAGTAAAGAAGTGAAAATGTTTACACCATACCGAAATCGTCTGTCGTCTGCTATGCTTTGCAACAGGAAGAATGAAAATGAGACCGGAAGTGAGACGTAATGTCAGAAACACAACTCGCTAAGCAAAAATATTTTTTATTTTTAAATATTAGATTTATTCATGTGAATCTCAAACATAAAATCTTACGACAGATTTGACCAAACTTTTAATAATCGATTTCAAAAACATTTGCTATCTTATAAAATCGAAAGATCGCTGTTTCGTTCGAAGCAATTTCATTGGTCAATTCGATAACCCCAATTTCCAGGAAACTCAGCTCAGTAGTTTGCGAGGTAGGCTCAAAAGTTCGGTCAAGTTGATTATGATGACACATTTTACGTTCGCAACTACCCAACTTTGTACCTAATTATCTTAAGATTATTGAATATTTCCTGCTCTTTATCTTTTTTTTAAAACATAATCTTTCATTTGACTTAGCTTTGCAGCCGAATTTTGTCATTGTTTAGGCTGTCTTTCGAACGAACGAGACCGACTGCATGATTGTCCGTTTTCGGCGGCCCGATTTTACGGACATTTCTCAAGTTCGGACCGAATAATATAATAATGCATAAAGATACGGTGCTGTGATTGTCTATATTATGTATTTAATCATTCATACACACGCTCAAACAAGTGTTGCAGCGCAGACTGTTTTTAAAATGATTTTTATTCATGATCAAAGTCCACCACCATCATCGTGCGCACCTTTTGGCATTGACTGATTGAGTCTATATATATATATATATGCGCAGACATGTTTCAAGAGAACAAATCCATTTTGAGAACGTCACACCGATAATGACGGGTAATGTCCACCTGCCGTAACCACCGGCAATTATTGACACATGTACTAGGGTTAAAAGAATTTATGCTTACACCGGTAATGTCCACCTGCCGTATCCACCGGCAATTATAACCGCATGTACTAGGGTTCAAAGAATTTATGCTTCGACGCATAGTACCAGATCCAGATCCAGATCCAGCAAGCCTACACCTTTGCTTGTGTCTGGACTGGAGTTCGAACACTCCTGTTTAGAGTTAGTCAGTGTTACACTTGTTACAGTGTTAGTGTTTGAACACTCCTGTTTAGTCAGTGTCAGTGTTACTGTTACTGTTAGTGTTTTACTATTTTTTCACCGATTGCAAAAGAACTTTCGTGAAGCATCCAACATCACTAAAAATAAGGTTTACTTTTAATGTCCATAAAATGAAAACTTACCTCTGAATCGGCAACAACAAGGGAACAATTTCCCTCTCCGCGATATTGCCAAGCCATGCCTGAAAAACTTTCATTCCATTTTCTAACAGTGCAACCTTTTGCATTCTCCTTCATTGAAGAGTTAGGCTATTGACCAAAAGTGGTTGTCTTTGTCTAGGGTTACTCACCCTTGTCACGTGACATCACTTCAGTGCCCTATTTCGGTGTACGGGGGCGGGGCTTGTAATAGTAGTAG
>CM065687.1:7341451-7353951 GCA_017654935.2 Phymorhynchus buccinoides
GCATGGCCAATCAACGGAAATAATACAATAAATAAAAAAAAAAAACCCCAGAAAGGACAAAGAGGCCGCGGAGGCCTAGTTGTCATTTTTCTGGATCTCATTCGATCCGATCAAAGTTTCAAATGTTAAACCCCATAGTCTCTTCTTTTGTGCCCCACACCCCCACATTCAGGGCGTGAACCATCGGCCCCTAATGGGCGACTGGCTACCTCGCGCACTCGGCCTCCCTTCCCACCCCCCCCTCCCCCCTCTGACCCACCCCCCCTCCCGTTAATGCCATGTGCTTCTTTCCTCTCTCCCCTTTTTTTCCCCCATCTTCCTCTTAGCGTTCCAAAGCTTCGCAACAACCTTGTATGTCAAACCCCCCACCAGCATCACAATACACAGCCCCTAGGGTTAGCCCAGCCCGGCTCGTACACTTTAACTCACGCTTTTCCTCCATTCCTTTTCCCCCCATTGGCCCACCTCGGCCACCACCACCACTCGCACCTCAAGGCAGAGCTCAGTTCACTCCAAGCATCCTGATCAGCTCGCTGCGCTTCTGCAGCTCCCCCCTACCTCCCACTTCGCTCGTCATCGTATGCGTTGGCCCACCCACCAACGAGGCACCAAGCGCAGGAAGGCGCATACATAAAAAACTGCTCTTATTCTATCCTCCAACCTTTTTTGTTAAAGATACTATGATCCCTTCACCATAACTAAGAGGGACACTTATTGCACTGTGTCTCGCATACAAACAATCGCTGTTGGCACCTAAAAGAAGGGATTGTGTGGCAGGTCAAACGACTTAAAGAAATATAAGTCAGTTCTAAAAAGTTGACCCTCATGTTCTTGTGGGGAATAATACGTAATTGGGATCTAGTATTTCTTTGGGACCTTTCTCCTGTCATGGATGCGACCACTGAGCTGGTCCACCTCAAGTCACTTTGTCCGGGCAAAGCATCTCCACTATGAATCTAAACCTCTAAGTCCAGGTGCTCGACCAAAAGCAATCTGCTCACAACACCTGCCCCCGACTTCACCCCCCTGCTATAATTGGCAGGGTGCATTGGGATATCGTGGAGAGGACAATACGACTGGCATCACACACACAAATCAGAAAACTTGCAATGCCGCCCTTCTGGGAACCCGTTATGGGCCCACGATGCAAAGACCCCAAACAGGGAAGGGCCTAGTGTCGTGCGGCCAGGATAATATCTCATTTGTTTTCACTTGTATGTAGGGGTGAGTCTCTTGAGAATACGGGCTCTTCCCCTCAGGTCCGGCTACGATTGTAGCGCCTACCTCATCTATAGATATACATAATAATGGCTAGGGCCTGTCTCTCATTCTAAATCTGAAGAGATCCTCTTGGTCTCAGGCTCTCCAAGCTCTTCAGTGCTGTCTTTTCTCGGATAGGGTACATCGTCTCATTAGTTCTACCTGGGGAGAGGGAGGCTCAGGAAATCGCTCTCTTTCTCCACGAGGGGAATCGCTGGGAGGATGAGGACAAATTCCTGCTATCAAGCACATCATCCAAACTCAGAAAATCTCTCTAGTCTCCACCCGCCTCCTCCTCCCCTCTCCACTTTGCCCATATAGGTCATCTCAGTCCATCTTCTTAATACCTCAACCAACCATCCATCGGTTGCTCTCGTTCCTCTCTCGTCTGCCTGACCAGCCACTTACTCCACACCGATCCTCACTCTCAATCCTCCCTCTCTCCTACCAAGGACTCATGCGGGTCGCTTCCTCACTCCACACCTCCAATCTCGCACCTATGCAATCTCTCGCCTTCACACCACATCCTTCCATCTCACCTCATCTCACACTCTTTCAGCTCCACCACCCCCCTACCTCCGAAATATCTTCTCACCTCCTCTCCTCACTACTCTCTCCATCCCTATGTCCCGATCCTACTCACAGAGGTTGTAAAAATACCCCCCAAAATTAAGCAAAAGCCATCTCTGCATCTTCATCATCATTTGTCTCTATCTTATCTATCTATATTTGTCTCTTTTTTTCTCTCTCTCTTCTCTCTGTGTCTATCATGTCTCTCTCCACATCTCTCCTCCTTAGATACTATGCGTCATCAGATCATCATCTCTGTGTGTCCTTCGGGTCATCATAATTCTCTTTAGTTCTGCTATCTTCTTCTTCCATAGTTCGCATGACATTACTACTGCAACAAGTTTATTCAATTACATTAGTTGACCTTGAAATACCTCAATCCTCGAGGAACTCACTCAAGCAAACGTCCTCTCTCCTTAAACGCTGATTGTTTGATCTCAGTCTTCCTCGCTCTCGTCATTCTCCGTCCTCTCCACTTCGGTTTGATATGGATATTCTTCTTTTATGTTACTCATCCCACAAACACACAAGCACCGCACAGTACAACGCGTCACCTCACTCTTACACACCCCAGCTATTTTTTAAAATGCTCGACGCAGCCACTTATGCCTTTCGCTTAATGATTTCGCCTCTCATCGGTCTCTCGTCTCCCCTCTCTCTCTCGGAGTCCCTCTCACTCTCTTCACCCCATCTCTTTCCAATCTTTCGGCATCTCTCTTCAACTCATTCGTAATCTGCTACTGTTGTAAATTCTGTGTGTCCTGTGGTTCAACATTCAAATAATTCGTATCTCTCTGCTGTTTTATGAAACAATACTGACCATCTGCCTGACTCAACTACTAAGGGCGCGCTAGAAAAGTAATATGTCTATTACAATGGTTTTGGTTCGGTAGGTGCCTACCAAAATCAGGTATATTCCTATATGCAGCGTTATGTGCCTCCAAGCTGTTTGACGAGCAGTTCGTGAACGAAGCATCGTCAAACCGCAATGAGCTCTGTCGCTCAATGCGTGGAAAGGGTGTCGTAGTAATGGGTAAGGGATAGACAAGAACGGCATACTAGGAGATGGCAAAGGAAAGTACCTGAATGAATGGAAGGGCCAAGGAAAGAAATGAATCAAGGAAGGAAGGAGAAGAAAAGAAGCAAGGAACCCAACAGGAGTTTGGAGTTCTGTCCTTATCGACCGCGCAACATTCGAGAGCACGGGACAAATTAACTGTGCTCGCATCAAGGGCACGCACTCCGCATTTGGGACGGCACGCAACCGCACAGCACGCACGCGAACCCGCAGCGCGACGCCGGCCACGCCCCTGCAACGCAGCAACGCCACGCACACTGCGACGCACCAACGCACAAATGCACACACACACACACATCAGACACTACACCCTTGACACACACACCCTCCACATGTTTACAACCCTTAATCTCAAAGTCTGCTTCTGTTTCGGTTTTATGAAAATAATCTATAGGCTGATCCTAACTGTATATCCCTTTATCCAGAATGGCAGAATGTTGCTTCTTATTGAAATTTTTCGATGCGAAAATTTGATGGAAAGAAGGGAGGGGGAGTGTGTTGTGTGTGTGTGTGGTGTGTGTGTGTTGTTGTGTACGTGTGTGTGTGTGTGTGTGTGTGTGTGTGGTGTGTGTGTGATGTGAGAGTAACACAAGGTAATCGGAGCCCTATTTGGGCTTCTTTTTTTTGTAACCTGTCATGGCAAAACTGACGGACAGTTATCCTATACGCGTGACGATACATTCATTAATTAATCGTTGCCCTCAGCGTGACACCTCGTCCTCACAAGTTCGGGCCCTGTAGTCATGCGTGCGAATTAGACAGCCAACACGGGGAACAGTATGTAAATTAGACTAAACTCCCCCCCAACGACTTGTCTGCTTAGCCTCTCTTTCACCATACTAATCTCCCCGGTGTGTTTTTTTCACTGTCTAGTCAGACGTTACTCATGACCTACAAGGCCCTATCGTTTATTTCCGCACTCACGATCTCTTGTTCTCTTTGGCTTTAGTTCTCTGTGACTTATATTTTATATTCCAAAACCAGATTTCGTACTAGCACGGTGGGCGTAGTGGGGTTCAAAAATGCATGTTGCTATTTTATTTTCACCTGCTCTTGTGCATGGCAGCACAGATGTATTATTGGTAGTAACGATATTACCTGCTTGCCTGCGACTTGTGTCTCTCTAGGGAAAATCCTAGCAGTTACGGCTAACAACGCGTATATTGTGACAATCACGGAAACAAACGGTTTCAAAGGTGATCAAGGTTTATTGCATCCAACCGCCACCCATGTACAACGGAAAAGGAAAGTGTGAGACAATAGAGTTGCGGAGTGTGGATGGGTCGGAAATTCTTCCTTCTTCTTCTTCTTCTTCGTTCTCCAGGCCATTATGCCCATATAATCGGGTAAGACTACGTAATGTGTCCGGTGGTTTTTTCAGTTTCCACTGGTCCTCACGCCCGCTACATGCAGCCACACACATTCGGGGATTCGAGGGGAGTGACCCAGCTCAAAGCGAGAAAATTATAAGATTGATATTTTGACGAAAAAAAAGCGGCAGTGAGAAATGGGTCCAATACAAGTGAAAGATAGTATTATGAAAGAAAGCAAAGGGAAAAAGGCAGAGTCGCAAGAGAGTGTAAATGCATTAAGTGGAAGTTACACGCACAGAACTTATAGAAGGTGGGGATCTTCATTTGTACCAAAGCTCCCACCTCCAGACCGTCCTCTCCCCCCCGGTATCCCCACGAGGAAGGGTCGGAATACAATAATTTCTTCTCGCATGTCTCCACCCCCCTCCCCTCTCCCAATAGCTTAATCCAGCCACATTTTCTGAGATATTTTTTATAGCATGAGGGATATAGAAAGGCAAAGAAAGATGAAAACAGAAAAAAAACTTCGACCAAAGAGAGAGAGAGAGTCAGAGAGAGAGAGAGAGAAGAGAGAGGAGAGAGAGAGAGAGAAGAGCGAAATAGAGAGATAGAGAGAGAGAGAGAGAGATTTTTAGAGACTGAGAAGAGAGAGAGAGAGGATATACGGAGAGAGAGAGAGAGAGAGAGAGAGAGAAGAGAGAAGTGAATACTGAATAAGGTAGGTCTTTTATAAATTGTGTACACAATACAACCAACCATCGTTCTTGTTATACTTTAATCAATGGATAATTAGTTTCATGTCAAAATTGCAGTGTATCACTTATGGCTTCTCTTTTTTTTGGGGGGGGGGGGGGGGGGGGGGGGGGGGGGGGACAGAACAACGAAAAAATTTCAGGTTTAGTATGGTAAGTCAGTTCAATACAAGCAAAAATTCAGTTTTAATTGTTATGATTATTTGTATTGAGAAATTGTAATAAATCCAGTGTTAAAATGAAAAGAGTGGATGTGATTGTTTGAGTAGATTTTTTTACCAGAACAAAAGTATTGCCACTATTCTGACTTAATCAATATTATTCTACATGTAAAAAGCAGATAATTTGCTACTCAAATGTAATTACTGTACATACGTTCTCTGCAATAACAACGAAACGGATACTTTGTGTTGGTAAATGTCAGTATCTATTTTTATATATAGGCCTACTAATAAAGGCTAGCGTACTAAGCCGAAAAAGAGAACGACTTTTATGTCCCCATGTTCGCACAAACTAAGAAAATTCCTCTGAGTCAGTCCGAACCAAAGAAGCAACAAGAAGCTTCTGCAATGTACTAGAAGACAGTATGCATGCTTTGGTACAAGTTTGATAATGGTATTGTGATTCAGAAGAGAAAACAACGCAAGGCAACTGCAGCCTTACCTAGTCTGCGACTCGATACAGCGAAGCACATTTATGCGACAACAAAAAGTGATGGGGGTTTTAAAGTACAAGATTGCCAATAAAATTTTAAAGTACATAATGACACTGACTATGTTTAATGGATACACTTGTGAATAATTAAAACATTACTCAAAAAGTTCCCTGTGCCGGTTACCTGAGAATCGCAACCCGGAACCATTGGCATGACAAGAGACAGACACTCCTAACTACCAATGACTATCGAGGGCTTTCAGTGTTTGATGAGTTTCTTAACTCATGATGTTGCCTGTTGATACTATCTAACCCACTATCTAAAATGTTTATCTGTTTATTGTCTGTTTTCCAGGTTGTTTTAAATTAGCTTAATTATTCAAACCATTATTGTTTTCAAACAACACACAAAAGCTTTGCGATAAACAATTCTATGGTGGTCCACATGCTACGCTTCTACGGTGACTAGCAGAAGTGGCGCTCTCCAAGAGTGGGCTGAGCACGCAATTCCGATTTTTTATTTCACAGAGACGCCTCTGTGACCGATACAAATGTACCTAATACCAGTCCTGTGTTTGCAAAGTTTGTGAACAAGTGTACGCCTTCTACTCTTCCGAAAATATCGAACCGTTAAAATGTTTTCGAGAATTAAACCAGCGGATCAACTCAACACACACACCACCACTTTGCACACAACCGATCAACGAACCTACTGCAATATACGGAACTCCATAGCATCATCACCATCGTTAAATATAGATTAATCAGTGAGACCAAAAAGCAGTTACTGAATGCTATGCATGGGCTGCTCTCGGTCTGCCATAATCAGCAACCCATATACATCACCACAATTGTGGACGCACTGCAGTATGAATTTAATGAAGCAGTCCTACACAATTCGAACATAATGTCCTGCTGACTGGATATACTATCTATTTTTATAAATTTTCGCAGTTCAATCATTTCTCGCCTACAGATATAACAAGATTATACAAATCTGCGTTTTAGGGTTATAGTGCGTGTTGAGAAAGTTCATATATGCCTACAGGTTTACTTGTTTTCGTTTTTGGCTTAGTCCATGTTGTCCAGTCTTGTTCGACAGCAATATCAGAAAACACAACATCGTTTAGAGTTCGATCTCAACATAACATATCCAAGTTCAGCATTCGAACTAGCTGGTGTCCTATCTGCAAACTGGCCTTCGTGTGTGTCTTCAAAGTACAGTCCGATGGACATATTTTAGAACCCAATGTACGTAATTTCCCGTTGTGAACACACAGCAAAAAACACATGGAGAGACACATTGGAAGAGATCAGTGTTAGTATACGAACTTTCAAATGTTAGTGAAGCATCACACACCAATCCACACGACAACTACCAATACACCGTCACAGAACACCATCACACACCACCAGGAGTCTATATCACACGCATCGGCAGTTCATCCTCAAACGCCCACCGCACAAGCTCCGCCGCACCTATGCCTGGGGCACGTGCACGTCACTCGACGTGCTGTCACCGACGCGACAGCGGCTGCACTGGTACGCGTCACAGTCGCCAGTGCGTACTTGCACGTTGCACACACACCCACGCGTCAGTGAAGGGGAAACTACTACACAGTAGTCACAACGGACACACAGCAGCTGATGTGAAAAAAAAAAACCCCAACTAGATTATGCTTATGTCAATGTGACCAATCTGAAAATAAAAAAAATTGACTTCTGACTTTGACTACCCGTGCACAGGTGCAACGGCCCCTCCACACACGCACACACACACACACACGACAACGACACAACTACACACAGACCATCACCGCTCCTTCCCTCCATCGCTCTCACTCTCTCTCTCGACTCTCTCTCTCTCACTCCGGCTTGCTCCCCTCAGGCCCGGACTTAAACTCATCCTCCTCGAATTTCAGCGTAGCGTCCGTAAGGTGCTGGTCCTCTCTAGTAGCGCTTTGCTGTTCACCGTGACATCCAGTGCTCCATCCTGAATCTCCACCAAGTGAACTCAGCAGAAGTGCATTCTCCCGTGGTCTCTTCGATCCTCTCTCTCTTCCAAGCCTCTCTCGCTCGATTGGTTGCCCTCTCCTGTCGATGGGGACCTGCTCCGCAGGTCCATCAGATTCTCGTCTGTTTCTCTCCTCATCCTCAACCCTCGTTCTCAACTCTTCCACCTCTCTCTCCTCTCCGATCTCAATCTCATCCCCTCTCTCTCCCTCTCCTCGTCTCATCACCTCTCTCCTCCTCATTTGGACCCGTCTCTATTCAGTCCATCTCTCGCTCATCCTCTCCCCAGTCTGCAATGTCCATCTAGCTATGTCCATGGCTACAGGCCAACCGGGATCAGCGGTAGGAAGACATAAACTTACAGGGTAGATAAGTTTACAATTATTTTCTGGTGTTTAGTGAGACACTCTGATCTCCATCCTGCAGCCGTTTAAGTGTCTAGGTCTGTATCCATGGCAAACGCACCAGGTTCAGCAGTAGGAAGAGCTTATGAATCAAACTTTCTGTATTTAGTGACACATACTAAGGTCTACCGTGTCTATGGCTATGCTTACGACTATGGCGAGCAGCCAGGGTCATCGTGTTGAAGTGTTAGTGACAAACTTCTAAAAGCAAGTCTACAAAACGGCCGTGACTGTCTGTTAGGTTACATACTAAGCCGAGTTCGGCCGGCGTTAGGAGCTGTAAGATCCAGAGCGATAGCGGAAAGATTGTGTAAGCTTTCTTTCTGGGTTACTTGTTAGTACACACTCAAGCCGACTACCAGGTCCCATGGCTATGTTTATTGACGTGACACTGATAGCCCGTTGTTGATATGTGAGTGACAAACTTCTTACTGTGGGTCTATGCAACCGTCCGTGTGTATCTCTCGTCTGAGCCTACATACTATCCAGATTCGGCGGTGTAGAACAATTGCATTCTGTGACTGATAGCGGTAAGCTTATAGTCTGTCTTTCTTGGTTATATTACCTCGTTAGATGTGACACCACTCCACGTGGACGACTGAGTTCTCCAAGTTCGGCAGGCGGTCTATGGTCTCATGCTGACACGATCAGCCCGGGTCACCAGGTAAACCACGTCGTTACCTGGTTGTGATTAGTGGCGTGGGTAGTAGTTGTTGTAAGTTGGCCCCCGTGATGAGGGGCACGGGAAGCCGATGCCGCAACCCCGGACAGCACGCAGACCCCCGCCAGCAACTTGCCGAACCGGAAACGCCGCGCTGGGCTAGCGAAGTCCAGGTCCCCGTAGCCCTCAGGGCGAGTGGTCATCTGGAAACCCGATGGCCCCCAGAAAGGCGTCGGGATGCGAGTGAACTGGCTGTCCGCCAGGTCCAGCTCGACGCTGTAGTAGATGGCCCCGGAGAAGATGTAACTGGGCGCGCATGGCGATTGCATAGCGCGGCAGGAACACAAGCAAGGAGAACCAATGGACCAAAACTCATCAAACAGAACAAAACACAAGTTGCTAATACCAATACCTCTTTCGGCTGTGGCATCATAGACTGTGAGGCTACACTTTGAGGCTGTCATTGGCCCAGATGATCTGTTGATCCTCTGCCTCCCGAGAATGACTGTATGAGAACAGAGCTTGAAGAGTTTGTGCGCATCGCTTTTTTATGCTGCCATTTTGTTTCGTTCAAACGCCCCCACACCAAAAGACGAAGAAAATGCTCCCATTAAAATCTCATTGAAGCATACATCGTTGCTGGAGGGAATCTATCAAGAAAACAATTAAGAAAGAGGTGACGACCTCACAACGTTGTGGTGTGACTCAACTGTAAGGAGCATTTTATTAGTAGTAGTGTATTTCCAGCTACTGCTTGCCGTCGTACTTCGGCGCAGTTTGGCGCTCAGTTTTTTTGATGCGTTTTTTCAGTTGATTGTTTGTGGCCATGCCTGTTCTCCCGAATTGGCCCCACAGAACAGAGTCACAGAAAATCTCTAAGAATTACAAACATGATTAAAATTCAATCAAAGAATTAAAAAACAAATAGTAAAAGAAAATGAAGACTATTAGTGTAAAGCCTTTGAGTGTTTTGCATGCACAAATAGCGTCGTCAATTGCCACTCATGCGGGGGTGCAGGTCGATTCCAGGTTGAGTGGCCATAGCGGTAAAAGAACTCCAGCGTGAGGCTGACGGGTCCAGTCCGACCTGAGGCCCCTCCAGCACGAACCAGGCGATGCAAGCACAGACATCATGAGGAAAAGCGGTGCCCTTGTCTTGCTGTCTCACTTCCATATTCGAAGTCTGCTGTTGGCCAATATCTGTGCTTGTTCGAGCCTCGGTGTCCGGTCGTCACGCTGCAACGTCGGACGGCGTTGACCTGACGCAGTCCTTACCAGCAGGGAAAACTATCGGGGCAGTGGTCTTCTATGCAGTCCGGCTGACTCACGGACTCCAGGATGCGAACAACATGAAGCGTGACAGCGATGGCTAAGATCCTTTGGCCACTTCCAGAGAGGACTTCCTCCGGTTACTCCATACTCCAACTTCCAGCTCAGATCCGCTGCATCCTCCTGTTGGAGGGGCCCATTGTTGCTTTCTTTTTTCTTTCCTTCTTTTCTTCCTCCACGATGTATGCATTCGCTCTTGCTTGAAGAGTCCGATTGGCGGAGCCACCCAGCTCGTAGAAGGTGAGTTCGTTTGAGGAAGCATGTCGACGGGCTCACCTTCCAGCGTCCTCTCTTCAGCCGGCCCGCCCGGACTGGTAGTAGTAGGCAACCCTTTTTGGGCTCCAGTCCGATGGAAGATGGGCCCGGTGCGCGTCGAGAGAACGAACTACTCCTGCCCCACGCTTCTCCGTCCCAGTACCGTGCGCCGCTTCCTATCTCCGGCGTCCGCCAGACAGGGTGTTGGGCAGCGGTCCCGCGTGTCGCAGCTTGGGATTTCGAATTGCCGATACCTGACTACGAGCCGCTGCCTGATAAAAAAAACTTTTAGTGTTAGACCCCTGGTTGTGACGTGGGGCTTCGCTCGCCTGGCAGAGCCCTCCGCCCCGGTCCAGGTCCGTTGGTCCGGTGGGGCCAGGTACTTACTCGGTGTAGGACAAGGCAGCAGGTACTCGCTCCCGCAGGCGGACACAATCGCTCACTATCCCTTCGGATGGGCAGAGCTAAGAGCTCTTGCTATTCAGAGCCTGCTTCTCCTTCCTTACAAAGCAGGTTTAAACGTTGAACAGCTTCCAAGCCATGGCTGTGGCTCGTAGGCGCGCGGGTTTCCCTGCTCCCTAGGTTTGTGCATCAAACCCGCCTGTGAGGTATTTGGCAGGAATGGGACACTGCCGTAGTGTGTGTCCCAGCCTCACTCCTCCTGGAATGGTGAGTACTTGTCCAGGGGGTGCACTAAACATGAAAGCTATACAGTGGCCCTTGGACTAATGGGGCTTCTTACTAAGTCTTAACCTCCTTGGCCGTGGTTCGGTATACACCTCCAGTGAAACGGCTACATGCGCTTGGTGCTCTTCGAATTGAGGGTGTGGTATTTCGAGTTGGCTGGGGCGCACGGAGGGCCGGGCAAAAGCTTGGACCCTCGTTCCTGGAAGTGGTCCCGGCTGAGGGTGGAAGTCTGACGGGGGCTTGGGCGTTTACCCATGGTTACTGGTATGTTGGTCGTTGAGCCCCACCTGAGTCATCGGAAGTTCATCTGTGCATCCCCTGGCAGGGGATCACTATGACGGCTAGCACACTCTTCCATTCACGTACTTCGCCCTAGACCCCAGAACTTACTAATAACCCATTTTATCCTTCAACCCATCAGCTGCAAGGAGAGCTTCGCTCTCTACGCTTTTTTTTTTTTTTTTTTTTTTTTAAAGCACTGAAGACGTCTTCAGATCCCCCTTGTACACATCAATTAACAGCTCATCACATTACATCACTGATGATATCTTACTACTTGTCCCAAGCTGTTCCTTACAGTTTTACATCACGACTTCAGAAGAAATTACGATCGGAATCCGTAAAGATCACGGACTCCAAGAAGACTCTCGCTGTCAAAAAACAACACGGACAGCCTTCTCCCTTTTCCAAAACCCCATCTCCCAAAAGCAAACCGAGTCAAAGAGAAGATTAGTTGTTGTGTAGGAAGGCGAAAAGGTGAAGAAGTATTCTTTTGTAATGGTGGGCAGATCGATTCGGGGTTTCCCGGATTCGCACAAAAATCTCAAGAACGACAAGTTCAACTCAAATTATCATGTTTGTCCCTTTTTCCACGCAAGAAGTGGGTTATGAGCATGGATCCTTCGGGTCATTTTCCTTGTGTTCCGTCGGGTCAAACTGTCTTTCTTGTAGGACTCTGATAACACAAAAATGAGCAAGAGAGAAGAAGAGACAAGAAGAAGAGAGAGAGAGGAAGCAGAGAGGGAGAAGAGATGAGAGAAGTTCAATCCAGAGACCAGAGAGGGAAGAGGGAGTGATGATGCGCTTAGCAATCATTACAAGGAATTGAACATAAATGCACTTCGCAGCGCACTAAACAAGCCAACTTTAACAGAGGGTAACACACATCACATATGCACACATTAACTTCCCAGAACCGGTGATACTACAGGACCAGAGACAGACAGACACCCACACACCACTAACCCAACACGACGACACACACACCACGACCGAACCAAGACACACATTGATACACTCACACTCTACAAATCACCACCACACAAAACATACACGCACTTGTTCTCAATCTGTTCCTCTTGTTTTTTTCCTCTTTCCCTTTTCACCGTCTCACTCCGCTCTCTCCTCGCTCGCCTCTTCCCCTCTCTCGTTCTCTCTCTTTCTCTCTCCCCCCCTCTCTCTCTCTCCTTCTCCTTCCTCTCCGTCGATTCCCTCATCACTCTCTCTTCTCTCTCCTTTTCACAT
>CM065687.1:7358951-7373951 GCA_017654935.2 Phymorhynchus buccinoides
TATAGTGCAAATTTAATTTTCTGCACACAAATGGACGTGGGTGGAATCAAACACTTTGCACAAACCGACAGAGAGGTATGATTTATCTCCCTTATGATAGCATCCCCTTTCTCTCTCTCAAAGAGAAGAGTAAGCTTAAAGAGTTATCTAACCTTAGCAAACGTTTAGTGTGTTTCTTAGGCCCTGTTTGGCGTAAGCGTTATTCGCGCGGCGACCGTTATCTAGAGAAACTACCCCTGGACTAAATAGTTTAGAAAAAATCTTACACACACCATGAGAATAACAAATTGAATGATCCTTTTATTGGCATAAATAAAACTTCATTGTCATGTTTGAGGATTGTTAGGGCCTACTTATTTGTGTCTGATTTGAGTACGTTATTTGTTTGTTTGTTTTCATAATTCTAAACGAAACAATCAAATCCTTTGCAAGGGTTCACAATGCTATCAAAACAACAGCTTTTTGCAGTTACAACATTTGTTGGCATTCTGAATTGCAGTATGCCTCTCTTTTTGTATATAATTTCTTTTTGCTAATAATCCGTTCATTAAACTTTTTAGCTATATAAATGTTTGCGAGCTTATTTTAAAAAACCCCCAACGATTTGACCAAATATTCTCATAAATCACACTTGAAAGATGCGAATCATTCAGAATAACCTCCCTAATTAGGCGATATCTCTATAACATATAGACTATAGAGAGCCAGTTTCAAACCATTCAATGACTGGAAAGTGTACTGGATGGAGTGCTCAAAATAGGGGATCATGAAAATTGACATTTTACATTTTGCAATTTCGACCAAGTTTGGGCCATCAGCATTTCAATATTAAGTTGAAAATTATTGTGAAACATTATTTTTCTCTCAGCACCACAATAACAGCTCCTAAAATGAGTGGCCTAGGTATTCTCTTAATGTAGAAATTATGGGATGTCAAAGTTGGAAAAAATCGCATTTACAAGATTTGTGAAAAAATAAATTATTAAAAAAAATCATAACTTTTGAACGGAGAGACATAATTACTCCATTCTTTTTGTGGTATTCTTAGATTTCTTTTCTCGTTTACGGGGATTAGTTATATTTCAGCTGTATAACCATTTAAGTTTTATGTGCCATTAGCTAGGGTACCTACCTCTTCTTCGCTAAACCAAAGATCTCAACAACAACAACAACAACAACAACAACAACAACAACAAATACAAGCTCATAATATAATCACACTTGAAGATATCCACACTTGACCATAAACAGAAATAACTGTCGCCAGTCACACCCCAGATCCTGACTAGTGTGCAGTCAAGGCGAAGTGTAAACAGGTGTGTAAAAAGCATGTAAAGAGGTGACCCCGAAACGACAGGACTTCTGTGCCTACCCTAATCTGCGAAGGGTAGGGTAGATCTACCGCTATGCTTGTCACGCAAAGTTATGCATCACCGGGCCAACCACTGTTATGTCGATTTATTATTTTTATTATTTTTAAACCACGTTTCTTAACGACCCTCCCTCAGATTGTCCAATTCAGTGAAGCAAAACTGGTTGTGAAATTGTTGTCAAACAAAACGTTTTCGTGCACATGTCTATCTTAAATTCAATTGAACTTGTAGTGTACATTTGCATTGTTGACTTAATTGAACTAAGTACATTTGTATTTTTTACTCATTTGTACTTTACTGTATATTTGTATTTTTAAAAAAAACTTAGTTTTACTTTTGTTGTACATTTTTGTTTTACTCAATTGAAGTGTGACTGTACATTTGTATTCTGCACTCAAATGAAGTTTTTCTATTCATTTGTATGTTTCACACAATTGAATTTTAACTGTATATTTGCATTTTGCTTTCAGTTGTACTTTTACTGTACGTTTGTATTTTCCCTCAATTGAACTTTGACTGTACGTTTGCATTTGTCCCTCAACTGAAGTTCTACTATGCATTTGTAGTGGTTACACAATTGATGTTTAACTGTATATTTGTATTTGTCTTTCAGTTGTACTTTCACTGCACATTTGTATATTTTACTGAACTGAACTTTGCACATTAATGGTTCTAGTCCTCAAGCGGGAAATGAAAAGGGCCAATCTTCTGGACGAATTTCAGAAAACAATGTTTGTACGTACGGCTTTGTTTTTAGACACTTTGAACGGAAGACACTCACAATGACAACAACAACAACAACAATAACAACAACAACAACAACAACAACAACAACAACAACAACAAACTGTACACGTGTTGAAAGTGCAAAAGAATGCTTTAAGGAAACAGTGTAATTGGTTCTGGTCTCTTTCTGAATTTCTTTTAGTTGACAGATCAGTCGTTTTGCAACAGTATAATTTAAAGGCGGCGGTGTTACAGAATAAAGCACGGTGTGGTCTTTAACTGATCCTTAACCCGTAATATTTGTGCATCAAAATGTAGATTAAAGATAGCAAAGGGGAGAGAGCAGATGAAACAATTGCTAGTGGATATTCCTTGCCATGGGGAAATCCCCCCCTCTCTCTCTCTCTCACTCACTCTCTCTCTTTCTCTCTCTCTCTCTCTCTCTCTCTCTCTCTCTCTCTTTCTCTCTCTCTCTCTCTCTCTCTCTCTCTCTCTCTCTCTCTCTCTCTCTCTCTCTCTCTCTCTCTCTCTCTCTCTCTCTCTCCCCCCCAAGGACAGAATGGAAGATTAGGCCCAGCCTAAATTTCTTTTCCTTGTAAAATAAAGTTCTGAAGTCTGAAGTCTGAACTCTCTCTCTCTCTCTCTCTCTCTCTCTCTCTCTCTCTCTCTCTCTCTCTCTCTCTCTCTCTCTCTCTCTCTCTCTCTCTCTCTCTCTGTGTGTGCATGGCCGTATATGGTCACCCAAGGCCAGCTAATGCCCAAGACTAGGTGTAGAGTGGCACTGAGGTAACGCGTTCGACTCGTGCACGATAAACCTGAGTTCGAACCTGGGTACAGGGGATTTTTTCCTCTCACTCTGCACTAGGCCTTACGGTCTGAACGTGGAGTCTTTCGGATGAGACGATAAACCGAGGTCCCGTGTGCCCATGCACTTAGCACACGTTAAACCCAGTGGCAATGAAAAAGTTGTCATTTGGTCCAAATTTACAACCCCCCCCCACCCACTTTCTTTCATCATCAGTCACACGAAAAATCGCATGCAAATTATTTAAAAAAAAGGTGTGGCGCGCATCTGCCTGCGACGCGCTCTTTAGGTGGGAGCATTCGGAATGACTATAAACTACCAAATACCTAATACTAAAGCTGAAGCACTAAGAACCAGTGCGTATATGTTACGCCCAATCCGTGAAATTGCCTATTTCATGAAATGGGCAAAATACTTTGCCCAATTTATGAAAATGGACAAATGTGTATAACATTTGCACCCCCATCCCTGCACCCCATCCCCCCCCCCCCCCCCCCCCCCCCAACTCGACCAGATGCTAAGCTGGGGCATGCCTGAGCCACATGTTGAATCAAACGTTTTATCAAATTAAGTCTGAATAAAATAATTTTAACTCATCTACAGATGAGATTTCTCATTCGTTTGAACCAATTCTTGATCTATGTGTGCTAATGAACAAAAACTATTTTTCATTCATATTGCTTTTCTCAATTGCAAGTTATAAATTGGCTATTTCACGAACTGGGCAAACCATTTTGCCCATTTCATGAAATGGGCAATTTCATGGATTGGGCGTAATCCCAATTTGAGGGTCCAAGACCATGTTATAAGCGATTGTTCATTTCTGTTGGAAAACGACGAGACAGCGCTCACTCTCATTTTTTACTGCTGGCGCTGACTTCAGAAGCCCTAAACACGAAGAAGAAAATACTAACGGTTCTAGGATTTCCTTATGCCTCCCTTTCGTTGTTCTGCTGTTATAAATTGAAAATGTCACGTGGAGCTAAAAGTGGAAGTCCGCAAAATTGGAGGTTTCAACATCGATGACCATGATCAAAACTTCAAGGCGATTCTCAACTAATTGTGACTAGCGCGCAGGAACTGTCAAAGACTAATGAGGCATTACTCTTTCCCGCCATGGGTAGGCTGCAGTGAGTCAAGTGGCCGCACAATGGGTTATATGTTTGGTCAGGATTAAGCCGGATTAGTAGAGGTCGATAAATCATGTCGATGTGCCCCCGTGTCTATGTGTCCCTGTCTCTATGTATCACGCTCATTGTGCTGCTTTCTCTATGTATCCCCATCTCTGTGTGCCCCTGTCTCTATGTGTCCCATCTCATGTGTGCCCCCGTCTCTATGTGTCCCCGTGTCTATGTGTCCCCGTCTCTATGTGTCACCCTAATGTTGCCCCCGTCTCTATGTGTCCCCGTCTCTATGTGTCCCTGTCTCTATGTGTCACCCTCATTGTGCCCCCGTCTCTATGTGTCCCCGTGTCTATGTGTCCCTGTCTCTATGTGTCACCCTCATTGTGCCCCCGTCTCTATGTGTCACCCTCATATGTGCCCCCGTCTCTATGTGTCACCCTCATTGTGCCCCCGTCTCTATGTGTCCCTGTCTCTGTGTGCTCCCCGTCTCTATGTGTCCCCGTGTCTATGTGTCCCTGTCTCTATGTGTCACCCTCATGTGTGCCCCCGTCTCTATGTATCCCCGTGTCTATGTGTCCCTGTCTCTATGTGTCACCCTCATGTTGCCCCCGTCTCTATGTGTCCCCGTCTCTATGTGCCCCCTGTCTCTATGTGTCACCCTCATTGTGCCCCCGTCTCTATGTGTCCCCGTGTCTATGTGTCCCTGTCTCTATGTGTCACCCTCATTGTGCCCCCGTCTCTATGTGTCCCCGTGTCTATGTGTCCCTGTCTCTATGTGTCACCCTCATTGTGCCCCCGTCTCTATGTATCCCCGTGTCTATGTGTCCCCTGTCTCTATGTGTCACCCTCATTGTGCCCCCGTCTCTATGTATCCCCGTGTCTATGTGTCCCTGTCTCTATGTGTCACCCTCATGTTGCCCCCGTCTCTATGTGTCCCCGTGTCTATGTGTCCCTGTCTCTATATGTTACCCTCATGTTGCCCCCGTCTCTATGTGTCCCTGTCTCTATGTATCACCCTCATTGTGCCCCCGTCTCTATGTGTTCCCGTCTCTATATACCCCCGTCTCTATGTGTCCCTGTCTCTATGTATCACCCTCATTGTGCCACCGTCTCTATGTGTCCCTGTCTCTATGTGTCACACTCATTGTGCCCCCGTCTCTATGTGTCCCCGTCTCGCTATACCCCCGTCTCTATGCGTCCCTGTCTCTATGTATCACCCTCATTGTGCCACCGTCTCTATGTGTCCCCGTCTCTATGTACCCCCGTCTCTATGTATCCCCCTGTCTCTATGTATCACCCTCATTGTGCCCCCGTCTCTATGTGTCCCTGTCTCTATGTGCCACCCTCATGTGTGCCACCGTCTCTATGTGTCCCTGTCTCTATGTGCCACCCTCATTGTGCCCCCCGTCTCTATGTGTCCCTGTCTCTATGTGTCACCCTCATTGTGTTGCTGTCTCTGTATACCCCCATCTGTATGTGTCTCCGCTTTTCATAACCCTAACCCCCAAAGAGACGTAGAGATGTAAGATGGGGGACATGGAGACGGGGACATTATTATAGATACGGGGGTACATAGAGACCAAATAGATGACACATAGAGACGGGGACACGTAGAGACGGAGACACGTAGAGACAAAACTGGTGGCACATAGAGATGGGGGCATAATTATAGACACGGTGACACATAGAGACGAAAGTAGTGACATATATAGAGACGGGGACACATAGAGACGAAATTGGAGGACATATATAGAGACGGGGACACATAGAGACGAAATTAGTGACATATATAGAGACGGGGACACATAGAGACGAAATTAGTGACATATATAGAGACGGGGACACATAGAGACGAAAGTAGTGACATATATAGAGACGGGGACACATAGAGACGAAAGTAGTGACATATATAGAGACGGGGACACATAGAGACGAAAATAGTGACATATATAGAGACGGGGACACATAGAGACGAAATTAGTCACATATATAGAGACGGGGACACATAGAACGAACGAACGAACGAACGAAATTTTATTTATACAGTGTAATGAGATAAGTATACATACTTTTTTACACCCAGCCCTGTGGTAAACGAAAATATCGAAATAAACAACAATTACAAACAACAACATCCAATGAAAGAATATAATAAACGACAACCATGAATATCATGTAAAAAGTGAAAATGTTGAGGGAGAGAGGGAGGGAGAGAGGGAGGGAGAGAGAGAGAGAGAAAGATAGAGAGAGAGAGAGAGAGAGAGAGAGAGAGAGAGAGAGAGAGAGAGAGAGAAAGAGAGAGAGAGAGAGAGAAAGAAGAGAGAGAGAGAGAGAGAGAGATGGAGAGAAGAGAGAAGAGAGAGGAGAGAGAGAGAGAGAGAGATCGAGAGAGAGAGAGAGAGAGAGAGAGAGAGAGAGAGAGAGGGGGGGGGAAGAGAGATAAATAGAGAGATAGACACAGAGAGAGACAGACAGAGAGAGAGAGAGAGAGAGATACAAACAATCAAACATGTGTATGGGCATTTGTTACATTTATGTTCAAACAATTTAAAAATCAAATGTCAAAATATAATTCTTAAGATGTCTTCGAAAAGATGAATAACGTGATATTTCTTTTAAATTAGTAGGTAAAGAGTTCCATAAGGAACCTCCGGAATAATGCAGACTGGATTTGAATAACTCCAAGCGGGGTCTATTGAGAGAAATCTTGTGCACATGTCTTTTATCATTTAACGTGAATTTATTTCTTAATCTAGATGGTGCCATTCCGTTCATTATTTTGTGCATAAGTCTTCCTTTATTCAATTTTAGCCGATACTTAACTGGTAAAATATTATGATTCTTAAAATCTTCTGATGTTAAGGAACTTGATTTCAATAGAACTAGTTTAAAGCCGCGATTATAAGAGCGGACAAGGGGTTTCAAAGTGTTGTCACTGGCACAGTCCCAGAGTGTCGAAGCATAGTCAACTAGTGATTGAATGTGTGCACATAGAGACGAAAGTAGCGACATATATAGAGACGGGGACACATAGAGGGGAAATAGGTGACACATACGGGGACACAAACAGACGAAATAGTTGACACATAGAGATGATGTCACCTGTAGCGTCTCTACGTGTCATCGTCTCTATGTGTCACCTATTTTATCTGTGACACATAGAAACGAAAATAGGGACACATAGAGACAGGGGCACATAGATACGAAATAGGTGACACATAGAGACGGGGACCCACAGAGACGAAATGGGTGACACATTCTAGACGGGGGCACGTGGATACGAAATAGGTGACACATAGAGACAGGGGCATGTAGATACGAAATAGGTGACACATAGAGACGGGGACACATAGATATGAAATTAGTGACACATATAGAGACGGGGACACATAGATACGAAATTAGTGACACATAGAGACGGGGACACATAGATACGAAATTAGTGACATATAGAGACGGGGGCACATAGATACGAAATAGGTGGTGACATATAGAGACGGGGGCACATAGATATGAAAATTAGTGACACATAGAGACGGGGACACATAGATACGAAATAGGTGACATATAGAGACGGGGGCACATAGATACGAAATTAGTGACACATAGAGACGGGGACACATAGATACGAAATTAGTGACATATAGAGACGGGGGCACATAGATACGAAATAGGTGACACATAGAGACGGGGGCACATAGATACGAAATTAGTGACACATAGAGACGGGGGCACATAGAGACGGGGGCACATAGAGACGGGGGCACATAGAGACGGGGACACATCGCACAGTCACAGCGTTCGTGCACTTTTGTGCTTGTTGCAAAGTACTATAGGGTTGGCGAGCTGAGAAGTTTGTTATGGATCTGCAATTGTTTGTATTTTGCTTCATCTTTTATTCGACCCCAGTCAAAGCAGTTCTGGGCAATTCCCAAACATATGCTCTCTTGGGGCACAATTTTAAAAGAGATCCAGACTTCTTGTTTTCCCATTGCACTTAGGAAGGGAATGTCTGAAGTGTCAGAAATCACTTTAGATTTTTTCCTGCAGTGACCTCCCCTGGATGGCAGCCATATTGGGTTTGTCACTTTTTTGTAAACATCTCCAAGATATATGACCTTGACCTTGACCTTCATTGGTACCCAGTATTCGGTCTTAGTTTTAGAAGCAGAGATCTGTAGCTTGCAAAAATAATGCTGACCTAAACATTTCGGGTTAGAAGCAAACATCTAGTCTGAATGGCGTGTCTACATGTTTATGAAGATAACTGGGGTGGATGTTGATTTTGGGCAGCCAATTCTTGGCCGCCATGACACTTTCAAAATGGCCGACGACATCAGCTTATTTTGGCACATTGCGGACAAATAGTTGCTGATGTATGTGATATTTATGTGAATTATACCATTATTGAACGCAAAAAAATCAAGCATGTAATTGTCCATGCATTCGAAACCCTAATTCAACACACCAATTGGATTTTTAACTTCTTTTATTCTCAAAAATATAATCTGCAACAGTGACGATACACACATACTATAAAGTTTATGGCTTTTGCTGAATCCATCAAACAAAAACATTGATTCCACATCAACACTTGATGCCAAAAAATTAACATGTGTTAACATAAAATGATCAATAATAAAAAATAAAACATTCACTTAATGGATGTCACTGTATTAGCATTTTAAATCCACAAATATGCACTTGTCATGAAAAAACATATATCAAAATTACCGATTGCACCTTATTGTTTGATGATAAAATCATTCTTATTGTGTCCAAACAAAAGATATGAACAACATGCATCAAATGCAGAAACGTTGATTTGGCATCTCAAAGATTTAACGTTATCTATGCAGAAGTAACTGCACATGGGTTTCCAAGTAATATCAAGCTTCTCAATATTTTAAACCACTGTATAAAAATAATTTACTTCAACAGCTACTTGAAAGCTATGATAACTTCGTGTTTTCAAAATAATAACGGTCATTTCTTGGCTCAAACAGAACCTCAGAATGTCTCTCGGCAGCTCTTATACTTGACTTGTTTTATAATCCAACAGCTATTGTTTTTCTGCAATTGTCATTGCAATCGCAACCAAGTTCAAAGCAAGCACATGAACAATGTCGTGTTGCACAGGAAGCACAAGTACATGTAGTAAATTCCTCTGTCAATTGCTGGGGTTCAACTACTTCACAACTATTCTCTTTCATAGTGGGGCTTCCACCCTGCAGCAGGCGTGGATGAAGTTCAAGGATTGTCTTCCAGATAAGTGCCTAGTAATTATATCGTCTGATATGCAATTTCAGTTCTTCATGCATAGGTGGCATATTCTCAACGACATGTTTTCAAGCTGTGAAAGAGATCACATCGACCTTGCTGAATGGAGTGTTTCTGTGTGCTTGGGTCATAGAGTTTGCAGACAAATGACTCTGTATCAGCCAGAACTGAATCATCAGGAACATTTTCACTGCCTATGTCTTGGAAAAACTGGGGATTGTTGACAAAGACACTTCAGGCAGATCGTGATGTCTAATGCCGTGATGGCATGGGATGCCATCTGTGTGTCAGTAATATTGATGAGATGAACTGGTCTGAAATGTGTTGTTTTTCTGAGGGGGTCCCTGTTTGCATCCACAAGAAGAGATTGGGTTGTGGTTAATGCACAAGAAGATGTAGAAGGACATCCATGTCACAGCTGATGACAATTGTCTGGGAGTATCCATACTCACTTGCATCTCTTGCAAGAAGCATACTTGTATCAGCCTCTTCATGTTCAGCAGAGGTCAGTTTTGAGACACCTTTTTCTCTTGACTTCCAAACTTCTGCAGGATCTGTGAACCCACCAGACAAGACTAGCTATTTGTCTTGCTCATTATGAAACTTACTTGAGAGTTCTATCAAATGAAAGTCTGCCAGACTGGCTTTGTTTTCATCAAGAGAGATGAATCTGTCCCATTGACCAATTGCTTGATCTTGTGAATGAAGCCAAAGTTTGATATCCTGCTTTCCCTTAGCCCTCTTGGCCCATGCTGCTGACTTGATAGTGCACTCATTGTACCAAAGGCCACGTCAACCCTGCTGCGCGAATCTGAGTAGTTTTTTTCCACATGTGCAAATTGTCAAACCACTGCCCAAATATATTCATGCCTGCACGATTTCCAACTACGTGGACCAGGCCAATGGTACATATTTGGCGGATAGAAGAGTGTCATTCTGTGGGAGGCCTTGCTGGAGGATTTTGGCCAGTTCAGCTTTGTTCCTGGGTAGATGCAATCTTCAGTCTGCTCTTGCAAGAGAAGAGGAACTGAACAACTCTTTCTCCAGCTCCCTGTCAACATCAACGTCCCTTTCTGCTTTGAAAGTAGCTACATAAATAACTTATGACTCGCCTAAAGAATTCTCTCTCTGCATTAACTGCAACAGCTTTCACGTTCCCTATATTGACTTGAATTGTGTGCATGCTGTCAAATGTTTGGAGTTTTCTTTCTTTACTACTGTTATGAAAGCTGGTGTTTCTACACGCGAATCTGTTTTGAACAAAATCAGTGATGATGTAATACCCAGTTTCTTCAGTAGTCAGCCAATCACTTGCCACACCACCACTAGCTGCATCGCTCATGATAAGTGCTGAAAGTTCCTGACTTGTGCAAGTAAAGAGTTCGAACGTTTGGAACAAATTGGCCAGTTTTTGCACATGGTTATTGGTCTCCTTTCAGTCTTTTTCTTCTTCAAAGTCCTTGTGTGATGATTCGTGTTCCTTCGTCATCAATCATCAATCAGATTGAACTTTGTTCTAGTATCACTTGTGAGTTGTACCATGTCATTGAAATTGATGCACCCCATATCTCTAGCTGTATTGTTTCTGGCGATTCCAACAAGACCCCTACCAACCTTTTCTGTTCTGTTTGCGTATTCAATAGCCTGATAACTTGCAATTTTATTGAACAACTGCTTGGTCTTAATGCACCTCTGAGGCTGTCACTGGGAGCCTCTCAGCTTAGATCCCCCCACCCCTCCCCATCTCCAAGTGTGATGAAAATTGTGGAAAGCACCAAACCAAGGCAGCTGTTGACTCCATGGTTTAAGACTCCGGCGCCCAGACTCCATGGCTGGTACAACACATTATAATGGCATTTGAAAGACATTGTGTACTCATATTAACATGAGGATTGCCTCAAAATATGTCATGAAGGAAGATTAAGTGGTTTGACCAGACAAGCCTCTCTTACATTATAAATATCGTTTTAAACATGCAATGTACAAACGATGGTCCAAATATATTCCTTTAGTATTTGTTACTCTACTGACATAAATATTCATTTTGTTGTTTTGTTGCAGCTAACGAGAAATTTATTGTATCGCTTTCAATTTTCAGCCTGTTTTGTTTTACAATCAGGCCGACAATGAATACAATACATTTCCAATCACTTTCAGGTCTATATATTGTGATTCATCACCCTAAAAAACATATAATTAGCCACTGAGATGGCAAATGTATTCCAATAAATACGCAAGATATAGAGAGGTTACTCCATTTTAGCCACCTGTTTTGAAAACAGTCATGGCAGCCATACTTCGCGAATACAGAAGCAACATCCATGTGGAATACATTACTCTGCTAGAAGCAATCATCCATCTGGGATAGAATGTATGGATGCAGAGTAATGTATTCCACATGGATGTTGCTTCTGTATTCGCGAAGTATGGCTGCCATGACTGTTTTCAAAACAGGTGGCTAAAATGGAGTAACCTCTCTATATCTTGCGTATTTATTGGAATACATTTGCCATCTCAGTGGCTAATTATATGTTTTTTAGGGTGATGAATCACAATATATAGACCTGAAAGTGATTGGAAATGTATTGTATTCATTGTCGGCCTGATTGTAAAACAAAACAGGCTGAAAATTGAAAGCGATACAATAAATTTCTCGTTAGCTGCAACAAAACAACAAAATGAATATTTATGTCAGTAGAGTAACAAATACTAAAGGAATATATTTGGACCATCGTTTGTACATTGCATGTTTAAAACGATATTTATAATGTAAGAGAGGCTTGTCTGGTCAAACCACTTAATCTTCCTTCATGACATATTTTGAGGCAATCCTCATGTTAATATGAGTACACAATGTCTTTCAAATGCCATTATAATGTGTTGTACCAGCCATGGAGTCTGGGCGCCTGGAGTCTTAAACCATGGAGTCAACAGCTGCCTTGGTTTGGTGCTTTCCACAATTTTCATCACACTTGGAGATGGGGAGGGGTGGGGGGATCTAAGCTGAGAGGCTCCCAGTGACAGCCTCAGAGGTGCATTAAGACCAAGCAGTTGTTCAATAAAATTGCAAGTTATCAGGCTATTGAATACGCAAACAGAACAGAAAAGGTTGGTAGGGGTCTTGTTGGAATCGCCAGAAACAATACAGCTAGAGATATGGGGTGCATCAATTTCAATGACATGGTACAATTCACAAGTGATACTAGAACAAAGTTCAATCTGATTGATGATTGATGACGAAGGAACACGAATCATCACACAAGGACTTTGAAGAAGAAAAAGACTGAAAGGAGACCAATAACCATGTGCAAAAACTGGCCAATTTGTTCCAAACGTTCGAACTCTTTACTTGCACAAGTCAGGAACTTTCAGCACTTATCGTGAGCGATGCAGCTAGTGGTGGTGTGGCAAGTGATTGGCTGACTACTGAAGAAACTGGGTATTACATCATCACTGATTTTGTTCAAAACAGATTCGCGTGTAGAAACACCAGCTTTCATAACAGTAGTAAAGAAAGAAAACTCCAAACATTTGACAGCATGCACACAATTCAAGTCAATATAGGGAACGTGAAAGCTGTTGCAGTTAATGCAGAGAGAGAATTCTTTAGGCGAGTCATAAGTTATTTATGTAGCTACTTTCAAAGCAGAAAGGGACGTTGATGTTGACAGGGAGCTGGAGAAAGAGTTGTTCAGTTCCTCTTCTCTTGCAAGAGCAGACTGAAGATTGCATCTACCCAGGAACAAAGCTGAACTGGCCAAAATCCTCCAGCAAGGCCTCCCACAGAATGACACTCTTCTATCCGCCAAATATGTACCATTGGCCTGGTCCACGTAGTTGGAAATCGTGCAGGCATGAATATATTTGGGCAGTGGTTTGACAATTTTGCACATGTGGAAAAACTACTCAGATTCGCGCAGCATGGTTGACGTGGCCTTTGGTACAATGAGTGCACTATCAAGTCAGCAGCATGGGCCAAGAGGGCTAAGGGAAAGCAAGATATCAAACTTTGGCTTCATTCACAAGATCAAGCAATTGGTCAATGGGACAGATTCATCTCTCTTGATGAAAACAAAGCCAGTCTGGCAGACTTTCATTTGTATAGAACTCTCAAGTAAGTTTCATAATGAGCAAGACAAATAGCTAGTCTTGTCTGGTGGGTTCACAGATCCTGCAGAAGTTTGGAAGTCAAGAGAAAAAGGTGTCTCAAAACTGACCTCTGCTGAACATGAAGAGGCTGATACAAGTATGCTTCTTGCAAGAGATGCAAGTGAGTATGGATACTCCCAGACAATTGTCATCAGCTGTGACATGGATGTCCTTCTACATCTTCTTGTGCATTAACCACAACCCAATCTCTTCTTGTGGATGCAAACAGGGACCCCCTCAGAAAAACAACACATTTCAAACCAGTTCATCTCATCAATATTACTGACACACAGATGGCATCCCATGCCATCACGGCATTAGACATCACGATCTGCCTGAAGTGTCTTTGTCAACAATTCCCCGTTTTTCCAAGACATAGGCAGTGAAAATGTTCCTGATGATTCAGTTCTGGCTGATACAGAGTCATTTGTCTGCAAACTCTATGACCCAAGCACACAGAAACACTCCATTCAGCAAGGTCGATGTGATCTCTTTCACAGCTTGAAAACATGTCGTTGAGAATCTGCCACCTAAGCATGAAGAACTGAAATTGCATATCAGACGATATAATTACTAGGCACTTATCTGGAAGACAATCCTTGAACTTCATCCACGCCTGCTGCAGGGTGGAAGCCCCACTATGAAAGAGAATAGTTGTGAAGTAGTTGAACCCCAGCAATTGACAGAGGAATTTACGACATGTACTTGTGTCTCCTGTGCAACACGACATTGTTCATGTGCTTGCTTTGAACTTGGTTGCGATTGCAATGACAATTGCAGAAAAACAATAGCTGTTGGATTATAAAACAAGTCAAGTATAAGAGCTGCCGAGAGACATACTGAGGTTCTGTTTGAGCCAAGAAATGACCGTTATTATTTTGAAAACACGAAGTTATCATAGCTTTCAAGTAGCTGTTGAAGTAAATTATTTTTATACAGTGGCTTAAAAATATCGAGAAGCTTGATATTGCTTGGAAACGCATGTGCAGTTACTTCTGCATAGATAACGTTAAATCTTTGAGATGCCAAATCAACGTTTCTGTGTTTGATGCATGTTGTTCATATCTTTTGTTTGGACACAATAAGAATGATTTTATCATCAAACAATAAGGTGCAATCGGTAATTTTGATATATGTTTTTTCATGACAAGTGCATATTTGTGGATTTAAAATGCTAATACAGTGACATCCATTAAGTGAATGTTTTATTATTTTTATTATTGATCATTTTATGTTAACACATGTTAATTTTTTGGCATCAAGTGTTGATGTGGAATCAATGTTTTTGTTTGATGGATTCAGCAAAGCCATAAACTTTATAGTATGTGTGTATCGTCACTGTTGCAGATTATATTTTTGAGAATAAAAGAAGTTAAAAATCCAATTGGTGTGTTGAATTAGGGTTTCGAATGCATGGACAATTACATGCTTGATTTTTTTGCGTTCAATAATGGTATAATTCACATAAATATCACATACATCAGCAACTATTTGTCCGCAATGTGCCAAAATAAGCTGATGTCGTCGGCCATTTTGAAAGTGT
>CM065687.1:7381451-7386482 GCA_017654935.2 Phymorhynchus buccinoides
TTCACAATAATTTTCAACTTAATATTGAAATGCTGATGGCCCAAACTTGGTCGAAATTGCAAAATGTAAAATGTCAATTTTCATGATCCCCTATTTTGAGCACTCCATCCAGTACACTTTCCAGTCATTGAATGGTTTGAAACTGGCTCTCTATAGTCTATATGTTATAGAGATATCGCCTAATTAGGGAGGTTATTCTGAATGATTCGCATCTTTCAAGTGTGATTTATGAGAATATTTGGTCAAATCGTTGGGGTTTTTTTAAAATAAGCTCGCAAACATTTATATAGCTAAAAAGTTTAATGAACGGATTATTAGCAAAAAGAAATTATATACAAAAAGAGAGGCATACTGCAATTCAGAATGCCAACAAATGTTGTAACTGCAAAAAGCTGTTGTTTTGATAGCATTGTGAACCCTTGCAAAGGATTTGATTGTTTCGTTTAGAATTATGAAAACAAACAAACAAATAACGTACTCAAATCAGACACAAATAAGTAGGCCCTAACAATCCTCAAACATGACAATGAAGTTTTATTTATGCCAATAAAAGGATCATTCAATTTGTTATTCTCATGGTGTGTGTAAGATTTTTTCTAAACTATTTAGTCCAGGGGTAGTTTCTCTAGATAACGGTCGCCGCGCGAATAACGCTTACGCCAAACAGGGCCTAAGAAACACACTAAACGTTTGCTAAGGTTAGATAACTCTTTAAGCTTACTCTTCATTTTTGGGAGAGAGAAAAGGGTTGCTATCATAAGGGAGATAAATCATACCTCTCTGTCAGTTTGTGCAAAGTTTTCGATTTCACCCACGTCTATTTGTGTGCAGAAAATTAAATTTGCACTATATTATGCCATCTAACATGATGAAAATTAAGAAAGAGCACTCCAAAACACTTGCGTTTGTTTAATTTGCTAAAATTATCCAGTATTTTTTCACGATAGACTAAAGAATAATTGCTGTGGCAAGCTTGTTGTTTTGGTCTTCCATTTTTAAAGTTCAAGTCTCGTCACGCGAGATAATTTTTAAAAAGAGCTGGAAGTATTGATATTTCCCATGATCCTTCAAATAGTTTGTCGCTTCCTACCTCGATCACAGCCACAAAACGTTTTTGACAAACGTCGGCAAAAGAGGTGTTTCTTAGTACCGTTTTTGCCGATTTGCGCTCACGCTACGTAACGTTAGCCCTTGTGAAACGGCCCCCAGAAAGAAACGATCTCTAATTGGCCTAGAAAATGACATTTTTAATTTTCTTTTTTTTCCGGACACAAGTTTCTCAGTGGTATTGGTAGTATGGTGTTTAAGAAGTACTATGGTAAGGGATCGTCTCTATGAACTTGATCAATATGAACACAAATAAGCAAATAACGTACTCAATTAATTACTAAGAAAAGATACGTATTCTCCGTCTCTGAATCCACCCACGAGGAGGACAAGGCAATCCCACCAGTCCACTTACCTCCTCCCGTCCTGCAAAACCAGCTACAGGAAGTACTCCTTTTTTCCCACGGACGATCAGCGAGTGGAACGCCCTTCCATCTGAGGTTAATTTTGTATCATTACCCTCATTGGAAAGATTCAAATCCCAAATATAGAAACCCACTCCCCCCCCCCTCTCTCTCCTCTATCCCCTCTCCCACTGTCTCCCCCAAATCCCCATCATCCAGCCCACAACCCCCACCAAACCTTCGCCCTATGCGCCCCCCCCCCCCCCTTGCCTCTTCAAGTACTGCCCCCCCCCCCCCACCTCCTCCCGTACCGTGACGTAAGCCTGGAAAGTCCCCCTGTCTTATACACATCATAATCTTCAGCAAGCTGAAGGAGGATGTTTAAAGAAAGAAGAAGCATAGGAAGATACATAATCGTTTAAAGATACAAACACGTACAATTTGAAAACAAAATCTCGTTTTCTAGGCCACTTACAGCCTGTTTCCTTCTGGACTAATTTGGAAAACACCCTTTTGGAATAATACCTAAACTTTTACTGGCAGAAAATCTTAAAACTGTAATATTAATTTAATTTCAAGGAAATTGGAAATAATCCCGTCCAGAGTTGTTGTTTTTAATTAAGCGATTCCAGCTTGTCTGTTGTCTTCCTAACAACCAAATTGGTAATGATTACACAAAGAAAGATGCGTAGAAGACGACTTCCATAGCACCGTGTTTGTTACACTAAGTTTATACGAAACACGCCCTGAAAACTTGATTAATGACGACTTATGTTCCCTTACCTTTCACAAAAATGTAACAATTAAATTAATGTAACATCCACTTTCTCTCTCCCTCTCTCAAACGCAAACACATACTCGCACACACTCTCTCCCTCCCTCCTTCAAAACACTCCCCACCCCCTCTCTTTCTCTCTCTGTTATAACATAGTTCTGTATGTAAACGTTCAAACCCTTTCACATATATTTTGTTCTAACTTTGAGTGTTCAACTCTCTCTCTCTCTCTCTCTCTCTCTCTCTCTCTCTCTCTCTCTCTCTCCTCTCTCTCTCTCTCTCTCTCTCTCTCTCTCTCTCTGCTCTGTGCGCGCGCGTGTGTGTGTGTGTGTGTTAGAGAGAGATAAAAGAGGCCTATATGTAAACGTGCAAGCCCTTTGATATATATGTTGTTTTATCTTTGAGTGTTCAACTCTCCTCTCTCTCTCTCTCTCTCTCCTCTCTCTCTCTCTCTCTCTCTCTCTCTCTCTCTCTCTCTCTATCTATCTATCTATCTATCTCTCTATCTCTCTCATTTACCTGCATGCTTATAAGGCCACATTAAGCCTATAGATGGCAGGATTTCGCCACATTACCATACAATTACTAACTACTAGCAACAGTTGTGACATTATGGAAACAGCTTGAATAAATATTTCATGGCCTAAAGTTATGACTTTCAAAAGATGAAGAGGAACAGGCGAGTGAGTCACTGCAGGTTGGTCAGCATACCTCTGTGTGTATGTGTGTGTGTGTGTGTGTGTGTGTGTGTGGTGTGTGTGCGTGTGCGTGCGTGTGTGCGTGTGCGTGTGTGCGTGTGCGCGTGCGTGCGTGCGTGCGTGCGTCTGTGTGTGTGTCAAGTCAAGTCAAGTCAAGTCAAAATTTTATTTCCAGATGGGAACATTGTATAAGCAAAACATGCTTTGTGTGTGTGTGTTGTGTGTGTGTGTGTGTGTGTGTGTGTGTGTGGAAAAGGCCCTGCTCTTTCTTGGTTTTCCTCTTACCTTTCTGATCGTTTTCAATCAGTTCTGGTCAATGGTCGTCAGTCTGAACAGGTTAGGCTTTCTTGTGGAGTCCCCCAGGGGTCTGTGCTTGGTCCTGTCTTGTTTACTTTGTATACGTCACCTCTTGCCAATGTCATCGACCAGCACAACATGAAACATAACTTCTATGCAGATGACTCACAACTCCAAACCAGTACAACCCCTGAAGATCTAGATTCCATTCTTACAGAAAGTAACAACTGCTATATTGATATTCAAAACTGGATGGTTCAAAATAAACTTCAATTAAATGGTGAAAAAACCGAAGCAATGCTTGTAGGGACAAAAAACAAACTAGCCTCTGTTTCCAATAGAGTCAATCCAACTGGGTAACAATATCATTCCCCTCTCAGACTCAGTCAAAAAACTTAGGTGTCACTTTGGACAATACTCTTTCCATGCAGAGTTTCCTGACTCAGACCTGTCAGTCCTGCTACTATCAAATTCGTTGCATTGGCTATATTCGTAAATACCTCTCAGATGAAGCCACAGCAAAGCTTGTTACTTCCCCATCCTATCTCGTATTCTACTGTATTGCTCTACTTTCTGGCCTATCAGTCTCTTCTCTATCTTGTCTCCAGCTTATTCAAAACACAGCTGCTCGTCTTGTCCTTAAGGAAGAAAAAGTTCGACCATGTTAGCCCTCTTCTCCGTTCTTTGCACTGGCTTCCTGTCGCAGACAGAATTGAGTATAAATTAAACACACCTTTGCTATAAATCTATTCATAAAGCTGCTCCATCTTACCTCTGCGACAATATTTCCATCTATACGCCAGCTCGCACTTTACGTTCAGTTTCTGACCCTCTTTCTCTCCAGATCCCTAGGTATAAGCTTTCAACTGTTGGTCGGCGCTCTTTTGCTGTCTCAGGACCGACCTCCTGGAAGAAACTTCCTCTCTCCCTCCGTCAGCGACCGACTCTTTCTGCTTTCAAAGCTAACCTCAAAACCCACCTGTTCCCCCGTCATTAAAGCTCCTCTCTCTTTATCTTCTCTCTCTTGCCATTAGGTCTGTTTCTGCTATATTCCATTTATGTTATCCGTGTGTGTTTGCTTTGTATTGCGTTTGTGTTTGAATGCGCTTATGAATGCTAACGTGTGTGTGCGCTTGATTTGATTTCTATCAAAGATTCAGCGCCGTATAAATACTGTATGTTGTTTGTTGTGTGTGTCTGTGTCTGTGTGTGTGTGTGTGTGTGTGTGTGTGTGTGTGTGTGTGTGTGTTGTGTGTGTGTGTGAGTGTGTGTGTGTGTGTGTGTGTGTGGTTTGTGTGGGTGTGTGTGTGTGTGTGTGTGTGTCGTGTGTTGTGTGTGTGTGTGTGCACGTGCGCGCGTGTGCGTGCGTGTGTGTGTGCGTGCGTGCATGCGTGCGTGTGTATGTGTGTGTGTGTGTGTGTGTGTGTGTGTGTGCGTGCGTATGTGTGTTTGTGTGTGTGTGTGTGCGGTGCGTGTGCGTGTGTGTGTGTGTGTACTTCCTAGTGTGTTTATTTTGCATTGTAATTTAATACTATATTTATTTATTTATTCATTTATATAAGGAAACATTTGCGGAAAGTTTGATTTTGGATGAGCGTTTGTAAATGATATGTTTCTTATTATGTTTATGGTTTACGTGCATGCCAGACAGATTTTCTTGATTGATTGATTGAGACGTCCATATAAACGTGCTCAGCACGACATACGGGCATGTAACAGTCTGTGTACACGTTAACATTATTCACAAGATATCACTATTTCCCCCATAAGCAACACAGTGAGTTGTAAGTCATAGTATGAGTGTCCTAAC
>CM065687.1:7386982-7389482 GCA_017654935.2 Phymorhynchus buccinoides
TTGGGTCATAGAGTTTGCAGACAAATGACTCTGTATCAGCCAGAACTGAATCATCAGGAACATTTTCACTGCCTATGCCTTGGAAAAACGAGGAATTGTTGACAAAGACACTTCAGGCAGATCGTGATGTCTAATGCCGTGATGGCATGGGATGCCATCTGTGTGTCAGTAATATTGATGAGATGAACTGGTTTGAAATGTGTTGTTTTTCTGAGGGGGTCCCTGTTTGCATCCACAAGAAGAGATTGGGTTGTGGTTAATGCACAAGAAGATGTAGAAGGACATCCATGTCACAGCTGATGACAATTGTCTGGGAGTATCCATACTCACTTGCATCTCTTGCAAGAAGCATACTTGTATCAGCCTCTTCATGTTCAGCAGAGGTCAGTTTTGAGACACCTTTTTCTCTTGACTTCCAAACTTCTGCAGGATCTGTGAACCCACCAGACAAGACTAGCTATTTGTCTTGCTCATTATGAAACTTACTTGAGAGTTCTATCAAATGAAAGTCTGCCAGACTGGCTTTGTTTTCATCAAGAGAGATGAATCTGTCCCATTGACCAATTGCTTGATCTTGTGAATGAAGCCAAAGTTTGATATCTTGCTTTCCCTTAGCCCTCTTGGCCCATGCTGCTGACTTGATAGTGCACTCATTGTACCAAAGGCCACGTCAACCATGCTGCGCGAATCTGAGTAGTTTTTTTCCACATGTGCAAATTGTCAAACCACTGCCCAAATATATTCATGCCTGCACGATTTCCAACTACGTGGACCAGGCCAATGGTACATATTTGGCGGATAGAAGAGTGTCATTCTGTGGGAGGCCTTGCTGGAGGATTTTGGTCAGTTCAGCTTTGTTCCTTGGTAGATGCAATATTCAGTCTGCTGTTGCAAGAGAAGAGGAACTGGACAAAGCTCTTTCTCCAGCTCCCTGTCAACATCAACGTCCCTTTCTGCTTTGAAAGTAGCTACATAAATAACTTATGACTCGCCTAAAGAATTCTCTCTCTGCATTAACTGCAACAGCTTTCACCTTCCCTATATTGACTTGAATTGTGTGCATGCTGTCAAATGTTTGGAGTTTTCTTTCTTTACTACTGTTATGAAAGCTGGTGTTTCTACACGCGAATCTGTTTTGAACAAAATCAGTGATGATGTAATACCCAGTTTCTTCAGTAGTCAGCCAATCACTTGCCACACCACCACTAGCTGCATCGCTCACGATAAGTGCTGAAAGTTCCTGACTTGTGCAAGTAAAGAGTTCGAACGTTTGGAACAAATTGGCCAGTTTTTGCACATGGTTATTGGTCTCCTTTCAGTCTTTTTCTTCTTCAAAGTCCTTGTGTGATGATTCGTGTTCCTTCGTCATCAATCATCAATCAGATTGAACTTTGTTCTAGTATCACTTGTGAGTTGTACCATTTCATTGAAATTGATGCACCCCATATCTCTAGCTGTATTGTTTCTGGCGATTCCAACAAGACCCCTACCAACCTTTTCTGTTCTGTTTGCGTATTCAATAGCCTGATAACTTGCAATTTTATTGAACAACTGCTTGGTCTTAATGCACCTCTGAGGCTGTCACTGGGAGCCTCTCAGCTTAGATCCCCCCACCCCTCCCCATCTCCAAGTGTGATGAAAATTGTGGAAAGCACCAAACCAAGGCAGCTGTTGACTCCATGGTTTAAGACTCCAGGCGCCCAGACTCCATGGCTGGTACAACACATTATAATGGCATTTGAAAGACATTGTGTACTCATATTAACATGAGGATTGCCTCAAAATATGTCATGAAGGAAGATTAAGTGGTTTGACCAGACAAGCCTCTCTTACATTATAAATATCGTTTTAAACATGCAATGTACAAACGATGGTCCAAATATATTCCTTTAGTATTTGTTACTCTACTGACATAAATATTCATTTTGTTGTTTTGTTGCAGCTAACGAGAAATTTATTGTATCGCTTTCAATTTTCAGCCTGTTTTGTTTTACAATCAGGCCGACAATGAATACAATACATTTCCAATCACTTTCAGGTCTATATATTGTGATTCATCACCCTAAAAAACATATAATTAGCCACTGAGATGGCAAATGTATTCCAATAAATACGCAAGATATAGAGAGATTACTCCATTTTAGCCACCTGTTTTGAAAACAGTCATGGCAGCCATACTTCGCGAATACAGAAGCAACATCCATGTGGAATACATTACTCTGCATCCATACATTCTATCCTAGATGGATGATTGCTTCTAACCAGCAACGTTTAGACGCATGTGTGAGTGGTACTTGTTTGTTTACGTCGTAACGTGTGTGTGTGTGTGTGTGTGGTGTGTGGTGTGTGTGTGTGTGTGTGGGTGTGTGTGTGTGTGTGTGCGTGTGTATGCTGTGTGTGTGTGCGTTTGTGCGTGCGTGCGTGCGCGTGCGTGCATGCGTGCATGCGTGCGCGCGCGTGTGTGAGTGTGATGTGCGTGCGTGTGTGTGTGTGTGCACGT
>CM065687.1:7399482-7424645 GCA_017654935.2 Phymorhynchus buccinoides
AAAACCCAGACAGACAGAATTAGTTAGAAACCGAGCAGATTTATGTACACAGTATGTGTTATTGATATTTCTACTTTCTAGTAATGATATAGACAGAAACAGAATGTGTTGTAATAATGAAGTACATACATGTATACACGTATATATACATACATGCATACACACACACATACATACATACATCACATAGATCAATAACTAATTGGTCACAGGTGTGCCGTGTTAGAACTAACGTTAGTCATTTTTCTACTTCATGGCGCATCACGGTTTTTTTGGCATTTCCACGTTTTCCACAATTGTTAATGTCAGGTTTTATGAGGCGACAAGTGTTAGTATTGATCGCTGCTAGGGGAGGGTGAGGGATCAGCGTAGAGAGGTGGGGGGGGGGGGGGGGGGGTAGTTGGGAGGGAGGAGACGACAGAGAGAGAGAGAGAGAGAGAGAGATGCATGATAAGGAGAGATTGGGAGAGAGGTTTAATGTTTTGCTGATCTGAGGAAAAGTGGACATGCTTATTTATTCATTAAAGAAACATTTTATAGCGCTTAACTTTAAGCTCAAGTTTAAAGCATGCTTGAACTGTGCCTTCACAGTTTGGGACCAAAAAAAAGAAGAGAAGACTTGTATGAAAAAAATCAAAATGCTTCTTCTTCTTCGTTGATCGCTCAGACAGTTTCCTGTCATAATGAGCGCAGATGCGTCATACTGCCGTTATGCATGTTACTGCCGTTATGTCAATAATTGCCGATAAACGGCAGGTGGACATTAATGGAAGAAGAAGAAACAGTTAAGCCCAGCAAGTCCATCTTTGGCTCGAAAATCTTTGTAAGAAATTTTGAGAAGAAAAGCTGGAAATGAGCCAATAAAGCAGAAAGATTGCGCATGAAAGAGAAAAGGCAGAGTCAAAGAGAGTGACAGAGTAATCTACTGGTAGAGGAAGTTTCACAAGCTTATGAACCTCCAGAAGAAGTAAGTTTGTTTAACGTCCTCCGGCCTGGAACAGGCACATATGGGACATTTATTTATGAGGATAGTGGGACGATCCTGGAGGTACTGCCTGCAATATACGGAAAGTCCCGACGTTTAAAAAAAAAAAAAAATCAAGATAGTTAATGTTATTGTTTTATTGAAGTTACATTTTGAAAATTGAGAAAGAGATAGAGAGAGGGAGAGAGAAAGGAACTCGGAAATTTTAATGCAAAAATGCCACCAGCCTGTCCGCATGTGGACACGTACACACAAATAATCATATGAAATAAAACAGAAAAATGAAAATATTAAGCATTAATATCTTCAAAGTAAGAAATCAGCATATTAAAGGAAAATTGACCCCAAACCCATGATCTTAAATTACGAAAATAAAGTTTACATAGTTTGTTCTCTTACAAACAATGCATAATGTATAAACATTGCTAAATTTATCATAACATTTGTGTCTTCATTTTGAAGTAAGAAGGTAAAGGGCTGTATATTAGTTTTACCTTGATAATGTTTCATTATGTACTTTCCTCGCAACTGGTTATACATTGGGCATTTGAGAAGAAAGTGTATTTCATTTTCGATATCACAAAAAGGACAATTTCTTGTTACTGGGATATTTCCATATCTTTTAGAGAGAAGGGAAGAAAGATAGAGAGAGGGTCAGAGATTGATAGAAAGAGAGATAGGCGTTGGATGGCGGTTAGCGTGAAAAGCGTGCTAATATAGGTATTGATTATGAATACATCATTAGCAAATATATCCCCAACAGATTCATCCACTGCATTAAGCCATAAGGGAATATGTATGTATGCAGGTTTGATTTGCTTTGATGTGGCATGCATTATGCTCGGCTAATTCACACAAGCTTGCATGCTTGCATACATACACAAATTCAATCGCGCAGGCATGCTCATGCACCTTTACACAGTGATGCACTCACGCACTCACGCACGCACGAACAAACACACAAGAGCGCACGCACGCACGCACGCACGCACGCACGCACGCACGCACGCACGCACGCACGCACGCACGCACGCACGCACGCACGCACGCACGCACACACGCACACACACACACACACACACACACACACACACACACACTCTCTATTCTGCAGACGCAAACCTGGCAAACACCACTAGAATCAGTTAAATTCAGCATATTGCCCAGAGAAAATTGGCATCTGCCTTGAGATTACTCAACCAATTACATAAATGCTAATTGACACAAACATGTGAAGCTGTTAACATGTAAAAAATGTAAACAAAAACAACAAAAATCGAAGGGGGGGGGCACAAATAACATTGTTAATTGTTAATTTAGGTTTCATTAGGGAGAGAACTGGTAATTAGATCAGTAAGTAAGCCTGTTACCAGGCGGCAGACATGTTTTAAAATTTTTTGTTTTCTTACTTCAATTCCTGCATGTAGTCTGAAATCACTTTGTGTGAAAAGACATTAAATTAAAGATTAATTAATTCATTCATTCATTCATGTTCTTTACCCATTTTGCAATCCAGTGGTTCACGGGACGGCAGGGCAAAGAAAAACGGAGGCGTGTCTGCCGCCTGGCGACACCCAAATAGCCCCGAGACATAATTTATGCACCAATGTCTTCTACTCTTTGTATTACACCCACACACGTAATTTGAAGTGAATCTGTCTAGCGGTTTGCAAGATAATTTTGGGACAGACAAACAAAAAACAAACAGACAAACAAACAAAACAAACAAAAAATGCAACAAACTTATAATCCTTTGATGACACTAGTCGGGCAATTGCCGCAAAGGACAATAAAGTTTTGTGTGTGTGTGGTTTATTTTGCATGCTTACGTAACAAAGACTGAAACATGGTATTACTTAGACACTGACATCCCATCAGGCAGACACATACTGACATTCCAAGGCTTGTATATAGCGCACTTGCTGACTCTCCGATGAGAGACAGAGATAGAGAGGCAAACAGAAACAGACAGAGAGATTGGTTGGTTGGTTGGTTTGCCCGGCGCCCAGGTCTGTAATTAGTGGGGTGGACGGTGGTGGAAACCACCAGAGGTTGTATAATTCACATCCACGTCTCATTACGCTGGCAGTATTTGCCTTCACCTTGGCGCTCACCTGGGTTGAGTTGCGTTGATGTAGTGCTTTGGCTGAGTATTAAGGTAAAGCAGGTGTGTGTGTGTGTGGGGGGGGGTGTTCCTGGTTGCACGGACCCCCACCCCCCTCCGTCTTGGCAGACTAAAGACTAAAAACAAATTCTCTCTCCGTCCGTCTGTCTGTCTCTCTCATCCTCTCTATCTGTCTCTGTCTCCTTCTGTCTGTCTCTCTCCCCCCCTCTCTCTCTCTCTTTCTCTCTCTCTCTCTCACACACACATGCACACACACACACACACACACACACACACAGATAGTCACACACAATCACGCACACAATCACCATATATTTCATCCATTACCTTTTTGGATGGAGTGAGGAAGAGGGTGGTGTGGACTTGGGCAACCTAGCTATCAATTTGGTCATACCACTCAGGCAGCGGGGTTTCTCCCTGCTCTTATCGACCCTGTCTGCGTGTTTCAGCTGTGTGTTTTTTGCCCCAACATACGAAGAAAGTTACTCTTGACAAACACAAAATTCACATCAAGTTTTATGAAATTGGTTGCTGCATATGACATGTATGTGTACACCTGGGTAGAATGGGGGAAAGGTTAGGGTGAGGGGGGGGGAAAGGTAATAAGGGGAGGGGGTGGGGGGGGGGGGGGGGGGGGGGGGGGGGGGGGGGGGGGGGGGGGGGGGGGGGGGGGGGGGGGGGTTGGGGGATATATATGGGGAGAAATGGTAATGCTTGCCTGCATTTTTTTACCTGTAACAGCGATTAATGATGAAGGTTGAACCAGGGGGATAATTGGGTTATGGGTGTGTTTGGAAGGAATGTTATATACGCTGAAAGCCTGCTGAGGAGACGGATAAGAACTAATTGTGTGAGGAGAGAGAGTTGTATATAACTCTCTCTCCCCTCACACAATTTGTTCTGTCTGTGTTTCTGAGTCTATTTGCATCTGTGTGCTAGTGTGTCTGCATCAGTGTTCTTGTGAAAAGTCAGCATTGCCACAGGTTGAAGATAGTTTTAACTCATTCGCATCGCAACAAAACGATTTTTGAATTATTGAAAAAACCTCACAAATCACTCCAGCCATGCACACCAACAAAACGTACATAAACAAAAGGATAAATGAAAGAAGATTACGGGTTTTTTACTTCAGGTTTAGACATAGGGAAGTGGTAGATCAGACTTTTTTTATATATAGACTTTATAACTATATGGAAAAACTCTCTACACCGATTGGTTCCCCCACAACGAACCACTACAAAAGCAAAGTCAGGGGCAAAATTGTGGTCTAAGGGAGCGAAGCGAGTTTAGAAGTGACCAAGGTATGGTGTGCACACAGATTTACTTCCCTTGAAGCAAATGCATCAAATTGACAGCTATCTATTGATTCCGGACATATATGGCCGGAACGACTTGAATGAGTTAACAGGGAAAATGCGCCTGTGTGTTTGCAGGTATGTTATGTATGCACTGCTTTGCTAACTGGTACAGTGGAACTTCCCTATAGTATTAAAGGGGACACCCTGACGGATGTGTGTTTGCTGGTATGTTATGTATGCACTGCTTTGCTAACTGGTACAGTGGAACTTCCCTATAGTATTAAAGGGACACCCTGATGGATGAGGTTTTGCTGGTATGTTATGTATGCACTGCTTTGCTAACTGGTACAGTGGAACTTCCCTATAGTATTAAAGGGACACCCTGATGGATGAGGTTTTGATGGTATGTTATGTATGCACTGCTTTGCTAACTGGTACAGTGGAACTTCCCTATAGTATTAAAGGGACACCCTGATGGATGAGGTTTTTGCTGGTATGTTATGTATGCACTGCTTTGCAAACTGGTACAGTGGAACTTCCCTATAGTATTAAAGGGACACCCTGATGGATGAGGTGTTTTGATGGTATGTTATGTATGCACTGCTTTGCTAAACTGGTACAGTGGAACTTCCCCTATAGTATTTAAAGGGACACCCTGATGGATGAGGTTTTGCTGGTATGTTATGTATGCACTGCTTTGCTAACTGGTACAGTGGAACTTCCCTATAGTATTAAAGGGACACCCTGACGGATGAGGTTTTGCTGGTATGTTATGTATGCACTGCTTTGCTAACTGGTACAGTGGAACTTCCCTATAGTAGTGGATGACTTCCCTATAGTACAGTAACTTAAGTATTAAAGGGACACCCTGATGGATGAGGTTTTGATGGTATGTTATGTATGCACTGCTTTGCTAACTGGTACAGTGGAACTTCCCTATAGTATTAAAGGGACACCCTGACGGATGTGTGTTTTGCTGGTATGTTATGTATGCACTGCTTTGCTAACTGGTACAGTGGAACTTCCCTATAGTATTAAAGGGACAGCCCTATGTATTTGTATGTATGTAAGGTTGCAAAACTGGGACAGGGAACTTGCCCTATAGTATTAAAAGGGACACCCTGACGGATGATGTGTTTTGCTGGTATGTTATGTATGCACTGCTTTGCTAACTGGTACAGTGGAACTTCCCTATAGTATTAAAGGGACACCCCCTGAACGGATGTGTGTTTTGCTGGGTATGTTATGTATGCACTGCTTTGCTAACTGGTACAGTGGAACTTCCCTATAGTATTAAAGGGACACCCTGTAGTAGTGTGCTGATGTTATGTGTTTTTTTTTTTGCTTTGCTAACTTGGTACAGTGGAACTTATGTATTGGGTACACCCTGACGGATGTGTCTGTTTTGCTGGTATGTTATGTACACTGCTTTGCTAACTGGTACAGTGGAACTTCCCTATAGTATTAAAAGGGGACACCCTGACGGATGAGGTTTTGCTGGTATGTTATGTATGCACTGCTTTGCTAAACTGGTACAGTGGAACTTCCCTATAGTATATTAAAGGGGGGACACCCTGACGGATGTGTGTTGTGTTGCTGGTATGTTATGTATGCACTGCTTTACTAACTGGTACAGTGGAACTTCCCTATAGTATTAAAGGGTACAGTGGATGGTTGTTATGTATGCACTGCTTTGCAAACTGGTACAGTGGAACTTCCCTATAGTATTAAAGGGAGGGGGGGGGGGGGACACCCTGACGGATGAGTTTTTGCAAAGTGGAACTATGCACGGCTTTGCTAACTGGTAGAGTGAGTATTAATGGGACACCCTGAAAGATGAGCTGGTTTTCAAGGATCGGGAACACCCTATAGTTTAAAGGGACTGATGGTTTCTTATAAATCAAACCGTCCCTAAAATGGCGATTCCTCCTTGGATCGGAGTTGGTTTTTTTCAGAGAGAAAAACCATTTCCTCCTTGGGACGAGAGGCCATTTTGGATGGGTGGGTGGAGGCCACTCAAGAGTGGTTGAAGCTTTTTCTTCTTTGTAGTGCAGTAAAAAAAAAAAAAAATGAGCTATTTCCTTTGTTGTGAGCTGAAACTCCTTTTGGTAAACTATAAAAAAAGTATAAAAAAAGCCTTGTATTGTGGAAATTTGGTAGATCGTGCAAACGATTTGGTCTGACTCTGGCGGCCATTGGAAAAGACAAGGCACTTTTTTTTGCCTTTGTCTTTCACTGAAAGAATCTGACTTTCCAGCACCTCCGCCAAAGAGGAATCACCGATTTGATGGTTTGATTTCTAGGAAGCCTAGAACTAGAACAAAGTGAGTGTTGCGATCTCTGTAAAGGGTGTTTTCCTGGTGATCTCGACATGTTTCTTGCAAAAGAACTCATCCGTCAGGGTATCACCTGTATCCCTTTCATCGACACTGTCGCCTCTTGGCACCACAATGATTTAGCACCCATGTCTCTGAAAGGCATCACCTGAGGGTCTGTTATTCAATAACCTTATGTCCTTAATTTTGGGAGGTCACAAAGGAATCCCCACTATTGCAGACAAAATCTTTTCTCTACACAGGTAAGTTTAATGGAAATTTCTGGCTGAAAAATGGCTGGCGTTTTTGAAAAGGGTTAAGACCTTCCCAAAAAATGTTCACGAAATGTTTCCCCTTCATATCCAGACTAAAAGAGTGTCCACCTCCCTATTAAGACCCCTCCCTGTTAAGACCCTTTTTTGCTGATTTTTCAAGGTCGTAAAGGAGAATTTTTTTAAAAAAGGAAAAAAGTGCAGAATGATGCAAAATTGAACTCTGAGTTTACTGCAACTCATAAAAACACATAAAACTGAACGCGATCAAGCCGATAAGACATAATTTGCGAAAAAGCACTGTCGAGTTCATTTCAGCGTCGTCTTCTTTTTGTGAAATCACATTCCCCAGAACTATAGAGCTATGTCGTCATCCACAGAATTCCTCACGGTCACCTTGGGAGAAAAGGTGGCAGAGTGGTTAAGACGTTCACCTGCCAAATGTAATGCGTGACTGCAGCGTGAGTGACCCGGGTTCGAATCCCGGCCTCGCCCTTTTATTTCTAGTTTGACAGGAAAATCGAACTGAACTGAGAACGTCGAGTCCTTCGGATGGGGACTTAAAGCTAGTCTGACCCGTGCGCTTTACGCACGTAAAAATCCCATGGCAGTTGAAAGTCGGTAAGAGCAGGGAGAAATCCCGCTGCCTGGTATGGCCAAATTGATAGCTAGGTTTTCCAAGTGTTACTGCACCCCCTCTCACCATGTCCCCCCCTCCCCCCCCCCCCCCAAGCCAATTTTTTTTTAATTGGGTAGGCGCTGCACTTGCGGCGATGCGCTCTCCGGGGGAGAGCAGCCCGAATTTCACAGACATAATTTAATTGTTTGCAACCATGCTTACACAAACTGAGAAAATCACAGGCGATCAAAGTGAGATGTTACGACAAAAGAAAAACAAAACACTAACAAAACAAACTTGATGAAGGAAAAGAACTAATCGCGATGAATTATGTAACAAAGACTTCATTTTGTGTGTGTGTGTTCTCTGGGCAGGAGGGTGACCCCAACAGTGCAGGGTCCTGTGAGCCCCACGATGTCAACTCAGGGTCTTCCGACGGAGGTGGAGGAGGAGGAGGAGGAGGAGAGTCTTTCGAAGATCGGCTGAACGAGATTGTGGACAACGTCATCCACTCCAAGATGGTGGAGGACCTCAAGGTCAGGGGCAGCGAGGTCATGGAGGACCTCAAGATCAGAGGCAGCGAGGTCATGGAGGACCTCAAGGTCAGAGGCAGTGAGGTCATGGAGGACCTCAAGGTCAGAGGCAGCGAGGTTATGGAGGACCTCAAGGTCAGAGGCAGCGAGGTCATGGAGGAGTTGAAAAACCTTCCATCGGGTGAGTTAGTGAGATGAGGCAAGGCAACTTTCCAGTATCAGATTTATCGGGTTACTGACTAACGATGTCCTTTTGTTCAAGACAGCTCTCAGTTTTTGGTATTTGGTATTTCAGTCAATCAATCAATCTAATTTAGTATCCTTTAAAATGCATCGCATAGGACATTTTGCTTGCTGTGACAGTTACAAGACTGGAGTTAACAAACAAACAAGTGTAGTAAAAACAAATTGATGCATTAATACAAAGCATTGTAAATAATATTTGAACACAGCACACACGCACACACGCACACGCACACACACACACACACACACACACACACACACACACACACACACATGCACATGCCCCCACTCCTCACCCACCCACCCCCAAGATACTTGATTTGCAAAAAGTCTGACATTGAAGAACAAGTTTTGGTTCCTTTAATATTTTAAATTTTTTTATTGTTGTTTTATTAAACTTGATTAAATAAACAACGAAAAAAAATGATTCAAATTTTAATTTTACATTTGACATATCGGTAAAATATGTTAAAGTACGCGCAAATTCAATCATACCGACTATCCAAATTTGTGGGGCATGATGCTCGTGAAATACTACTGTCTAATTCATTCCAATGAAATGTTACTAGTTTTGCTCACTTTCACTATCGTACACGAATCTGATTAAATATCTGTATTTCTATATGTGACCCGATTTCACGAACCGGGTCTTAACTCGCAAGCAGCGATTGTGGTAGAGGCCCAAAAAAGGTTCAGTGGGTCAAAAGTATGGATTTTGAGTTTTCACTTGAAATGGATTCTGCCACCATTAAACTTCAACTTGATGCATTGGACTAAGTGAAATTCAAATTGTAAATGTATTAAAACACATTTTAAATGATATACCCCATAGCAATTATCCTATTTTAATCGCCTGTAAAGACTAAATTTTTGATTGAAAACTGTAAACTGAAACCCTGATCGGGCCCCATCATGTTATATATCTCTGGAAAGCTTGTGACCTTAACCTGCTTCTGCTCGCGTGCTCGTTTTGAAATCCAACCAATCAGAAGCATGGTATTGCAAAACTTAGGCGTAAACACAGAGTGAGAGAGTTGAAAACTTCGACCAATGAGAGGTTAGGATAGACTCTGTCTCTAGTTACTGAAAGGCAACGCGCAACGGGATTGGTCGAGAGGGAGACAACTTGCTGCTTGCAGTTTCGAAGCAACATGGATATGATGCAGACGATCTCTTTCGAAAGATTGACTTTTTTGCTCAATTCTCGGTCATTTACAACCCTACCAGTCGCAGATCAAGGAGAACTTGGAGCATTGTTAATAAAATATTTCAACTCAACCGATTCCGACGATGAAAACGAAACTGACCGTGACGATGACTGCCTCAAAACTGTAAAACCTGCTTCGACTCCGACTCGGCGACTGCTACACTAGTCAATGACTAGTGCTAGGCCTAGAATGGGTAAAAAATCTTTGCACCCCGTTTTCTCAAAACGGCCATCTGCTGGGTTACCCTCTTTAACACCCTATAACTTCCTCATTTTTTGTAGTAGAGCAATAAATCATATATCAAAAGAAAGGTAAATGTTTGCAGATTATGTAAATGCTAATATATTAAAATCTGCCATTTTCACCTTAAGACCCACTTTGTGGTGATGGGTCACATATCGTGTATTTCGTGCATATGTGGGTCTGCATGAATGTGGTGAACGAAAATAGTAGGATTTCACCAGAATCATGCCTGACAGATATCGTCACAGTTGGATAGCCGTATGACTGAAATAGACGATTTTCGGAAAAAAAAACTAGGGGAGAGCACTTCGTGAAAATTAGAGTTGTTTACCTCCATTACTCGGTCACATACCACAGCAACAATGCAACAATGGCATCAAAGCTTGAAACCGCAGGATGCGAGTCAGCGACTTGCAAACATTTTTTTAATAAATAGGGGTGGCCAGTAGCCACAAACTAATAAAACTTGCAAAATGTGACGTAAAAATATAAATGACATACATTTTTAGAATGACACACAGTGTTCTAAGTGCTGTATGTCTGCTCAAACACACGAGTCGATAGGCTACGAGAGCTGAAGGTAGAGTGACTTCCCCTGTTTGACCGATTGAATTAGGCAATATCACTCCAACAGAGCTTAATCTAGAGCGCGGGATTGGTAAAATCCCCCAAAATGTTGTTCCTTCCCGCGATAATCGGCGCGGGGAGCGGGCCGAGTCCCGCACAATTGCAGAACGGCCCGCAGTTTTTACCGATCGATGCGGGAAGACCGTCGTCTGCTAAACCCGTCGTCTGGACAAACTGAAAGTATCGAGCAGGAGTGAAGGATTTCTCGACATTTCATTGGTTCTTGACAAAATGTTAGTGTTAATCAACCAATCGCGTTCTTCTCGTTCTACCGACAGGAAGTTGCGAGAGTTTCGGCCGCCATCTTGAATGTTTTTCAAAATGAAGCGGGCAGGGACCCTGTTTGATTTTGGATTTTCGCGGAGGCAAAGTCAAAACAAAAAAATCCTGTTCCAAGTGATTGTGAAGACCTCGAAGAAAAGGCTTCTACATCTAAAACATCGGAAAAGAATGACAACAGTGGCAGTGCAAAGGAACATCGGTTCCAATATGTCTGGTCGAAAAAGTGGCCGTGGCTGACAGAAAAGTTAAAGTCTGTATACGAGGGTGGGGGAGGTACTGGTTCTTATGCATGTGATGTGGGGTTGGATATGGGGGAGTGCCCCCCTTTTTTTGATATGAGGGGGGGACTGCCCCCCTTTTTCAGAAATCCTAGATTAAGCTTTGCTCCAACACACCATGAAATTATTTCCGAACAATTCCTTCTTGGACGTGTGGTTTGACCCCTTCAAGTACACCCTTTACAGAAATTTGACATGTTTAGGTCTTATAAGCGGTCTTATAAGGGAGGTAATTTTAATACTTACAAAGAAGGGCAATGTCTCGGAGAAGTAGGTCTTATGTGGGAGGGAGTCTTATAATGAGAGACCTTCAAAAATCATCCCAAACGAGGTCTTATGAAGGAGGGATCCTATTTGTGCAGAGATTGGCGAAACCCTGCTGCTCCAGGTGCAGCGTCGCAGCCTGGTGGTAGGGGGCGTGATGGTGGCCGTCTTCGCCGCCTTGCTTCTCCTGGGCTGCCTCTGGATCCACTGGTGCCACACCGAGCACGGCGAGTACCGCTACGTCCCCATCTCCCAGCTCGAGGAGTTCCTGCGCTACCAGACGCCCCCGCCCGCTTCTTCTTCGCCCACAGGCCCCCCTTCCGGGTCCCGCCCGCCTCGGCAGAAGCGGTCGAAGAAGTCGTCGTCGGAAAACCATAAAGAACGGGTGTCTTCTTCGCCGGAAGGGAGTCAGCTGACGCATCGGAGAACAGATCATGAGCATATAGCGAACGGGGGACGTTGAGGTTGAGAGAGGGGGTGTGTGTAGCTGATTGTGTGTGTGTCAGGTGGTTGGGGGGGGGGGGGGGGGGGGGGGGTAGGGGAAGAGAGAGAGCACAATCAGAGAGGGTCTCAGATGGGATGAATAAATGTTCAGATTTAGAAAAAGGGTTGATTCGGTTACATGGTTTCAAATCATTGCCTTTCTTTTTTCTTTTCTTTTTTAATTAAAATTTGGAAAAGCTCTTCCATTGGGCTGTGATTGTGGGTTTTTTTCTCTGTTGTTGATAAACGTGGCCGTTCCATGGCAAAAAATGGGCATGGAAGGTTTTGCACCAGGCCTTTTTTCAGTATGGTACTTTGTCGCTGCAGTTCGGTAAGATTTCCGTGTTTGTGCGTGATGTTTTGTGACACTGGTACAAAGTATTTTGTGCATGTGTCAGTGTATGCCAAGCAGAGAACTGTATATATGGTAATATTTCTGTGAATGTGATATTGTAGGTACCTGTGATTGATGGTACATTGATGGTTTCAAGTTGCAGGATTTATGTCTGTTCGTGTATTCAGTGCGTTTGTAATTGTATGCAAAACCAAATTCGGCTTTGGATAATGCAGAACTGGTCTTGGCGTTGAATCGGCTGTGTGGTAATGCATCAATGGCTTCAATTGACGTCTTTCGGGGAAAAAATACGGGAAAAGCATTCCTCGCAAATTCGAGTAGTCCCACGCTGAAAAGGTTAGCCAAACAATGTTCTGCTATCCGTGCGTGTGAACGACTCGCAAGCATTTCTTTTCCCCGAAGAAAGATTACATGTGGCCGCAAACTGATTGAACTTGCAGAACTTTGCAAAATTTCACAGAAAATGAACATCCAGAAACATTCTTTAACCATATTGAAAATGAGTGTCTGTGCACAATTAATGAAAACTTCCATACGAAACCAATCTGCAAACAAAGTAAAAGAAAGTACCGTAAAAACTGGACTATAAGCCGCACCTGTATATAAGCTGCACCCCTTAAATTTACAAAATATTAGGTATTTATTCACATATAAAGCCGCAGAGAAAATTGTATGTGCACAAACCAACACAAATATAGAAATTCTCCTATCAGAACATGAGTATTTAATGTTTTTAGACACTTTAAGCATGAGATTTGAATCTAAAAAAACTCAAAAAAGGCTGAATTTGACCAGAAACAGATTTAATCATTCTGATAAATGTAGAATGGAGAAAAAAATCCAGATAAGCCGCATCGGTTTATAAGCCGCATGGGACAAAGTTGAGAAAAAATTAGCAGCTTTGTAAAATGTAAGAAATAAGTGGATGTGTTTCCGCGTGTAATGCGCACACACCTTCATATTTCTTACTTTCAGGTGTGCTGTTCTTTTGGTGTGTTTTTTACAGATTGCGGAAGTTTTTGTGCGCACAGCTGAATAATGGGGAAACTGGACGTTTAGTCAGCAGAACAACACAAAGAAAATGTGTGAGCATTTCCGTGTTTTGACTAACCTTCCCTTGTAGCTTTCCGAACATCGTCTATTGGCATCCGCGTGTGTCGGTGAACTAGCGGTGGCATTGTACCAGTTAGATGGTGGCCGGAATGACTGACAAGGAAAGCAACTACTTTTGCTGTGTTGATGGCATCAGGTTGGATTAGAAAAACGCCATTGTCGAGCGTACAAGCATGTTTTGTTTCGGGCAGCTGGCTTTTTTTAAGATTTGTTGAAAATGGAGTCATTCAGAATGGTTTTGCAGGGCTGCCTACCGTCCCCACTAAGGGGTATTTGTCCCTGGAAGCAGTTAAAATGGGCACCCTGTCCCTGGAATCCACTTTTCTGTTTAGCGTCCCTGGAAAGTGAGAAGAGACAAAATGTAGTAGAGCAGTCACTTGTCTTGTTAGCTAACCTCGCTATTAAACACTGGAACACCCAAAGCAACAGGCACTGTTGAAATGTTCTTTCTGTTAGGTTCCTGAACACCAAAAGATCTTAAATATCGAAGCATGTTGGCAACAAAAAGCAACAAAAAGACCACCCAAAATATTCAGTCGCAGAAACGGTGCTAGATCTCGAAATGTATTTCAAGATGCATGACATCGCGATGTTTGTCCCTGGAAATAAGTCTCTGTCCCTGGTTTTTAAGCAGTTTGTCCCTGGAAACTGCAACAGGGGGTAGGCAGCCCTGGTTTTGGTTTTCAAAGCGTTTTCCACCGATTACTCTGTTATAAGAGATTTTTTTTAACTTGGTCAATGGCTCATTAAAAAAACCTCCAAATGACTTACCAAATCCTGTTTATTTTTTGAAAGATGCGGATTATTGCTATTGTGTGGTGTGGACTTTCAGAGACTATGATTCAATGACTTGATTGTGAAGTGAAGTCGAAGAGGTGGGGGTGATTGCTCTTCTTTGTTTCCATTCTTCAACATGTAATTCATCTATAATTTATGAAACGCGCTGCGTCAGGTAGACGGGTATACACTTCTCCCCCTCCCTTCCCCTTTCACACCCCTCCCACTCTCCCCCCCCCCCCCCCCCCCCCCCCCTCACACACACACGCCATTTTTGTGTCAAGTCAGGGATATGTACACTGTGTGAAGAATAATTTTGTGAATTATGTGTTTTCAGATTTTTCTTTTAAGGGGAGGAGGGGAAGAGAAGTTTCGTTTCATGTAGTACTCTCGTTTTCATTCAATAATGATCTTTTCTATTAAAACAGTGCCTGTGTGTCTTGTTTCATATTTTCATATTTTTTAAAATATATTTTTTGTTTTGTTTGATTGTGTGTTTGTTTTTAGAGATGTGCATATGAATGAGATGGTTGATGGAAAGAACTAAACCAGTAATAGAATGGTTGAGTTGGGTGGTGACATTTTTTTCGAGACTGAAGTAAAAGCTGATTATCAGATTTTGTGTTTTTGTGTGTGTGTGTGATTTTCCCCCTGTTTTGAGTTTATCTCTAATCAGTATGCCGTTTTTGTCGTTGACGCTGATTTTTGTTGTTATTGTTGTTATGTGTCAGAATCTCTGGTTCTGTTTTCAAGGTGGCCTTGGTTTATGATGTGAATTATTGTTTATGTAACGATGTAATAATCATCATCATCATCATCATCATCATCAATACATACAAGTAATAATAGTAATAATAAGCTAAAAAGGCTTCCAGTCTTGTAAATTGTCAGATCTAATAAACAGCTCATTATGTAGCACTCGCCGCCTTAACCCTTTCAACGCCAGCCATTTTTTCAGCTAAAACTTTCCATTCAACTTACCTGGGTAGAGAAAATATGGGTGATTCCTCTATGACATGCATAACATAGGGCCTATCCTTACCTTCGGACCATAAGGTAATTAGATAGCAGACCCTCATTTGATGTCTTTCAGTGACATGGGTGTCAAATGATTGTGGTGCCAAGAGGCGACAGCGGCGATGCAAGGGTTAAAATTGGTTAAATAAAAAATAAATGAATTTTTAAAAAAAATCTTTCTTCAGCATCTGCTGCCAACAAAACAAAGTTTAGTCCATTTAAATAAAAGAAAAAGGTTTTTGGTTAATCATTTTTCTTGCCACTGCCCTTTTTCACAAATACCCGTCACTGCCACATGGGTGAAAGCAGTTCAGGAGTGCGCCTGAAATCAGGAACGAAGAACTTCATAGATTCTTCAGGATTGGCCAACTTGTCGGCCAGAACCACGGTCGTATAAAGTCAAACGATTCTGCCAGCATTGATGGCGGATTAAAACAAGATGATAGACATGCAATTATAGCACCACCCCCACCCATCCTGTGTACACAACGCCACCCCCACCCATCTTTCGGATGAGACGATAAACCGAGGTCCCGTGTGCCCATGCACTTGGCACACGTTCAACCCAGTGCCAACGAACAAGTTGTCATTTGGTCAAAATTTAACCCCCCCCCCCTCCCTTCCTTATCAGTCACACAAAAAATCACATGCAAAAAGTTTTTAAAAAAAAGAGACGCGCTCTCCAAGTGGGAGCAACCCGCATTTCACAGAGAGGCTGATGTGACTATAAAGTACCCCCTAATAATATATTTTGTCAGTGATTGTGCTAAAAAAACCCACCCCAAAAACAGAAAAGAGAGATCCATGTAAACTCAAATGAAAAATAAGTATTGATTTCCAAGCCCAAATGCTTGGAACTTAATGTATTGTTCAAGCGTTAGGTGAATCTTCAGTCTAATAAGCTGCGTAAAGGTGTTTTGTTGTTTTCCTCATCGGAATAAACCTCGGAAACAAGCCAATACTCAATGAATATTTTTTGGTTAATTAAACATTGTGATTAAAAATGTCTTCCAATTTATTGTGTCAATTCGATTAAACACAAAAACTCGCTTTAAAAAAAAGTTTTATCAATCTATTAGTCATACTAATGTAATAGAAAATAAGTTTATTTAATTCCATCAATCCATCTCTACTAATTGTCCCCATGTTTAACAACTGGGTTTTTTCCCATTCTAATGTTGTCCATACTCTACTTTCCAAAATTACAATACTGTATACATGCATTGACATTTTTTATACAGGTCTAGTTGTGTTAAAATTGTGTTGTGTATATATTCATACTCTTTTCTTACAAGTGTGTGCGTTGTGTGTTGCTATAGTCAATGCGATGCAGGTCCTCATGTCTGTATCATCTGTAATAGGTGGTTGATTTTATTTATTTACACATGCGTGCGCACGCACACGCACACGCACACGCACACACACACACACATGCATGCATATGTACATACGTATGCACACTCACCATGCTCCCAACCCCTCACACATGCACACACACACACACACGTATGCGTTTTGCCTAACGTTGTGGAGTACAGCTGATTTGTGTGTGTGTGTGTGTTTTACCGTAGGTTATGCAGTAACACACTGTACCCAACACCGATTGTGTGGAGTAACATTTTTTTATGGAGTAACTTTTTCCATTACTACACAAAGCTCACATGCGAGCAACCTCACAGTGGTCTTCTGAGGTATGTTAGATATTTATTTCAGGGCAACGAGGACAGACTCTGGACGCTGTTTATGAGGTTAGCGTTGTGGAGTCATGGAAAAAGTTACTCCATAAAAAAAGTTACTCCACACCGTCGGTGTTGGGTACAGTTTTTACTCCATAGCCTACGGTAGACAGACGCACACGCACACGCACACACACACACACACACACACACACACACACCATCATTCCATAATGAAATAACATTATCTGCTGTATATATTATATGTGACAATTTAGTTGTGGAATACTGGTACAGTAGAACCTCCCTTAGACCTTCGAAAATCATCCAAAATGAGGTCTTATAATTGGAGGGGTCTTATAAGGGAGGTGATTTTAATACTTACAAAGAAGGGCAATGTCTTGGAGAAGTAGGTCTTATGTGGGAGGGAGTCTTATTATGGGAGGTCTTATAAGGGAGGTTCCACTGTAGCATCATTTTATGATCCCCTTGTTGCTTGCTGTCTTTATGTATACAGAGATTTTAACTTTTTCGATAAAAATATTTGTATTCAGACAACTATTTGCTCTGTTTTTGTAATCCACTTTCCCCCCATGGGGATACCGGGGGTCTTTCGTACAAATAGTTCCCCCACCTTCTGGAAGTTCTGTGCTTGTAACTTCCTCTAATTCTGTCACTCTCTTTGACTCTGCCTTTTCCCTTTGCTTACTGTCATCTGCTATCTTTCTATGTCACTGGTCCATTCTCCTGCCTTTTTTTTCTATAAATTCTTACAAAGATTTCTTCAGCCGAAGTCGGACATGCTGGGCCTAACTGTTTCTTAGTTAGACGCATAACGGCAGCATGACGCATCTACGCTCATATGACAGGAAACTGTCTGAGCGAACAAAGAAGAAGAAGTAATCCACTTTGCCATGTCTGGCTTATCAATTTCCCCAGAAAATGTGCCCTAAAATGATCTCAAACTGCGCCCTGATTTTCTTTGAACCCTTTTGCCGCCAGCCATTTTTCAGCCAAAAAATGCCATTAATCTTAACTGGGTAGAGAAGAAAAAATATCTGCAATATTGTGAATTCCTCTGTGACATGTATAACATTAGGCCTATCCTTAGGTCGTCGGATTACAGTCCCTGATTTGATGCATTTTTAGTAACATGGGGGTTAAACCAATGTGGTGTGTGCATAAATGCGACATTGGCAGTGAAAGGGGCAAACTGAAAGTGATAAATATTTTTTTTAATATGAAAAAAAGTGTTTGATAGATTTTCATGTCTGCAGTAAACAATAAATTATATAGTTGAAATTGGGGATTGGGTGGGGGGGGGGGGGGGGGGGGGGGGGGGGGGGGGGGGTGCGGGGCTGCCCTTGTTACCCAGTCATAGCATGTTTTCTGAATTAGTACTTTTCGCTGATTTTTTCTTCTTCTCCAAATTCAAATCAATAAATGGAGCAAAGAAAATTAGTGTTCCTTTTTGCTGATTAAATATCCTGGGGAAAAAGAAATGATGCCTTTTCTTTGCAGAAAGATATGTTTGCCTTGCAACATTTACTGTTCGAGCATTGACAACTTTGGTGACTATGTAAAGTATGTTTTACTGTAGAATAGTACATGGTATATTATTTCCCTGTACTTTTCGACATTTGTTAGGGGTTGCAAATGAAAAGACGACTTGTATTGTCAATCAAGATTACGTTATTTTTTTGACAAGAAAAATGAGTTTAGCATCACCCGATGTGGTACAGGTACATATGGGACATTTACATATGTAATGATAGCGGGTTGATCCTGGAGGTACTGCAATACTAGGTCGACCCGTATTAAGAGTTATTAGATAATGCAAAAATTTGTTCTTTTGTAATAGCATATTTTTCGGACTGAGACCCCTGCGCCTTATAATATGACTAATAAAATAGTAAGAAAATACAGTAACATCAATCTGAATTTTTGTGTGAAATTTGGGGGGGGTGCGCCTTATAATCAGGTGCGCCTTGTAGTCCGAAAAATACGGTATATTTTTGTGGCTTTTGAAAAGACACATATAACGTTTCAGAGGTAGTTTGAATATTTTTTCTTTACATGCTCTTAGTTTTGTTGAAAAACGGAACATCACCAGCATTTGTACTAAGTACGAGATGACACTACGAAATGATCAAACGCCATAAATTGCCAAACGCTGTTTTATCAGAGATGCGTAGCAAATGTTGAATAGTATTGATAATGTTTACTTTTTCTTAGCAGCGTTTGAGAATGACGTTGGGTTGTTGTTGGTTTTTTGTATGAAGTGCCATAGCAACAATGAACAATCCATGCTTCTTCCTTATCGAAAATACAGGGTACCAAATTGTATAATTAATTCTACTAAAAATGCTGTGTACATCACGCACATCACGCTCTGTGGCTTAATTAAAAGATTTGTTAAATTCGATGTCAAGGGCTTAAAGGGCTACCCTGACGGATGAGTTTTTTTGTAAGAAACATGTCGAGATCACCAGGAAAACACCCTTCACAGAGATCGCAACACCCACTTTGCTCTGGTTTCCTCGAAATCAAACTGTCAAATCGGCGATTCCTCCTTGGCGGAGGTGCTGGAAGTCAAATTCTTTCACCCAAGGAGAAGGCGTGTGCCGTCTCTTTTCTAATGGCTGCCAAATCGTTTGCACGAAATTTTCGCAATACAAGCCTTTTTATTTTATTTTTTACTTTTTTATTTTATACAGTTTATCTAAAGGAGTTTCGCTCACAACAAAAGAAATAGCTTCAATTCTTTTTACTACACTACAAAAAAAGAAAATGCTTCAACCACAATGAGTGACCTCCACCCACCCCATCCAAAATGGCTACTCTCTCCGACATCTCCGCCAAGGAGGAATCGCCGTTTTGACGGTTTAATTTCTAAGAAGCCAGAACAAAGTGAGTGTTCAGATCCTTTAAAAGGCTGTCTTTCTGGTGATCTCAACGCGTTTCTTGCAAAAACTCATCCGTCAGGGTCTACCTTTAAAACTACCATTGCTGCTGATTTCCATCACCACTTTGATTCTGGCTTCTGTTTTTGTTGAAGATCGTTTTTATGACTGTAGCTACGCACCATAATGGATTTCACATTCTAAGGCGCGTCCTTTACATTTTTCAACACACACACAAAGAAGAAGATTTTGTAATGCAGAATTGCTTTGTAAATTATTAGTCTTCCTTTTCTGCGTTCCCAGGCCATAGTGGGTGATGCACGCATGTGTCCGGTTTTCAGATTTCGCTGGTCTTCGCTGCATTCAGCTGACACATTCCGAAAAGAAAACAATTGTTTGGAAGATTTTTAGGGGGAAAAAAGCAGGAGAATGGGCAAATAAGTAAGAAAAACTAGGTACATGTATTAGGTACTTTATGGTCACAGGCATCTGTGAAATTCGGGTTGCTCCCACCTGGAGAGCACGTCGCAGCCAGAGGCGCGCCACCCAGTTTAAAAAAAAAATCCTGATGAGGAAGGAAAGAGGGGTGGGTAAATATTGACCAAATGATAACTTTTTCATTGCCACTGGGTTTAACGTGTGCTAAGTGCATGGGCACACGGGACCTCGGTTTATCGTCTCATCCGAAAGACTCCACATTCAGACCGTAAGGCCTAGTGCAAAGTGAGAGGAAAAATCCCCTCTACCCAGGTTCGAACTCGTGTTTCCTTGACACGAGGCGAACGCGCTCGCTACCACTGTGCCACTCTACACTAATATAGTAGATCATGGCAAGAACCTGCTATGCATTGAAAGCTGTGGGTGTCTCGGTGTGGAGAAACGGTACATGTGTCATTTTATGGTTTGTAAAATACAGTACATGGAAAGAATGGTACTCATGTGCATGCGTCAGCATGGAGCAACACACTGTCAAGCTGATAGCATAATTGCCTATCTTTTTTCAACGTTTTGAGAAACGTGAGAAAAAATGTATGTGATGTCACTCACACGCTAAGAATTGAGAAGTTGTAGAAGAAATTATGTCAGTGACGATTTTTGATAATCATTTTTCATCCTGACTTTTGACATCATGTGTAGACCCTCTTCTTGTGAAAAAAAAAGTCCAAATGAACCTGTTAGCGTGGGAACATTTCATAGATATAACCCACTATGGCAGCAAAAAGTGACCATTTTGCTTTTTCCGCATGCTCTAAATGCAATGCCCAAACAGGAGTCAAGTCCAGTCAAAAATACTGTATTATCTCATGTAGGAGTGAAAATCCTAGCCTGCATGTTTAAAGGAAATGGCAGATTTGATCATTTTAGTGATTGTGCTATAAATCAGATTATTTCTCTGTGCTACAACATATATTATTTGTAATTATTGTGAGATGGAGTGAAAACCCAAGCCTACAAGTTCAAAAGAGGTGGCTGAGTAAGCATTTAGCATTTGTGATCTAAGGCAATTTTAATTAAGTGCATAATGTTTTAGATGAAATTTAAATGTCTTTGGCGAAGCTGAATGCAGAAAGGTCTTGGTGGAAATCAGCGTTAATGGTTTACTGCCTCTCAATTTAGGATTTATCCAGAAACTTTGTTGTGGTGAAAGATTATTGAGGTTTTTCTTGTGATTTTAGAGGATATTTGCTTTTTGTCTCTGCTGTGTAATTGTGTGAAGGGAGGGAAGTGGGTTTAGAAATACATGCAAGAGTTATTTCTCTTTGTGCGTTTGCTAGTTTTGATTGTAGAAAGTATGCTGTGTGTTGTTTTATACTGTACTGTATTCTGTTTGTGTTGTGTAGTGTTGTTTTATACTGTCGTGAGCCGGATTATTTTACATTGTATTGTGTTGTGTTGTAGTCATTTGCCCTAACGATTCCCTTCCTGTGAAATTCATGTTGTCTTCACCAGAAAAAAACAACGTCATGATAATTATATAAATAATATATAAGGTGAGTTAATTGTAAAAAGAATACAAATTAATGTGGCGGTACCATAGTCGATGAGGTTTATCCGAGGCGTGGTTACCGCTACACATATCTATATTGATAAAAACTCGGGACTTTACTGGCGTTGCACTGCCTCCGGGCATTGCAGCCAGTATTGTTCCCACCATCTTTGTATTTACAAATGTCCCATATGTGTCTATGACCGAGAGGACGTAAAACACCATTTTTCATTCAGTTAATTGTAAAACTGTTAGGTTTCCTTTCTATTTTGCCTTGTTTTTCACTGATTGATGCAAAACTGATATTTACTTGCACCTACTAAAAGGGAGTGCCTGTGGTGGATTTTTGGCACACACACGCGCACACATACATAATTATGCATGCACATACACAGAGGCACACACATGCACACACCCACCATTACGTGCACACACACACACACACACACACACACACATTCCACCCACCCACTACCTCACACCCACAGTCTCCCTCTCTCCCTTCTTTTCTATTCTTTTTTAACCGCATTGCAAAGCAGTAAACGGGCTTAAAGGTAACTTTCAATGAATCTGACATTGAAACTAAAGATTGGAGGGGCAAGAAATACCATGCTGCCCTTGCATGCATGTTATTGGTATGTTTTTTCTCTTCCCCTTTTTATTTCCATTATTGAACTCTATTGATTATGTATGATGATGTGTGATGTGTGTGTGTGTGATGAGAGAGAGAGAGAGAGAGAGAGAGAGAGAGAGAGAGAGAAAAATAGGTTTTACGTCCTCCGGCACTGACACGGGCACATAAGAGAGAGAGAGTGTGCATGTGTGTGTGCATGCGAGATGATGATATGTGTGTGTGTGTGTGTGTGTGTGTGAGAGAGAGAGAGAGAGAGAGAGAGAGAGAGAGAGAGAGAGAATAGGTTTTACGTCCTCCGGCACTGACACCTCACATAAGAGAGAGAGAGTGTGCGTGTGTGTGTGCATGCGAGATGATGATGATGATGTGTGTGTGTGTGTGTGTGTGTGAGAGAGAGAGAGAGAGAGAGAGAGAATAGGTTTTACGTCCTCCGGCACTGACACGGGCATATAAGAGAGAGAGAGTGTGCGTGTGTGTGTGCATGCGAGATGATGATGATGATGTGTGTGTGTTTGTGTTATCATTAAAGGCTGACTTGGATTTGTGTACATTTTAATTGCTCTGGTTCTTTCATTATTCCGTGCTAGTATTAAAACTTTTGTCACTGGCACCAAAAAAGAATCAAATTGAATTGCTGAATATTGCTTTTTGAGCAGGCTTGTGAGACAAATAACTTCTGTGTTTTTTTTAGTGGTTTTTATTAAGCGGAACAGTTATTCTGACTATTGTGATAAATGTTAAAGAATTGCCCAAAATGGGTTTTTGTCTTTTCTTGTTGTTTTGGTTTTCGTGTTTGTTTTTGTTACTGTTGAGAAGGGGTGTTTCATATGTTAATTTTGAAAACAATATGCTCTCTCTCTCTCTCTCTCTCTCTCTCTCTCTCTCTCTCTCATCTCTCTCTCCATCTCTCTCTCTCTATCTCTCTCTATCGCTCTCTCATCTCTCTCTCTCCTCACTCTCGTTCGCTCTCTCTCTCTCTCTCCTCTCTCATCTCTCTCTCTCTCTCTCTCTCTCTCCTCCCCTCTCTCTCTCTCTCTCTCTTCCTTCGTCACTCTACTCCTCTCCTCGTCTCTACATCTTCTCTAACTCTCTCCCGCCATACTCTCTCTCTCTCTCTCTCCCTCTCTCTCTATCTCTCTCTCTCTCTCTCTCTCCTCTCTCTCTCTCTCTCTCTCTCTCTCTCTCTCTCTAATCTTAATTTGTTCATGTGATAATAAAGATAAAATAGTATCGTTAGCTAAATTTTTGCTTGGCGCTTTTAAGATAAGACAGAACTTCATAGACAGTTTAAACTAAAATAATATGTGGCTTCTGAGGATAATATTAATTGTTCCTTGTTGTAATGTGGTAGCACATTTTATTCTTTATTTAGTGTGGATGTTGTCAATTATTTGTTGCATGTTCTTAATGTTCATTGTGTTCGCTCCATGGAAGGGGCTATAGCCTAGTATCCATTAAATTTCCGAGTTCCGAGTATCTCTCTCTCTCTCTTCTCTCTCTATCCTCGCGTCTCTCTCTAACTCGACTCTCCGAGTCAATCTCACTCTCGCGAGCTCCTCTCTCTCTCGTCCTACGTCTCTCTCCAAAGAAACTTCTCTCTCTCCTCTCTCTCTCTCGATCTCTCTGACGAGAAGATCTCTCTATCTCTATATATATCATATATATATATAATATATATATATATATATATATATATATATTATCATTGAAACTGTACAAGATTCTCGTAATGCGTAAGTATTCAAGATCAGACACTCAGGGTTGAAAAAGCTGATAGTTTTCTGGATTGGCCATCTTGTCCTCCTCATAGTTGAAAAAGCTGATAGTTTTCTGGATTGGCCATCTTGTCCTCCTCATAGTTGAAAAAGCTGATAGTTTTCTGGATTGGCCATCTTGTCCTCAGAGTTGAAAAAGCTGATAGTTTTTTGGATTGGCCATCTTGTCCTCATAGTTGAAAAAGCCGATAGTTTTCTGGATTGGCCATCTTGTCCTCAGAGTTGAAAAAGCTGATAGTTTTCTGGATTGGCCATCTTGTCCTCAGAGTTGAAAAAGCTGATAGTTTTCTGGATTGGCCATCTTGTCCTCAGAGTTGAAAAAGCTGATAGTTTTCTGGATTGGCCATCTTGTCCTCAGTAGTTGAAAAAGCTGATAGTTTTCTGGATTGGCCATCTTGTCCTCATCATTTTTTTTTGTTTTTGCTGATAGTTTTCTGGATTGGCCATCTTGTCCTCATAGTTGAAAAAGCCGATAGTTTTCTGGATTGGCCATCTTGTCCTCAGAGTTGAAAAAGCTGATAGTTTTCTGGATTGGCCATCTTGTCGTCCTGATCCACAGTCTTAAAATCAAACGTGCCAACTTTGATGGAAGCTTTAAAACAAGATGATAGTGCATGCCCCCAATTTCTAACACCCCCACCCCCACCCATCCTGTATACACAGACACAACCCCACAGCATTCAGAAAGGGTCTCGGTAGCCAAAGACGAGCATCAATTTATTAGTTAAAGGCGTTATAGTCACCTTGACTACGAACATAGACTAAGGAAGTTGAAATTACCATCTCTGAAATATAGAAGAATTCGTGGGGATCTGATAAAACACATACAAAATTTTTCAGTGATAACAATACTAATAAATCTTTGTTCCAGCTAACAACTGACTCAAGAACCCGTAACAGTCATTTAAAAATACTAACCCAGTATAGCGGAACTAATAGAAAAAAATTCTTTTCTAACAGAGTAACAAAGTTTTGGAATACTCTTCCTGCACAGATTAAACGAGCACAGAATCTAACACAATTAAAAAACCTCCTTGATCAAAAACACCAACATCTCAATTTAGTACAATATGAGCATGGACCTAAAAGGCAGATGTGCCAAAAAAAAAAAATAGAAAAAAAGGAGCAGAGGGTGAAAAAGGGAAAAC
>CM065687.1:7425145-7477645 GCA_017654935.2 Phymorhynchus buccinoides
TCCCGCGGTAAAGCCATCAGGCCCCTGTAGCATACATGCTGAATCGTTCCACATCACACCAAAAGCTTAATTGTGCATCGCTTTAAATGCTTTTACCCGTCACGAATAAAGCAACTCTGCAAGAACCTCCTCTTCGCATTTCTTATCCTCTACATCCTCTGACAATTTCTGCTCCTATTATAGGGGAAAAATATCTGCATATTGGGATTCCTCCGTACATACATATGCCTATCCTACCTCCCAACAATTCGGGGGGGAAACTAGTGTATTTGGCACAGCCCTGTCTGATGCCTTTAGTGACTGGGTTGAACCTTTGTGGTGCTATTCGACATTGCGTAATTTTTAACAACCCCCTCTATTTTTTGGCCCCTTTCCACTCTATCTCCTGACACACCTTATCTACTAACTCATATAATTTGTATCACTAATTTTTTACTTCATCTGGTCTAGTCTGCTCGTGTGGTGGTGTGTTTCGTCTTGCTGTCCAGCTGTACCAAACCTGCGATTACGACGCGCAATATCGACATATCAAAATATACGTATCCTTTTGTTGATTTTCATTTTTTTTTTTACTTATTATCTATATATATTAATTTGGAGAAAAAGTAATCGCAGATTCTTTCTTTTATTCCCTTTTCAAACAGAACACATCATAACCGTTAAATCATCCTTAGTTTTTCTTTCCTAGTTCACAAACACATACATTGGAACAAAAAAAGTTTTATTAAAGCAAACTAATATATAAGAGGAAGTTTAATGGTGTGGTTGTTTTTTCTTCTTCAATTCTTGATCGTTTATATATATCACTATATATATATATTATATATATATGTGTGTGTGTGTATAATAATAATAAACGGATATTTATATAGCGCTTTTTTATCGAGCACAAAGCGCTTTACAATCAGTATTGAAACACTCACACACGCAAAACACACGCACACGCACGTACGTGCACGCACGAGCGTGAACGCGTTCTTGCACACAGACATACACACACAGACCGCACACACATTTCATCAAACACACAAAAACACATTCTCACTGTCGGAAACGCACACAAACTTACTCAAACATACACTTGTACAAAACACGCGTGAAAACGCACAACACGCACACACCACACACAAACACGCGTGCGCACTCACATACACAAAGCACTCACGTGTACTCACACTCACAGACACATACTCACACACACTCCTCCCCACCCCCCTCTAGTGAAACACAATCTCTCCTGCGCACACATACACGCTCATACATCGATGTCAAGCACATATACTACCCACACAGAACACTACACAACACACTCACACAGCACACCTGCTTGGAAGTGCGGACCGTTTGGCGCACAGCACACTCACATTCGCGCACACAAGCTCACGAAATTACATACATACACATACACACACACAAATTACATACATACAAACATACGGACATACATCGCGCACTGACGCACGCACACGGCCACACACACACACACACACACACCACACAACACACATGGAGATGGGGCGTGTTATTGGAAAGAACTGCCGGAACAGATTGATGGGTTTTCAGGTTTGTTTTGAACGCATGCTAAAGATTGACTAATGTCTGACAGCAGAAGGCAATGAATTCCAGAGTTTGACTGCTGATGATGTAAAAGCTCTACCACCGTGCCTATCACGTTTAAATTTTTGTATTCGAAAGATCCTATTGTCATTTGCTGAGCGGAGGGATCGAGATGGAACGTAAATTTCAAGAAGCTCAGAGAGGTATTGCGGTGCTGTTCCCGATATGATCTGATAGCAGAGACAGGCAGCTTTGTAGTTTATTCTTTGTTGAACAGGTAGCAATGTAACTCTTTAAGTAGAGGTGATGTGTGTGTGTGTTTTCACTCTCAATTTCTCTCTCTCTCCCCCTCTCCCTCTCGCTGTGTGTGTGTGTGTGTGTGTGTCCGTGTGTGTGTGTGTGTGTGTGTGTGTGTGTGTGTGTGCGTGCGTGCGAGTGCGTGCGTGCGTGCGTGCGTGCCGTGTGTGTGTGCTTGCTTGTGTGTAGTGGTGCATTCGTGGGTTGTGTATGTGTGTCACTGTGTATGCGTGCACAATGCACATGACATGTATGCATAAAAAAAAGTAAGAAAGACAGGCAGAGACATGCGAATGATTTATCATTGCAAAAGGCCTAAAATAGTTCACAGCTTTGTTAGTGTCAGCTACAACTAAGGCGAACCCAGTGCCCATAATAATACTCAATATAAAACAAGAGGCAAAAGCCTTCAAGGCTCACTCGAACAGGAACATGTGGGACAACAACAAACAAAGATTGAGGGGGTGTCTAAAGTACAAGATTGCCAATAAAATTGTAAAGTACAAATGAAACTATCATTAATGGATACAACTAAAAAAAAAAAAAAATAAAAAAGTGCCTAGTGCCGAGAATCGAACCCGGAACCATTGGCATGACAGACAGACACTCTACCAATGAGCTATCGAGGCTTTCAGTGTTGGATGAGTTTCTTAACTCATGTTGCCTGTTGAATACTCTCTAACCCACTAATCTAAAATGTTAATCTGTTTGCTATCTGTTTACAGTGTTGTTTTAAGTATTTAATTATTCAAATCATTATTGTTTGAAAGCTTGCCATAGACATCTATATCATGTGTGCAAAGTTTGAACAATGTATGCCTTCTATTTCCCGAGAAAATGCCAACGTTAAAGTTTGGAGATTAGACCACGGACACAAAAACACACATACACACACACACATACACAGACACACACCACACACACTATCATACTATGGAGTAGACTAACTTTGTGTTAACACGAGTGAGCCAAAAAGGATCACACACACAAAAACGAACCTTTTCAATCAGTTGTGACATGCAAGCACACAGCACCCTCCTAAGGCAAAATCCACTGACTATATGCTTTGAACAGTAAAAATGTATCGAAGCAATGTAAATGTACAGAACCCCCCACCCCCTCCCAATACCCTCCACACACACCCCAAAAAGGAAAAGGAAAAGGGAAAAAGTACAGCCATATGTATGTACTCTCAGTTCAACAGCAAAAGAACAAAACAAGGGGGATATGGGGACTAATGGCCTCAAAATCAATGGCTTCCCCTTCAATTTGTTCAAGTCTTCTTATTATATCATGAGGTGTGTGTGTTTTTAGTTTGAAGAGTATTCTTTTTTATTTCAGTAGTGTAGAGTGGCACAGTGGTAGCGCGTTCGCCTCGTGTCAAGTAAACCCGAGTTCGAACCTGGGTACAGGGGATTTTTCCTCTCACTTTGCACTAGGCCTTGCGGTCTGAACGTGGAGTCTTTCGGATGAGACGATAAACCGAGGTCCCGTGTGCTCATGCACTTAGCACACGTTAAACCCAGTGGCAACGAAAAAGTTGTCTTTCCTCATCAGTCACACAAAAAATCGCATGCCCAAAAAAATTATTAATAAAAAAAAAAAATTGGGTGGCGCGCCTCTGGCTGCGACGCGTTCTCCAGGTGGTAACAACCCGAATTTCAGAGACGCCTCTGTGACTATAATGTATACAACCTAATCTAACCCCTAACCTAGTATTAATATAGTATTAATAATAAACACAGTGGAACTCTCCCCTTAAGACTCCCTCCTCACTTAAGACCTACTTCTCCAAGACATTGCCCTTCTTTGTAAGTATTAAAATGACCTCCATTAATATTACAACTCCTTACCCACTTAAGTCCTTATATTTTGGATGATTCTTCAAAGTCTCTGCTTACAGAAAACAATGGGCCAGTAATGTGTCAGTATTACGCTTAAATTTTAACTGCACATTTCATGGTCAGATGACCCCTGGGTGCACAAAAATTGAGGGGTCAAATCACCATCAATATGGGTCAATGACCCGGGCCCACTGACAATCTGAAGCTCTGGATATCAAGGTCACCTCTGCAAATGTAATTAAAATGTGACTCAGGGCTCCCAATCGTCCCGCAAAACAAGGGGTCCCAGGGACTCCTTCACTTACAGTATAGAGGGTCCTAGAGGCAGGATAGAGGGTCCCAGTGGCATTGCGAATGCTAAAAAGAATTTTTCTAGTGCATCCCTGGGACCCCCTGCACATTCTTTTAGAGGGTTCTTGAGAATTTTCAGTGCTTCATAGACCCCTAAATGGGGGTCACTGGGAGCCCTGTGTGTACATTTGTTTCTATGCTGCGATGTGCCAGTCACTTTCTGCTCACTTCTTCATCACAGGGTCGACCCACTACATAGAAATGTCTCATAATTATGTACCTGTCCCCCCTCCGTGGGGATACCTGGGGGAGGGGAGGTCTTTTGTACAAATAGGTTCCCCCACCTTCTGGAAGTTCTGTGCTTGTAACTTCCTCTAATATGCCACTCTCTTTGACTCTGCCTTTTCCCTTTGCTTGCTGTCATCTACTATCTTTCTGCCTTGCCGGTCCATTCTCCTCCTGCCTTTTTTCTAAAAAAAACTCTTACACAAAGATTTTCTTCAGCCGAAGTCGGACATGCTGGGCCTAACTATTTCTTAGTTAGGCGCTTAACGGCAGCATGACGCATCTGCGCTCACATGACAGGAAACTGTCTGAGCGATCAAGAAGAAGAAGATTGGTACCTCTCTCCGTGGGCCATGGGGGGGGTCTTTCGTAAAAAATAGTTCCCCCACCTTCTGGAAGTTCTGTGCTTGTAACTTCCTCTAATCTGCCACTCTCTTTGACTCTGCCTTTTCCCTTTGCTTTCTATCATCTACTATCTTTCTGACTTATTGGTCCATTCTCCTGCCCTTTTTAAAAAACAATCTTCCAAATTGTTTCTCCTTTGAGCTCCTCCAAAATCAGAATGTGTCGGCTGTACGCAGCGGGGAGACCAGTGAAAACTGAAAACCGGACACATACGTGCTTTACCCATCATGGCCATATTGCCTGGGAACGTAGAAGAAGAATATTATGTACCTGTACCAGGTCGGAGGATGTTAAACTCATTTTTCCTCCATTCTGTTCCTCGACAGACAGACAGAGAGAAATGCAGTGGCCATCATACCCATTCTAATGCACTCCTGTTCATATAGAAATACAGTAGAACCTCGCTTATAAGATCTCCGGCAATATAAGACTCCCTCCCACATAAGACCTGCTTCTCTGAGACATTTGCCCTTCTTTGTAAGTATTAAAATGACCTCCCTTATAAGACCCCTCCCTTATAAGATCTCATCATGTAATAAAAAGGCAAGTGTGTGTGTGTGTGTGTCTGTCTGTGTGTATGTGTGTGTGTGTCTGTCTGAAACACAAAACGGGCCTTATAACTCCGCCGTTTTTCGACCGAATCGCTTCAAATTTGCTATGAGCTCTAACGGGGCGATGGCAACGGCAACCAAGGCAGCCGTGTCATTTGCGCGGTTTGGCAAATGCGCAAAACGCGTATCCACCGGCCTCTCGGCATCCGTATCTCCGGTATTTCTCGACGGATTGCCTTCGAATTTGGAAGGTAAGTGACCAGGGACGGTGATTATCCATTTAGAAACGTGCGCGATATGGGGCCTTATAACTCCGCCTTTTCTTAACCGAATCGCTTCAAATTTGCTGTACTCAGCGTTACCACTACTTGGCGTTACCGTTACTAGGCGTTACCGTTACTAGGGAGAGCGCATCACTCTCAGAGCAGCGCCAACGGGAAACGGGGCCTTATAACTCCGCCGTTTCTTAACTGAATCGCTTCAAATTTGCTGTACTCAGCGTTACCAGTACTTGGCGTTACCGTTACTACGCGTTACCGTTACTAGGCATTACCAGTACCCGGCGTTGCGCTAGTTTTGAATGATTTTGGAAGGACTTTAAGGGAGGTTCCACTGTATAAGTAAAAGAATGCATTGTACTCAGAGAACTGGGCGTGAGGAGTTCATCATGTGAAAATGTGCATTCTCAATTATAGTCAATAGCCAGTCCAGCAACACAATAATTATTTATTAACTATTACAAAGCAATGCCCTGAGGAAATCGGCACATTTATAAGTATTTCAGTATTGACATCTTTTCTTTATATGTTTAATGCACATAGTGAGTGTGTATGTGTGTGTGTGTGTGTGTTGTGTGTGTATGTGTGTGTGTGTGTATGCATGTGTGTGTGTGTGTGTGTTTGTGTGTGTGTGTGTGTGTGTGCGTGTGTGCGCACACGCGTGTGCATGCATGTGTATGTGTGCAAATGCATATTTCCAGCTCCTGATACTCCTATTCCATTTCCTCCGTACAAATGAATATCTGCTGTTACTGCATGCACACACACACACACACACACACACACAACACACACACACACACACACACACACACACACTGAGAGAGAGAAACAAACTGACAAACACACACAGTTAGAAAAAAGAACTCTTTTGGCCTTGGTGTAAAGCTGGATTAAGGGCGCGTAACCGCATTAAGACAAAATCCAAAAGACATACAATAATACATGCTCTATAGGAGAAGCCTGCAGGGGAGGGGGGGGGGGGGGGGGGGGGGGGGGGGGGGATGTCAAATACACTGGTGCATTAGAAGAAAAGTGTGGGTGAGACTAGTGAGAGTGGGGGGGTGGGGGGGTAAGGAGATCTCAGCCATGTAATTTCTCGCCATACCGTAATCCCTTCGCCTGAAAGGGAGCTAAATCCGCTACAGGTGCTGACCTGCCAGGGTTAATCAATACCCCCCACCTCCTCCTTACCACCATTATATCTAATATCCACCCACCCACACACACACACCCTCCCTTTGACAAAAGCACAAACTTTATCTTCTATCTTAATTCTTATGCCTATGTTTGGCGAACTTGGCACATTCGTTATTGAGAATGATGCTTTGTTTGTTTGACACTTTGGTTCTGACCCACGCATTGCTAGATGATTGGCATCGTAATCAACTTTGGTGGAGGGGAGTTAATTAGAAAGAGAGTATTCCCCCTTTGTTCAATTTCGTTATCTCCTCTCTTGGCCTCACTATTTCATTCTTTGCTTAAATCAGTTTACTTCAACTGGCCCGGCACACATGCATTTCTTAGTTACAAGCCGAGCGTGCATGCGTAGGTTACATGCACTTTGAGCAATGCACATGTACGACCGCCCACTAATGAGCAATTCTTTTTTCTTCTTTTTTTGGCACACAGTCGAGGTCAGTGGTACTGAAGCGCGGCATGCATGCAAACATGCATGCGCACAAGCACACGCGCATTATAATTCACACACACACATGCACACAAATAGACTCAAAGATACTCAACATACAACAAAGAAAATTACTTACACCTAAAATTTGTTGTAACTAATGAAAAAATGATCATTCGTCAATGAAGATACAAGATGCATCTTTGAAAAAAATAAAGTCCAACAAACTTTTTTTTTTTAAATGCACAATGCATAAAATACCTTGTATGCAAAACCCACTCCAAAAAAGCCAAAGAAGGATAAAAATAAACAAGCGCGAAATTGCAATAGTTTGTGGCACGCGGTCTATTTTTACCACTCCAATCATGAGTTACCTCCCCTGGCTTTTCAATAATTTTAATCTGTAAACCAGAATGTTATCTCTGCACCATTTCGTAACTTTTTATATCTTTTGGAAAACATTTAAAACTATGTATCCTACTTATGCTCATCGAAAGAAGCACCGCATACTCGTCGTGTCTGTTGTAGTGTCTGTATTACGTATGTTTATTATTTTGTACGCTTTTAAAATACATCATTTTAAAGAGCGGCCTCAATTAATTTTGAAGTGTAGCCTCGATTTGAAGTGCGCAACAATTTTGTCAAAATGTGCGACAATTTTGGACGACAGACAGACAGACCGACCGACCGACAAAAGTGAGTTATAGGTTTGTGGCTTGAGCCACAAACAAAAAATGTGGAATATGGTTATTCGCTAAAGCAATCTAATACTATTAGTAATAGCCATAAAATAAAAAACTCAATAGTAAAAAGTCAGATGTATGCATTAGTAATAAGTATTAGTATTTTGCATTAATTAGTATTTAGTACTTTATAGTCACAGAGGCATCTCTGTGAAATTCGGGCTGCTCCCACCTGGAGAGAGCGTGTCGCAGCCAGAAGCGCGCCACCCATTTTTTTTTTTTTTTGCATGCGATTTTTGTGTGACTGATGAGAAAGTGTGTGTGTGTGTGTGTGTGTGCGTGCGTGTGCGTGACGTGCGTGCGTGCATGCGTGCATGCGTGTGGTGTGTGTGTGTGTGTGTAAAATTTTGACCAATGGGCACACAGGACCTCGGATTATCGTCTCATCCAAAAAGACTCCACATTCAGACCGTAAGGCCTAGTGCAAAGTGAGAGGAAAAATCCCCTGTACCCAGATTCGAACTCGGGTTTATTGCATACGAGGCGAACGTGTTACCTCTGTGCCACTCTACACCAACTCTGTGACCTAGTGAACAAAACAAAAGATAAACAATAGAAAATAAACAAAAAGTCAACACCATTTCATAAACTAGACTGAGAAACAAATGATTCACCTTCATACAAAACATTATGTTCACAAGCTTAATTAATACATTATTGTGTAGGTGTCAAAACCTATATTCTGCCCCCTCACAAGAACAAAAAGATAACTTAAATAAACCTCCACAAAGGGAAGAACAAAAGAAGGAGGTTTCAAAGTGAAATAAAGGTGCAACATTCGGGACTCTTTATTTCTTTATTGTCATCTTAACCCTTTCACTGCCAGCCATATTTCAGCCAAAAATTGTCCATTAAATTTACCTGGGAAGAGAACAAAATCCATCTGCAGTATTGGGGATTCTTCTGTGACATATATAAAATAAGGTCTATCCTTACTTCCCCAAACTAAGACAATAGGGTCTTTGGGTAATAGACCCCAATTTGATGCCTTTTAGTTTTAGTGACATAGGTGTTACATCACTGTGGTGCTAAAATGCGACTTTGGCGGTGAAAGGGTTAAAGCAATCGGCCAATCACTTAAGCTGCCCATGTTTATGGTGATGAATCAACAAGCTAGACACTTCCATTTTGTTTTTCAATAATTCACATAGAGCTTTGCGCTTGTTAAAATGGCAGAGTGTGTGGAAGAGAGAGAGAGAGAGAGAGAGAGAGAGAGAGAGAGAGGGAGAGAGGGAGGGAGGGAGGGGGGGAGGGAGGGAGGGAGAGAGGGAGGGAGAGAGAGAGAGAGAGAGAGAGAGAGAGAGAGGGGGGGGGGGAGACAGAGACAGAGAGAGAGCCAGAGGCAGAGACTGAGAAACAGAGAGAGGCACAGAGAGAGAGTGTGTTGAGAGAGAGAAAGAGGGGGTTGAGGGGGAGAAGGGGAGAGAGAGGGGAGAGAGACAGAGAGACAGGCAAACAGACTGAGAGAGAAAGACTAAGAGAGAGGCACAGAGAGAGAGAGTGAGAGAGAGAGGGGGAGAGAGAGAAGGGGAGAGAGTGAGACAGACAGAGACAGGCAAGAGAGAAAGAGAGACTGAGAGACACAGAGAGAAAGAGAGAGGCAGAGAGAGAGAGAGAGAGAGAGAGAGAGAGAGAGAGAGAGAGAGAGAGAGAGATGACAGACACACACATAATTTGTAAGCAAACACAAACACACAGTCAGATCTAATCTACACCATTTTAGTTTTCTACATGCACAAAGAGAGTACATACATACATGTACATACGTGTATATACTGTATACTAAGAGCGCTTTTGTGATGGGAGGTAATAATATCAGGGAAGACACACACCTACATCATTTTCCATGAACCCCAACAGTACACAACGTACTATTTTAGAGCAAAGCTTTGATGTGAGGTAGCAACTTTTATCAGTCGGACAGACAGTGTAGACCTGTAGCAACTTTTATATCAGTCACTGAGTCAGATAGACTTTAGCTGAGGGGTCAGGTCAGGTCAGGTCAGGTCGGGTCAGGTCATGCTACTGGTTAAGGTAAGTGGGGACGAAGTCCACTGGTGAGATTAGGCCTACCATGACATGATAAATGTTTATGACCACGCGCAAAGAAACCGAATCATAAGGGATGATATTTGGTACGAAAACTGAGATCTTCCTTTCTTATTCTCTTTCTTTTGTGCTAGTGACCAATTTCCAGTTACAGAAGTTAGTGTACACATTTTGGGGGATGTGACCTTAGAAAAAGATGCAGAAAAAAAATTCATGATGGAGATACATACAGAAAAAAATGAATTTAATAAATTTTTAATAAATTCTGTGCTGGCTATGACCCTACAGTCACTCTGAAAACTGATGTTCAAAACAGGTCATTTTAAATTTTGTGGAAAACTGATCAACATCAAAGGTAAAACTAAAAGAGAGTGAGAGAAAGAGTTTGGGCTTATCTTCCCATTTCAAAGGAAATTGTAGAAGCGCAATATGCATAATATTTATTGACTGAATTCACGGGTGATACTGGGAAATGTCAAAAATCCTGCAAGGGGGCGGCCCCGGCGGAGTGCAGGGGCAGCGCACACACACATTTACTGCTCTTTTTTCACCCTTCTAGACTAGTATAAGTGCTACATTCCTTTGAATATATATATATATAGCAAACGCTTACATAGGCCCTTTTTAATTGTACAAGTTGTGTGTGTGTGTGTGTATGTGCAAGAAAATCGTTGCTTCTCAAATTCTCATAATCTGGCGACGCCGGCTCTAAGGCAATTTTAAAATTCCTGCAATTCAGGACATCCTGCAAGGAGCATCCATGTCAAAATTTCAAACTTGTGTAAAACAATATGAAATCATTAAAAAAAAAATGTTAAAGCAAAAAAATTATGAAATATATATATATCCGCATTATTAACTAATTCACTGTCTAAAGTGTGCGCCTTTGCTCAAGCATAGCAGTTTGGCACTATAGGCTTCTGTTTTAAGCCTTTTGGAATTTTGCCCTAAAAATTCAAATTCATGTTGTGCCCAGATTTCTCAGACACAGTCATGCATAAGGCTTGTATCATGAAGCTTGAACGCACATTGTCACACTACAAGTACGTGCAATTTCCTCTTCTCTATCTCCTTTCCTCTCTTCTTTTCACGAGAAGCTAACCACAGTCTCGACGCCAATTTTCATTGGACGATATTAATCAAGACTTAGTGTTACTGACAGTTTAGTCACATTTTGATTTCGGACTGGAGCGTGGGAGTCAAACTTTGTTACAAGTTACGAACACTTTTCGTTTCTTTTCAGTTGCTTCTTTTGTTTTATTTTTCTTCCTGCTGCTCCACAACCACGCTGTATAATTATCCAGCTCAGCGTTACGAGTCAGATTCAGATTCAGAGACGAAGTTAGCCTAGGCCTATCGTCCAATGAAAATTGGCGTTGAGACTGCGGTTAGCTTTTCGTCTTCTTTTCTGGCCTGTGGGACTTTATGTTGCTTCCTGCTCACTCATAGTCGATAGTCATACGCCAGCTTGTTACCTGTGTCCTTTTCCCAGCCTCACACACATTACATACACACACACACACACAAAAATACATGCACACAAGCTCACTTACACCCCCCACAACACACAAAATAATACAGAGAGACACTGGACACTTTTAATGTCATTAAGCTTGATTAACACTGGGTTCTCGTGGCATGGGGGAAGCATTATTTTCATTGCAAAACATTCGTGATACAGAGAGAAACGAGAGAGGGAGAGAGAGAGAGAGAGAGAGAGAGAGAGAGAGAGAGAGAGAGAGAGAGAGAGAGAGAGAGAAGAGAGAGAGAGAGAGAGAGAGAGAGAGAGAGAGAGAGAGTGTGTGTGATTGTGCAAGAGAGAGAGAGAGAGAGAGAGAGAGAGAGAGAGAGAGAAGAGAGAGAGGAGAGAGAGAAGAGAGAGAGAGAGAGAGAGAGAGAGAGAGAGAGAGGAGAGAGAGAGAGAGAGAGAGAGAGACAGAGAGAGAGAGAGAAATGTAATGAAAGTTTAGTTTGCATTATCAACCTAATAGGCCACAATAGCAAGGTACTGGGGGGATAAGAGAGAGAGAGAGAGAGAGACGAGAGAGAGAGAGAGAGAGAGAGAGAGAGAGAGAGAGAGAAAGAGAGACAGAGAGAGAGAGAAAGAGAGAGAAAGGGAGAGAGAGATGGAGAGAGATTGAGAGACGAACACATTTCAAAGCATCATAATTAAATATATTATATCAATACACAATAGCAAAGACATGTACTCATATAACACACAGTTTGCTAAACAATCAAAATGACGTCACCTTAGTTAATTGAGGTACGTTCAAGTTAAACTAAACCAGGTGCATAACAGAAAAAAACGCAACCTCTAAGACTAAGAGTAAGAGACATGCGCATTAAACATCACAGCTTTAATTACCTCATTCAAAACCTAGTTAAGCTAAGAACAAAGTGTATGACAAACCTTAAAAAGAATAAAAATTAATGAGCTTCCACTCCAAGTAAGACTTACAGACAAAATTCTGAAGAGAGTAATGAAAACAAAAATACTTCACAATTTTCTTCCCTTTTTTGTTTGTTTTTAAACTATGAAAAAAAGGCATTCAGAACTTTTCAGCCAATTCAGTTTGATTATACACACACTAGGCTGTAAGCAAAATCTTGTAGTAATTCAACTGTCAATGTGACAGAGCTATATATATATCACGACACCTGTACTGAGGCAAGCTCCCTTTTTGATAATCTCCTCACACGCACCACCTGACTCTTGCACTAAGACCCCTGGACCCCCTGAGGCACACAGCACTCCCATCCCGCACACCACACACACACCGTGCAGTGGAAAGCCCACAATACAATACACTGCTCACAACAAACTAAGGGGTCAAGGGCCTGAGGGGGAGTTAAAGGCACAGCCGGACTATAAAAGAGGGGAGGCGGTGAGCGTGCGCCCAATCATACATCTGTATTGTTACTAATTCGGGACTTTGCTGGTGTTGCACTGCCTACGGGCATTGCCTCCAGGATAGTTCCCACCATCTTTATACAGTGGAACCTCCCTTATAAGACCTCCCATTATAAGACTCCCTCCCATATAAGACCTACTTCTCTGAGACATTGCCCTTCTTTGTAAGTATTAAAATTGCCTCCCTTATAAGACCCCTCCCTTATAAGACCTCATTTTAGATGATTTTTAAAGGTCTTATAAGGGAGGTTCCATCTACTAATGTTCCATATGTGTCTGTTCCAGACCGGAGGACATCAAACAGATATTCATTCAGCGCGCGCCGCATTTGAATCACAGCTGGCGAGAGAGACGGTTCGCCCTTCTTTGTTCCTTGTTGTGCGAGCCACCGCGAGGCAGAGCTTTTCTGGCGAAACAGACCAGATCCCTGGGATGAATGGAAGTTGATCTCTTAATTGCAAGATTATAAATAAAATGGGCTTCTACCTGCAAATAAAAATTTGATTTCAGTTAAGATAAACGTAAAAAACGCCATTCAAAAGGGCCAGACGGAAGGTTTGTCAGAGAAGGCTGCCATGTTGCACCATGTTGTGACCCCCCAACAGAGACTTGCCATGTAGGCCTAGAGCTCAATATACTGTGCTAGGATAAAATCAGGAACAAAGGCTCACTTCATTCAGCAGCAACATACTGACGTTGTGACGTCACGGTCACCCCAACAGAGACTTGCCATGTAGGCCTAAAGCTCAATATACTGTGCTAGGATAACATCAGGAACAACTGTTCACTTTACTCAGCAGCAACATACTGACGTTGTGACGTCACGGTCACCCCAACAGAGACTTGCCATGTAGGCCTAGAGCTCAATATACTGTGCTAGGATGAAATCAGGAACAAAGGGTCACTTTACTCAATAGCAACTTACTGACCAGTTACACACTGACCAGCTAAAGAAAAGAAGGAAGGTTGAGAGGCTCTTTAATTAATTGCATTTTAACTTACAAAATGTAAGGGTTCAAGTATGGTCTGGTTTTAACAAATCTCTCTCTCTCTCTCTCCCTCCCTCTCTATCTAATCAACACACACACACACCACACACACCACACACACACACACACACACACACACACACATGTAGATCTATAGGCATACTGTATGGGCACTAGTAAGGGGTGACCGTGATGTCATATTCAGGGGGCATGTACTCTTAAGTGGGCTCAAAACTAGGAATATGGCTGTTGTGCCCATGGAGTCGAAAATTTAATTCTTTGAAATTAAATTATTAACTACTGAAGCATACTTACGCCAAAAAACGTGTGCGACAATTATCTTCTAACTATAAGGAGCAATTTCAGGCACATTCGCTTCCAAACTTAATGTCCCCTTTAATGTCAAGCAATAGTAGGCCTATCAGATACAGTGAAGAACTGATAACTCAAAAACGGATAACTAAAAAACACTGGATAACTCACAATATAATTTTTGGGTCCCAGTATAATAATCTCTATGTTGAAAAGTCTTTTTAACTCAAAATATTGGCTAATCTCAAAACAAAATTCCAGTCCCTTCAATTTTGACTGAAGCGATTTTTACTGTAATCCTATTTCTTGCACAGATCAATTTTTACTCCAGCCGCAGAAGCGAAGCTGGTAATGTTTTCAGTGACGTCTGTCTGTTTGCTAACCCTTGAGAGACTGCGAGGCCTAGTTCTTCTTCTTCTTCTTCTTCTACATTCCCAGGTCATATGGCCATGATGGATAGGGTACGATCGGTACGTATGTGTCCGGTTTTCAGTTATCACTGGTCTCCCCACTGCGTACAGCCGACACATTCTGATTTCGGAGGGGCTCAAAGGAGAAAAAATTATTTAGATTTTTTTTTTTATAAAGGCAGGAGAATGGGCAAATAAGTCGGAAAGATAGTAGATGATAGAAAGCAAAGGGAAAAGGCAGAGTCAAAGAGAGTGGCAGATTAGAGGAAGTTACAAGCACAGAACTTCCAGAAGGTGGGGGAACTATTTTTATGAAAGACCCCCGGTATCCCCACGGGGAGGCCTAGTTCAAGTAGTTGTCCTACCAAACCAAACCCGACCTGAGCTCACCTGACCAGACCTTGTTCCTGGCCGGCTGACTATTGTATGTCTTAAGTATGGTACAATGATAACGGTTGAACGAAGCCGGAGGGACGTAGGAGGCTCAAATTTAGCATGCGGATAGGTAAGGTAGTGATCTAGGCCAAGTTTGAAAATGAAGGTCAGTGGTCAAAGGTCAAGGTCAGTGGTGCAGAAAATGTGCTGTACAGCTGTACTCTAGTTTTTAAAACTTACATACTCGCAACATAGCTCAACATACATTTGCAATTAAATGCTGAGAATTGTTCATGCAGTCACAAAAAAGCAAAATAGACAGTAGTTATACAGTACTTACTTAGCTTATAATACGTAATAAGAAATTATTGAAAATTATAATCTGCAGCACTTTAGAAAGTAACCACAGAGAACTAAATGATGTGACTACAAAGCTTGGCAATATTTCTCATGATAGCCTTCATCAACAGAGCATTACATTTTAAGTTTTCATTAATTTTTATTACATTTCAACCATGCGCGCTCGACAGCTTAACGTAATCTTACAACCCTCTGTCCCCACTGATATTAAAAGTCCATACATGTAATATTATTATTAGGTATTAGGCAGTTAGGTATTATTAGGCATTAGGTACTTTATAGTCACAGAGGCGTTTCTGTGAAATACGGGTTGCTCCCACGGGTTGCGTCGCAGCCTGAGGCGCGCCACCCATTTTTTTTTTCTGGCATGCGATTTTTGTGTGACTGATGAGGAAGAAAAGGGGGGGGGGGGGGGGGGGGGGGGGGGGTAAATTTTGACCAAATCACAAATGACAACTTTTTCGTTGCCACAGGGATTAACGTGTGCTAAGTGCATGGGCACACGGGACCTCGGTTTATCGTCTCATCCAAAAGTATTGAGCCTTGTAAGTTTTAAGTAAAGGCAGGCAGGGAGTGAAAGCTGGCTCAAGTTGGCACATCCCTTGCTGTGTTTTTGTTACTTTTACTCTAAACACATACACATGTATACCGTTGAGCACTAGCTTTAGACTAAGTAATAAACTTGAGTGTGGCCCAGCTGTAAAACCCTCTGCAGCTTCAACAAAGCTCCAAACATTAGTGCCTCTAGGCAACTATCATGCAGGATCACACACACAAACACACTCACATAAGCTGCACATACACACACACACACACACACACACACACACACACACACACACACACACACACATACAGTGTATGATACACACACACACACGTCAGTGTGTGCACACACACACACAAAGTTTGAAACACACACACACACACACAAAGTTTGAAACACACACACACACACACACCAACAGTCAAAACATTTCAATAGTAAACACATTTTAGCCCCAGTTTCTGGAATAGCAGTAATCTCTCCTGCTGTCTGGATCTCTCAATCTTGGAAAAAAGAAGTATAGCCTTATACTCAACTGGGTGTGATATTTTTCCGATTAAAAAAAAAAACCTGTGAAGTTTATGCCGTTTGTTTTTGTTTGTGGCTACTACCTCTGTCATTTGAGAAAGTCCAATAAATACCCAGGACGAGATATTGGTGAAACTTTTATGTATACACTTGTGGGGGTTTCTTTTTCAAATTGTTATTGTTCTCTCATATAGCCTATAAAATACAGTAAGCTGGACAGACAGACAGTGACAAACACATGACACAAGTGCACATGGGTCTTTTGGTGCTGTGGTGAGCTGGGGATTACCGTAATTACAGTAGCAGCGTGAAGAAGTAAATTGATCTAACACTACTCAGATGCTTCCCTAACACTACTCAGATGCTTCCCAATGTAACTAAAATATCCCCAATGCAGAGTGAGAAATTCACTCACTGTGGATCGCACCCAGGGAATTAAGCCCACCACACTGGAACAAGAGGCAAAGCCTTCAAGGCTCACTCGAACAGGAACATGTGGGACAACAACAAAGATTGAGAGGGGTGTCTAAAGTACAAGAATGCCAATACAATTTTAAAGTACAAATGAAACTATGGTTAATGGATACAACTTTCAAACAAAAAAAAAAAAAAGTGCCCGTGCCGAGAATCGGACCCGGAACCATTGGCATGACAGACAGACACTCTACCAATGAGCTATCGAGGCTTTCAGTGTTGATGAGTTTCTTAACTCATGTTGCCTGTTGAATACTCTCTAACCCACTAATCTAAAATGTTATCTGTTTACAGTGTTGTTTTAAGTATTTAATTATTCAAATTATTATTGTTTGAAAGCTTGCATAGACATCTATATGTGTGCAAAGTTTGAACAATGTATGCCGTCCATATATGCTACTATTTCCCGAGAAAATGCCAATGTTAAAGATTGGAGATTAGACCATGGACGCAACACACACACACACACACACACACACACACACTACCGAACAACTATCATACTATAGAGCCAAAAATGAGTCTCACACTGGGCCACATTTACATTAGCGCTGTGGACAGGACTGTACATACATACATGAGATGAGGCGCAAGTGTGGCTCTAGCTGAATCCAATTTGAAAGGTTTATGTAGGTATTAGGTATTAGGTACTTTATAGTCACAGAGGCGTCTCTGTGAAATTCGGGTTGCTCCCACCTGGAGAGCGCATCGCAGCCAGAGGCACCCCACCCAATTTTTTTTTTTTTGCATGCGATTTTGGTGTGACTGTTGAGGAAGGAAAGTGGGGGAGGGTGTGTGTGTACATTTGAACCAAATGACAACTTTTTCGTTGCTACTGGGATTAATGTGTGCTAAGTGCATGGGCACACGGAACCTCGGTTTATCGTCTCATCCAAAAGACTCCACGTTCAGACCGTAAGGCCTAGTGCAAAGTGAGAGGGAAAATCCCCTGTACCCAGGTTCAAACTTGGGCTTACTTGCCACAAGGCGAACGCGTTGCCTCTGTGCCACTCTACACTATGTGTGTGATAGTCTGATACACACACAATACATGCACACAGTATCATCTGAGCTTCATATTATTGGCGCGTCCGCGCCATTCACAAGTATTTTTTTCAAAATGATGCATGTTTACACTTTTTAATGTGCCTGTCTGGCGCATGCCAATTATTAAGCTTGAGCCAGTTGAGGGGCGGGGGGGGGACAAGCAAGCGAGAGAGAGAGAGAGAGAGAGAGAGAGAGAGAGAGAGAGGAGAGAGAGAGAGAGAGAGAGAGAGAGAGAGAGAGAGAGAGAGAGAGAGAGAGAGAGAGAGAGAGAGAGAGAGAGAGAGAGAGAGAAATAGAGAGAGAGAGAGAGAGCTCACGTCATTTCAATCAGATTTTTTTTAGAGATTTTTCCCGTCAGGTCACAAATAAGCCTACGTCATAACATTATAAATACGTCATTTGGTCATCTAAAAAAGGCTTTGTAAGCACAAAAACTTGCATGGTCTTTGACTTGCTTTCTCTTGGTCTATTTTTTCTACAACTACATGACTTACACTGGCTAAGTTTATCCAAATCCGCCCCCCCCCCCCCCCCCTCTCTCTGTGTCTTTATCTGTGTCTGTCTCTTTCTCTCTCATGTATGCCAGATACAGTGGAACCTCCCTTATAAGACCTCCCATTATAAGACTCCCTCCCATATAAGACCTACTTTTCTGAGACATTGCCCTTCTTTGCAAGTATTAAAATTACCTCCCTTATAAGACCTTCAAAAAGACCTCATTTTGGATTATTTTTGAAGGTCACTGTACAAACTTGACTGTTTATAGCATTAAAAGTATATTCTGTTCATACACACACTCCCATGCGCATGTTCACATGTACACGAACACACACACACATTATGGCCTATGCATGCCACGCATAATGCATTGCATTGAAATTTTGGTTTAAAATTAAAGTTTTATGAACACATTAATGGCCCATGACTTTAAAAACTTGACCCCTCATTTTCTGTAATCAAGGGTCATATGACCCATGAAGTCTGAAAACAATCTGAAGCTCTGTATCATACACACACATACACTTTATATGTACACACACACACACACACACACACACACACACACACCACACACACACACACACACAGTGACATTGCACGCATAGTTTCTGAGCACTAAGCAAATCTGGAAAAATATTAAATACCGGAAGGTCTCGACGACTGGGTGAAAAAACACCCAGACTGCCCTTAACCCTTTCACCGCCAGCCATATTTCAGCCAAAAATGTCCATTACATTTACCTGGATAGAGAACAAAACCCATCTGCAGTATTGGGGATTCTTCTGTGACATGTATATATATAACATAAGGTCTATCCTTACTTCCCAAAACTAAGACAATAGTCTTTGGATAATAGACCCCAATTTGATGCCTTTTAGTAACATAGGTGTTAAATCACTGTGGTGTTAAAATGCGACTTTGGCGTTGAAAGGGTTAAATTGTCAATGACATTTAACCCTTTCACCGCCAATGTCGCATTTATGCACCACAATGGTTTAACGCTCATGTTACTCGAAGACCCTATATTCATAATTTGGGAGCTAAGGATAGGCCTAATGTTATACATGTCACAGAGGAATTCCCAATATATTGCAGATAAAAAATGTCTACCCAGTTAAGCTTAATGGTAATTTTGGCTGAAAAATGGCTGGCAGCGAAAGGGTTAACCTAATGTCTATTTCAATGAAGATATTTACCCAGAATTTTCAATAGCTATCAATTTTGTTCATTGCACACCACATAAACCAAACACAACAATAATATCATGTAAACTAAACAAAATAAATAAACAATAAAGTTGAAGCACCCTTATTTGTTGACTGTGGGGTAACCCATACTTTGTATAGGGAAACTCCCTATAGTATTAGTCGACTGTGGGTGTCTCCGAGACATGCATTTTGATTTACAGAATGAAAAAACTTATCCCTATCTGTTGATTTCTGTGGATGTTTCAGTCCATCAATAACTGAATAAGGATTCTAATGATTTTCTTTACAGAGATCATTCATGAGTATAAATTAATTAATAAGATGCTTCAAACACCCTCATTCACCAAATGAGGTTTTAAAAAAAAACAAATTATCCACTACATCCACTACCCGCTCACATCTTGCCTTAAATCCACATGCTTCTGTTTCGAAACCTGAATCATGGATATGTGAGCTTGCGTGCAAGTAGGGGTGGTTGTAATGGGATCGGTGCGTGCGCGTGCATACATGCGCACGTGCGGCGTGTGTGTGTGTGTGAATGTCCATTGATTAGTGTGTGTGTGTGTGTGTGTGTGTGTGTGTGTGTGTGTGTGTGTGTGTGTGTGTCACTGTGTGTGTGTGTGTGTGTGTGTGTGTGTGTGTGTGTGTGTGTGTGTGTGTGTGTGTGTGTGTCTGTCTGTCTGTCTGTCTGTCTGTGTCTGTATGTGTATGTGTTGTGTGTGTGTGTGTGTGTGTGTGTGTGTGTGTCTGTCTGTCTGTGTCTGTGTGTGTATGTGTATGTGTGTGTGTGTGTGTCTGTCTGTCTGTCTGTCTGTGTCTGTGTGTGTATGTGTATGTGTGTGTGTGTGCGTGCATGTGTGTGCGCGTCACTCAGTGTGTGTGAAGTTTAAATTATCAATGCAATTATCTATGGGATATGAATTTGAAAAAAATCACTACATTATTTGTGGAGTTTTTGTTAGAAAATGCTATGCATTACGTTTTCTATTAACAATTAAACATACAAACAAGCTTACACAAGGTTACACTCTACTTACTAAGTTGCTTGACTGTTTCCAGAGTCAAAACCCACTGACCGAGTTCCCAAGCCTCACAATAACTCCTAACATTAGTAACAAACAATACACAAAGGCAAGACGCCCCAGTTTCTTACAGATACACTGCATGACCGAGCAGAACTTAGTGAACACAGCAAGTGTAACGGTTACTGCACTGTATTACACTTCTTTGTTACACGGCCAAGTCGTCACAACAAACCTTGCAGCACCTGTCGCTAATCCTCCCACCACACGACAAGCGTTAGCACAGTTAGTTCAAGTCTTCAATCATTTCTTGTCACACCGTCTCAGTAGACATTACACTTACAGTGACTTAAGGGGCAATGCAGAAAATAAAATAACTAGAAAACTAATTTGGGGCAAAGTGTGTGTGGAAAAAAACTAAAACAAAGTGTGTATGTGTGGAGGGGGTGGGTGGGCCATAGACCTTTGTTTCACAGTATCCAGTATCCGTTCTCTCCCAACACCACATTTCTTCTTCTTCTTCTTCGCCTCAGGCAGCCAACTTCATCAGGCTGAAGATTCTGCTGCACTTTGGGGGGGGGAGTAGTAAGAAGACAAGAAATAAGAAAGCTGAGGAGATAAAAGTAGCCTAATGGAAAGGAAAGGAAACATAAAATAAAACCTAGTGTGGATACTGGATGAGTGGATCTGTTAAAAAAAAAAATGGTGACACCCATCCCACCAACACTGGCAACAGGCACACTAGTAGTCAAGTTCTTTGGGCCTAGCTAAAAAGCCGTCTGCAATCCGAGTGAATGAATGCAGACAACACGACGTCATTGATCATGAGTTTGCCTTAGGCCAGGGGCTGTTTTAGTGTAAAACTTACAAACTCGATGTCTAGACTCTCTCTAATATCATTAATCGAGACGTGCCAAATAGCATAGCATGGCATAGCATAAATGGCACTATAGGCTATTTTGTTTAGCCTTTTGCCCTCTAAATATGTTTTTGATTTTTATTTGGTTTGGCTTCATTCACTGATGACTACTAAGGCATCTGTGTTTTATTCCTTTAAATCTGTATATTAACTGAATACATTTTGTTTTGGAAAAACTTGTGTATGATATTTTTGAATGAATTTAATGACTTTGCATTAACTGCTTCATCAGGAAGGTTATTCCATGCATTTATTACTCTGTTAGTAAAAAAGTTTTGTGCTAGTCTGGTGTTAGTATCTTTTTTGTACAGCTTAAAGTTATGGCCACGGGTTCTATCACCCTCACAAAGAGTTAGTAGGCTGTTAGTAGTGGAATAATCGTATAAATGGTGACATATTTTATAAACTTCAATCACATTACCCCTGAGCCTTCTATACTTCTAGGTATCCGCAGATAAATAAGTCTTTCCTCATACTAGTCATAGCCTAGGTCATATCATTTGTACCAACAATCTTTTTTGTAAATGTTTGTTACAATGAAGTAAATCTGATTGATGATGACGGTCGCTGCTAAGGCCGTGCGATTGACAATGAAAATGCTCTTAATCCAAAGTTCAGATGGGTCGTACTTGTTGAGTTGTTCAGATTCAGATCTGAGATTCGTATCAGTCATTCTCAGTCAGTCAGTGCAACTGCAACCGGTAGCCACTGGCACTGCAACAGCATTCGAGCGCAAGAAACAGGTGAAAGTTGAAGAATATTTTCAGCATTTATAATGGATGAGAAAGTACAAATGTTCTTTAGTCTAAACAGTCAACAACTCACATTCAGCTCTCTGCATTCCCTAACAAGAAACTGCTAACTCACCTCACCTCACGTTCGCCAGTTTCCCTCCGCCATAGTTACCGCGGGACAAAACTCCATCCAATAAAATTTTGATTTTCCTTGGTGGCCTCCCCTGCTGCACGACTGAGGCTTCAGCAACTGCGTAAACCGTGAACTTTTGAAGTCTACATTTTTTTTTTTAAAGGGGGGGGGGGGGGGGAGTACTTTGAAGGAATAATTTATTTCAAAGGTAGATCCTTTTTCAGATACAATGGGTTGTTTTTTTCACTCAGAAGTTGACTTGATATGCCCGGGCTTCTACACTGTTCATCTATATTGAGTAAAAAGTACCCCTCCCCCCCCCCCCCCCCCCCCCCCCCCACCGCAAAAAAAAAGAAGAAGCATTGGGCGGAGTGTGTGAAGATGGTGGTAGTGGTGGTGGAGTCGTACCTTCTGATCATTTCAAGAAGAATTGACTCTCTCTCTCTCTCTCTCTCTCTCTCTCTCTCTCTCTCTCTCTCTCTCTCTCTCTCTCTCTCTCTCTCTCTCTCTCTCTGTATATCATGTGTGTGTGTGTGTGTGCGTGCGTGCGTGCGTGCGCGTGCGTGCGTGTGCGTGCGTGCGTGTGTATGTGTGTGTGTGTGTGTGCACTGGTTCAAATGTCTGCTTATATACTAAAACTAGCGCAACTCCCCGTACCGGTAACGCCTTGTACAGGTAACGCCAAGTACCGGTACCGCTGAGTACCGGTTTCGCCGGGTCCGCAAAATATTATATTTTTACTTTTGTGGCTGAAAATACAATTTTTTGACCCCTACCACTTTCAAGGCCTACTGATCTCCATGACCTTGACCTTGACCTTGATCGGTATGCAATCATCAGAACAACCATAAGCCAAAGTACCTACATGCCAAGCTTGAAGTCCCTAAAAGCAACGGTGTGGACGTTATAGCCCCTTAAAGATTTTCGGTTTTCAAGGTCATACGCCAAGGTGAAGGTCATGACGGCGATAATTTATGCGCAGATGCCTTCTCTCATGGTGACATGCCACCACACAAAACTGGAAACGATTCGGTAAAGCAGTTCGGGAGATATGAGTGGGACAGTAAAGTAAAACCCAATCATTAGACCCCTACCACTTTCAAGGCATACCGATCTCCCTGACCTTGACATTGACCTTCATTGGTACACCATCATCAGAACGGCCATAAGCGAAAGTACATCCATGCCTAGTTTCAAGACTGTAGGACCTGCGGTGTGGAAGTTATGGCCCCTTAACGATTTTCGGTTTTCAAGGTCATACACCAACCTCAAGGTCAGGATGGCAAAAAGATTTGCACAAATGCATTCCTCTCATGGGGACACACCACCACACAAAATTTGAAGCGATTCGGTCAAGCGGTTCGGGAGATCCTTGGGACAGACAGAAAAGAACAAACAAACAAACAAAAAAAGGAAACAAACCCGAACAGCTCGGATTTACTAACTGCAAGTGCGTGTGGAGCTGCGTGTGGTCCCCCCCCCCCCCTCCCCACGACCCCTTGGCGGAGGTTTCCAAAAAGTAAGGAGGGCATGACCTTCCGAGGGTGCCAAGGATGCTTGATACCAAATTTGGTGTCCATCGGTAGAGAACTGTGGCCCCCTCCAGCCCACCCCCCCTGAACCCCCCCCACACACACACACACACACACCCGACCATCCCACCCTCACCCCTCCAGACCCCCCCTCCCCCCAGACCCCCTCCTCCCCTCCCTCCTCCCCTCAACCCCCCTCCCCCTCCCCTCCCCCCCACCCCCCCCCCCCCACACGCTCAGCTCACACGCACTTGCCGTGTGATCCCCCCCCCCTCCCCACGACCCCTTGGCGGAGGTTTCCAAAAAGTAAGGAGGGCATGACCTTCCGAGGGTGCCAAGGATGCTTGATACCAAATTTGGTGTCGATCGGTAGAGAACTGTGGCCCCCTCCAGCCCACCCCCCTGAACCCCCCACACACACACACACACACACACCCGACCATCCCACCCCTCACCCCCTCCAGACCCCCTCCCCCCAGACCCCCTCCTCCCCTCCCTCCTCCCCTCAACCCCTCCCCCCTCCCCCTCCCCTCCCCCCACCCCCCCACACGCTCAGCTCACACGCACTTGCCGTGTGATCCCCCCCTCCCCACGACCCCTTGGCGGAGGTTTCCGAAAAGTAAGGACGGCATGACATTCGGAGGGTGCCAAGGATGCTTGATGCCAAATTTGGTGTCGATCGGTTGAGAACTGTGGCCGTGCATAAGGGACACACAGACAGACAGACAGACAGATTTCGAAAATAGATATAAGATTGAAAATTATCAGTTTCAGTGATGCACATTTCTGTCATTTTCCGGACATTGACATATTAACCCTTTCACCGCCAAAGTCGCATTTTAGCACCAAAGTTATTATAATACCTATGTCACTAAAAGGCATCAAATTGGGGTCTATTATCCAAAGACCGTATTGTCTTAGTCTTGGGAAGTAAGGATAGACCTTATTTTATATAGGTCACAGAACAATCCCCAATACTGCCGGTGGATTTTATTCTCTACCCAGGTACATTTCATGTCATTTTTTGGCTGAAATATGGCTGGCGGTGAAAGGGTTAAAATTGCAAATGTCCTATTGTCCTGACCCTTGACACGACAATTATCCTAATGTATCATGGAGGAAGTGGAATTGTGTCCTATTATTTTTGTGAGAAAGCGGACCTCAAATAATCTTGTTATTCTCCTGTGCTGTGTGTCATCAAAGATCATTCACTGCTTCAGTAGGGAATAATATCTCTCTCTCTCTCTCTCTCTCTCTCTCTCTCTCTCTCTCTCTCTCTCTCTCTCTCTCTCTCTCTCTCTCTCTCTCTCTCTCTCTCTCTCTCTCTCTCTCTCTCTCTCTCTCTCTCTCTCTCTCTCTCTCTCTCCTTGTTAAGAATTTAATCATGATGTAGCAATCAACGATTCCGAACCGGCGTGTGTACAAACTGATAACACAACAAAAAAATGTATCTAGGCTTAAAGAAGTTGCCATGGTTATCATGAGATAATCTTTCCCAGATTAAGAAAAAATAATGAACACTTACTTCTTAGTATGGTTAATTAAGGTACGAATTTACTTTTAGCTGTACGAACATTTCTTACATGCTGAATTGCACTTTTGCATGGGGAGTTAATGGTGTGTGTTTTATAAGCCGGGAATTTCGTTATAACTGACTTTCTACTGATCGACATAGAACAACAGTAGGGTAAGACGGGGCAAAAAGCCCATGGGCGGGTAAGAAGCCCATGCCAATTATCTCATGAAATGAAGAAAATTTCAGTCACATTTTGCCCATGAGACGAGTGTTAATGTTTAGCATTCGTCTCATGTGCAAAGTTGACTGAAAAGTTCTTTATTTCATGAGATCATTGGCATGGGCTTCTTACCCGCCCATGGGCTTTTTACCCCGTCTTACCCTACTTCAGCCGGGAGCAGGGCTACTCTTGTGTTGATAGGACAGATATGGCTGGTGCATCTCGATCTGGGTCCCATTAGCACCTTCAGGCGTTTCTTCTTCTTCTTCAAGGTTTCTTATGACCAGCTTTCTATTTAAGCGGAGTGTAGGGCCTAATGTATTAGTTTAGTAGGTGTCTTTTCGTCCGTTTCGTATGGGTCTGAGTTAGGACCAAACTGTCTATGGGTTGATTGGATATATCGCATTATAGTGAAGTTCTTGAGGAGGTATGTTGAGCGAGACTTGTGACTGAGATCTCTTGCGTTAGTGAACTCCTATCGTTTAGGCCTATGTATGTAAAAGGCGGGTAAAGGTAAAGATGCCCCGCCCCGCTCCTCCTCCATTTCTCGGTTCTTTCCATTTTTTCAGTCACAGTCCTGGGGCGAGTTTCACAAGGGCTAACGTTTCGTCGCGCTCGCTCAAATCGGCAAAAACGGTCTAAGAAACACGTACCCTTCGTTTGCCGATAGTTCGCATGGCGTTTTGCTCTCGGTCGAAAGGTGACAAGCGGCGAACTATCCGGAACTAGTAGGGGGTGAATACGGTTCTTGTTGTTGATTGGTCCATTACAGTTTGCTTTTTTTTTTTAAATGACCAATCAGACAAGAGCTTGTAATATTCTTGCGCAAACGCTTTCTAAAGTGTTTCTTAGGCCCCGTTTGCCGTGAGCGTTATTCGCGCGGCGACCGTTATCTAGAGAAACTCGCCCCTGGTTCATTGCGTTTTTTCCGTCTTGCCTTTATCTTCTACTATTATTGAATGCATGCGTTTAGTTATGTAAATGGATGAAAATTAGTGTTAATTATAGCAAACGATAGAGGATGAAGTATTCAATCTGCAGTAAGAAAGGCAAGACTGAAAAAATGGAAAGAACCGAGAACTGACCAACCACAATACAAGAGAAAAAACACAAGAACCAAATGGTCATGGTCACTGACTAAATTAATTTTCATTTTACTTTCAGTTTCAGAGCAAAAGCCTAAAGCATCTTCCAAACGACTCTATTAGTTAAGTTAGCAACGAAAGAAGAAGAAGAAGAAGTTTTAAACATTGAAACGAACAATTTTGTAGAAAGAAAGCACAAACGAAAACAAAAAACAAACACTCGCCAGAGAATAGAAAGATATTTTATATGAACAAGCAGAAAGCAAAAACCTGAAAGCTCATATTACAGAGTTGAAGGTAGAAATTCAAGACGATTCTCCATCGCTACAAATAAGGTAGGTGATATCAGAAAACTTAAATACAGTGTCTTTGGTAATATGCCTTTTAACAGGTAACGGTAAAGACGTACCCCCCCCCCCCCCCCCCCAACCCCTGCATTTCTCGGTTCATTCCGTTTTTGGAATTAACCGAGAAATGTAGGGGGGGGGGGGGTGGCACATCTTGACTTTTTTTATTTTGTTTTCCTGTGCTAGTGCCTGTCACAGTGGAAACTGTGAAGATATAGAATTGTGCTTCTTGCTGTAAGTTTTTAAAAATTCTCTTCGCCCTGTTCAGTTGCAGTAATAAAATGTTTTTTCTTAGAATGTTCATATTGTAACCCTTTTACTCCTCTGGCTCTGTGTGAGCCTTCAATTTAACTCCTTCAACTAAAACCTCTCCAAGCTCCTGGTCCCCTCCTCTCCCCCTCTGTGTGAGCTCTTCAATTTAACTTCCTTCAACTAAAAGTACTCTCTCTCTCACTCTCTCTCTCTCTCTCTCTCTCTCTCTCTCTCTCTCTCTCTCTCTCTCTCTCTCTCTCTCTCTCTCTCTCTCTCTCTCTCTCTCTCCTCTCACACACACACACACAGACACCCCAGACACACAGACACAGACATAAACACACACAACAGAGTGAGCTATCTCTGTCTCTCTGTCTCTCTCTGTCTCTCTCTGTCTCTCTCTGTCTCTCTCTCTCTCTCTCTCTCTCTCTCTCTCTCTCTCTCTCTCTCTCTCTCTCTCTCTCACACACACACACACACACACACACACACACACACACACACACACACACACACACACACACACACACACACACACACAAACAGAGAGAGACACAGACAGACAGAGTGTGTGTGTGTCGCTGAACTCTATTTTTTAATCACAAAAAAGGCCTACATTCCGTTCCATACTTGTTCGTATCGTAAAAGATGGATAGTAAATACATGGATGCTTTTGAGGCTGTGTGCCTGAATTCTGTTCGTTTTTATTTGTTAGCTTTTTTGCATGTGTTTTATTTTATAATCAGTAGCCAGCAGAAAAGGTTTTTAAAACATCGAGGAGTAAGCCCCCTCTCTCAGCTTCACGACTATCACCATGCCATTATCCTTACCAGCACTTGTCTTAAATTCAATCCATTTCAAATTCAGAACATCTGTAGTACCTGAGCTAAGAAGAGGAATTCCATCCAGGTTCCACAATCGGAAGATAGTCATTGGTGTTAAACAGTGTTATACGTTAATTACAGAACGAACCATATTATAATTTGGCAAGTGTGTGTGTGTCTGTGTGTGTGTGTGTGTCTGAAACACAAAACGGGCCTTATAACCCCGCCGTTTTTTGACCGAATCGCTTCAAATTTGCTGTCAGGCTTGCTGTGGCCGGGGTAAAGCCTGGCGGCAAATTTGAAGAGAATCGGGAGAGCGCGTCACTCTCAGAGCAGCACCAACAGGAAACGGGGCCTTATAACTCCACCGTTTCTTCACCGAATCGCTTCAAATTTGCTGTACTCAGCGTTACCAGTACTTGGTGTTACCGTTCCTATGGAGACGCAACACTCTCAGAGCAGCGCCAATGGAAAACGGGGCCTTATAACTCCGCCTTTTCTTAAACGAATTGTTCAAATTTGCTGTCAGGCTTGCTGTGGCCAGGGCAAAGCCTGGCAGCAAATTTGAAGAGAATTGGGAGAGCGCGTCACTCTCAGAGCAGCGCTACAGGAAACAGGGCCTTATAACTCCGCAGTTTCTTCACTGAATCGCTTCAAATTTGCTGTACTCAGCGTTACCAGTACTTGGCGTTACCGCTACTAGGCGTTACCGTTTCTAGGGAGAGCGCAACACTCTCAGAGCAGCGCCAATGGGAAACAGGGCCTTATAACTTTGCTGTTTCTTAACCGAATCGCTTCAAATTTGCTGTACTCAGCATTACCAGTACTTGGCGTTACCATTACTAGGTGTTACCGTTACTAGGGAGAGAGTGTCACTCTCAGAGCAGCGCCAATGGGAAACGGGGCCTTATAACTCCGCCGTTTCTTAACTGAATCGCTTCAAATTTGCTGTACTCAGCATTACCAGTACTTGGCGCTACCGTTACTAGGCATTACTGGTACACGGCGTTGCGCTAGTCATATAATAAAAAGGCAAGTGTGTGTCTGTCTGTCTGTCTGTCTGTCTGTCTGTGTGTGTGTGTGTGTGTGTGTGTCTGTCTGTCTGAAACACAAAACGGGCCTTATAACTCCGCCGTTTTTCAACCGAATTGCTTCAAATTTGCTGTCAGGCTTGCTGTGATCTGGGCAAAGCCTGGCAGCAAATTTGAAGAGAATTGGGAGAGCGCGTCACTCTCAGAGCAGCGTCAACGGGAAACGGGGCCTTATAACTCCGCCGTTTCTTAACCGAATCGCTTCAAATTTGCTGTACTCAGCGTTACCAGTACTTGGCGTTACCGTTACTAGGCGTTACCGTTACTAGGGAGAGCGTGTCACTCTCAGAGCAGCACCAACGGGAAACAGGGCCTTATAACTCCGCCTTTTCTTAACCGAATTGCTTCAAATTTGCTGTACTCAGCGTTACCAGTACTTGGCGCTACCATTACTAGAGGCGTTACCGTTACTAAGGAGAGCGTGTCACTCTCAGAGCAGCGCCAACAGGAAACGGGGCCTTATAACTCCGCCGTTTCTTAACCGAATCGCTTCAAATTTGCTGTACTCAGCATTACCAGTACTTGGCGTTACCGTTACTAGGCGTTACCGTTACTAGGCGTTAGCGGTACTCGGAGTTGTGCTAGTTATTATAAATTTTAAAAGGTGTACTTCAGGCACAAGCACACCACTACAGTTTAATTCCTTGTTTTGACAGATTATTTTTTCGAAATCAACTCTACATCATTAGATAACATTACTTTTATACAATGACGAGTTTTTAGTGAAAATACAGCACATTAAAACGGACTAATAACGTTCACACCACATTGAATATTCGCTCATATTACGGTTCTACAACGTGCAAATCGTAGATAAAGCACGTGTATTCGATAAATAACATTTTGGAGCCATCGTCGTGAACATTTTTTCCCCTCACAGATAGAAAGAAAGAAAGGGAGGGAGGGAGGAAGAAAGAAAGAAAAGAAAAGAAAGGAAGTAATAAGAAAGAAAGAAAGAAAGAAAGAAAGAAAAAAGAAGGAAAGAAAGATATATTGAAAGAAAGAAAAGAAAGGAAGGAAGGAAGAAAGAACGAAAGGAAAAAAGAACAAATGCAAAAAAAGAAGTGAAGAAAGAACGAACAAAAAAAAGAAAAAAAGGAAGGAAGGAAGGAAAGAAGAAAGAAGGAAAGAAATAAAAGAAGAAAGGAAGGCAGGAAGATTGAAAGAACAAAGAAAAGAAAGAAAGACAGAAGGAAAGGAATGAAGGCAGAAAGGAAAGCAAGAAAGAAAAGAGGAGAAAAAGAAAGAAAGGATGGAAGGAAGGAAGGGAATAAAGAAACAAAGAAAAAATGAAGGAAGAAAAAATGAAAGAAAGCTAGGAAGAAAGAAAGAAAGAACAAAGAAAACAAAGAAGGGAAGTAAGAAAGAAAGAAAGAAAGGAAGGAAGGAAGGAAGGAAGGAAGGAAGGAAAAAAAGGACAAAAGAAAGAACAAAGAAAAGAAAGAAAGAAAGAAAGGAAGGAAGGAAGAAGGAAAAAAGGGAAGAAATAAATGAAAGAAAGAAGGGAAGGAAAAAAAGAAGGAAGGAAGGAAGCAAGCAAAAAGAAAGAAAGGAAGAAAAAAAGAACCACCAATACAAATACTCAAATTTAAAAAAATCAAGATATAAGAAGAATGATAGGGCATACAAGGGCCGCGAGGCCCATATCAAGCCCTTATCACTACTACTACTATTACAAGCCCCGCCCCCGTACACCGAAATAGGGCACTGAAGTGATGTCACGTGACAAGGGTGAGTAACACTAGACAAAGACAACCACTTTTGGTCAATAGCCTAACTCTTCAATGAAGGAGAATGCAAAAGGTTGCACTGTTAGAAAATGGAATGAAAGTTTTTCAGGCATGGCTTGGCAATATCGCGGAGAGGGAAATTGTTCCCTTGTTGTTGCCGATTCAGAGGTAAGTTTTCATTTTATGGACATTAAAAGTAAACCTTATTTTTAGTGATGTTGGATGCTTCACGAAAGTTCTTTTGCAATCGGTGAAAAAATAGTAAAACACTAACAGTAACAGTAACACTGACACTGACTAAACAGGAGTGTTCAAACACTAACACTGTAACAAGTGTAACACTGACTAACTCTAAACAGGAGTGTTCGAACTCCAGTCCAGACACAAGCAAAGGTGTAGGCTTGCTGGATCTGGATCTGGATCTGGTACTATGCGTCGAAGCATAAATTCTTTGAACCCTAGTACATACGGTTATAATTGCCGGTGGATACGGCAGGTGGACATTACCGGTGTAAGCATAAATTCTTTTAACCCTAGTACATGTGTCAATAATTGCCGGTGGTTACGGCAGGTGGACATTACCCGTCATTATCGGTGTGACGTTCTCAAAATGGATTTGTTCTCTTGAAACATGTCTGCGCATATATATATATATATATATAGACTCAATCAGTCAATGCCAAAAGGTGCGCACGATGATGGTGGTGGACTTTGATCATGAATAAAAATCATTTTAAAAACAGTCTGCGCTGCAACACTTGTTTGAGCGTGTGTATGAATGATTAAATACATAATATAGACAATCACAGCACCGTATCTTTATGCATTATTATATTATTCGGTCCGAACTTGAGAAATGTCCGTAAAATCGGGCCGCCGAAAACGGACAATCATGCAGTCGGTCTCGTTCGTTCGAAAGACAGCCTAAACAATGACAAAATTCGGCTGCAAAGCTAAGTCAAATGAAAGATTATGTTTTAAAAAAAAGATAAAGAGCAGGAAATATTCAATAATCTTAAGATAATTAGGTACAAAGTTGGGTAGTTGCGAACGTAAAATGTGTCATCATAATCAACTTGACCGAACTTTTGAGCCTACCTCGCAAACTACTGAGCTGAGTTTCCTGGAAATTGGGGTTATCGAATTGACCAATGAAATCGCTTCGAACGAAACAGCGATCTTTCGATTTTATAAGATAGCAAATGTTTTTGAAATCGATTATTAAAAGTTTGGTCAAATCTGTCGTAAGATTTTATGTTTGAGATTCACATGAATAATTATAAATCTAATATTTAAAAATAAAAAATATTTTTGCTTAGCGAGTTGTGTTTCTGACATTACGTCTCACTTCCGGTCTCATTTTCATTCTTCCTGTTGCAAAGCGTAGCAGACGACAGACGATTTCGGTATGGTGTAAACATTTTCACTTCTTTACTTACGCCACGAATAGCAACGTATGCCACAACGTACGCCACAAAATAATGCTGGATTTTTGTGCCAAATGAGTTTAATAAAGCATATTAATCTCAAATTCATGTGTTCTACTTCTAGTAGAAAGAAAGAGAGACCATTTTTATTTAAACAACTTCAGCAGAATCATCACCATTTAAATATTTTTGAAATGGTGCGTGTCAAACATAAAATATTACAACAAACAAAGACCAGTAATAATTGTTATTTAAGCTTAAAATAGCATATTTTAGTGTCTAACACTTTGCTTTTGAACCTTTTTATGAAAATAATAACTTTTAGGTCAATTTATCAATTTGAAGAGAAAATACTGGCACTTAATTATTGTAATATTTTATGTTTGTTACGGCCACAATTCCCACATTCAAACTAATTTTTCTCAAAAAACCACCCAACAAGTTATCTTTTTGCTGCACAGCATGATAAAATATACTTTACACTTTCACTTAATGTAAGTCTTGGCATTACAATGTAAAGTTGATTTTTAAGGGTGCCTGTCCACATTCACTGATTCAGTGCACACCTTTTGGCACTGAGTCATATGCGAAGAGTTAGGGTTAGGGATAGGTTTAGGGTCAGTTTAGTGTCGAATACACAACAGATGAAATTTGATAGTACGTCATGATTGATTTTGCACGTGTATGTGCAGACATGTTGAGAACGTATCCATTTTGAGAATGCCACACCAGAAGATACTGGCAATAGTCGCGATGGAAGTCTGTGCTAGGCCTAGTCAATTATGATATTCAATTAGTCAAACTTCTTACTCATGAGAATACTATTAATGCCACTTTTTTTTTAACACCGTTCACAGGGAATACGATGATTAAACTTAAAGGTAAATTATTTGGAATCCTGGCAATGATGAATTTCTTCAAAATCTAAATAATATTCTCTATTTCGCAGATGGAATGATTTTTTATGTCTGATCTGTTGAAGAACATTAACAATAGTGCATGTATTGTAATTTAGAAATATATGGCAATGATTCTCTAGACATCAGAAGCAGTCTTGTTAAATGTCATTATGACCAGTTTAGTAGTTTTATGTTTTGTTTTCAAGCACTCCATTAAAAAAAACACCAACATATTGATGACGATATAGCAAAATCTGCGCTTTCGCCCATAAGACTTAGAGTTCCGTCGCAACTATTGCCAGTATTGGCACATGCGACATATTGATCCTGATCCTGAAGAGAAGCAGCCTTTTTAGCAGCTTTTTATTGAATGTATCTCCGTTATAAGCGGAAATGGAGTTGTCAAACCTGTTTTCCTTATGGATTTGCCCATAATTATTACGTTTTGATACCTCCGATTACGCTTTTACGGTCAGCAACAAAAAATTCTGCATTTCCGCTGAACTGGAGTGTGAAAAAAAAAGAAGAAGAAATTGATAGAAAGCATATTGTTTGAACGGTACTTGGCATTATTGTCAGCTATCAAAGCTTGTGATGTCCCTTGAATCGTTACTTCTGGTCAGTCCGCTTCCTGTTTACAAACCCAGGCTGCCATTTTCATAGGTGTGATCGCAAGTATAGCGAAAAAACAATAAATAATAATAATAATAATTTAATTCATTTTAGAAAAGTGACGCCTGTCCCTCGCGAGGCTCCAGGCGCCATTACAAAGATAAAAACCAACAGGTTTAAGAAAGAAGAAAAAGGAGACATACAAGATTAAAACATAAAAAATAAAAAAGAACTTTGACATCGTAAGAACAAGATATCATTAGAAAACATTAAAATTAAATACATGCAGGGAACATATACCCCCAGCCCCTCCACTCTCTCTCCATCCCCTTCCCCTCCCTCCCCCCCCTTCACCCTGCGCTGTCTCCCCCCCTAAAAAAAACAACGCCCTCCACTCTCTCGCGCCTTCTTCTCACTCACACACACACACACACACGCACGCACGCACGCACTCACCTACACACACGCAATCACACACTTACCGCTTGGGATAAGACATGTAAGCGTCGTCATGTGAATATCGCACCCACCCACCCAACAAACATTTTGAGAGAAGTGGAAGTTTGGTTTTGGACGGCAAATTGTAATAGCGTTGTGTGCGTGCGTGTTGGCTCCACACACACACACACACACGCTCTTGTATAACAAAAGTTCCAACGGTAAGGTAAAATCCTGCTGGAAGGATTTCTCAGCCGGCAAAATTACTGACAGATGCCTCAAATTACTGATTTCAGAGCTTAGATATACTGACAGTGAAAATTTTGGGGAAACAGGTCTGAGTTGTAGTTGTTGTTATTGATCAGCAATTGGGATTGGACAGACAAAATCCTGTTACTGTGTTAGAAACAGAGCTTCATATTGTCAGGGCCTGGGTCAAATTTCATTTTGTACAGCCAGAGATCACCATGACCCATCAGTTCTAAAAGCAATCTGAAACTCGGACACATTAATGGCCCATTACACTTGTTACGTAAAGACAAAGTGTGTCGCTTAAATGATATAATTTTATAAAGGATCCTGTATAATGAGAGAGAGAGAGAGAGTTTGTTTTTTAAGCAAAATAAAAAAAGAGTGGGCCGTGTGTGCATGTATTGGTGAATTCCTTCCTGCTGCTTGTTGACATTTTCATTAGTTTCTGCGAGGGTGAGGTGTTATCAGAGTGTGACAGTGCTGGTGAATGAGGGTGGATGTCTTTGTGAGTGAGAATCATGTTATTTTTGTTACTTTATTTCTTTGCACTGGAATGTTGGTAGTATGACTATCTTGTTGATTTTAATGCATGTTTTTAATGTTGATTTTAAATGTTGCTACTGTAAAGCGCATCGAGCACACTAGTTACTACTGTATGGATTTTAGCGCTATACGAAATAAAATTATTATTAGTATTATTACTGTGGAAATCGACCACTGATTTTTTAGGCCCAACGTTTGAAAACAAGATGAAACTCTGTAGAAAATGTTCAGACATTGACTGAGAAATGATTTGATTTTGAATTGCACATTGATTGTGCAGAAGAGGAAAGTGTATCGCCTGCTAAAGCAGAACTACACCAAGAAGTTTGCAGCCTTGTCAGAGACGTCGGGCGGTGAGAGCAAAGCGCAGGGCATTCATAGTGATCTGCAGCAGGTCATCAGCTATACACGATGGGTCATGCAGCCTCTGCTGTCTCCCAACTATGTGGTTATACCGGTAAGTGTGTGTGTCTCTCTGTCAGTGTTAGTCTCTGTGTCTCACTCTGTGTCTCTCTCTCTGTGTGTGTTTAGTGTGTGTGTGTGTAGACATGATTGTGCTGTCTGTTTATCAATATATGTACAGTTTGTCTGTCTGAACTTGAGCTCTTACTTTCTCTCTTCAGTCTTTGTGTTCTCTCTCTCTCTCTCTCTCTCTCTCTCTCTCTCTCTCTCTCTCTCTCTCTCTCTCTCTCTCTCTCCCCCCCCCCCCCCCCCCCCCCCCCCCCCCCCCCCCCCCCCCCCCCCCCCCCATGCTGCCTTTCCGTCTGTAGTGTACATGCAGAGCTTCAGATTGTCAGTGGGCCTGGGTGATTGACGGTGATTTGACCCCTCATTTTGTGCACCCAGGGGTCATCTGACCCATGAAGTTTGCAATAAAATGTAAGTGACACATCGCTGGCCGCTTATTTTGGAAATTGACCCCTCAATTTCTGTGTAATCAGGGGTCATACGACCCATGAAGTTTGAACACAATCTGAAGTTCTATTTATCTCTTAATCCCCCCCCACACACACACACACACACACACACACACATACACACCCCCCCCCCCCTCTCTCTCTCTCTCTCTCTCTCATCTCTCTCTCTCTCTCTGGGTAGAATGAATAAAATCATTAAAATAGTTTGAATGTCTTTTGAACAAAAGCAAAACACAAAACTGGTGCGCTTTATGTCTGTTGTTTTGTTTTTTGTGGACAGAAACTAATCACGGTGGATGAACAGTTAGTGACCAGTATTATCAAACATGTCAGCAGCCAGCGACCAGGTATGCTGTTGTCTTGTATTACTATTTACAGTGGAACCTCCCTTATAAGACCTCCCATTATAAGACTCCCTCCCATATAAGACCTACTTCTCTGAGACATTGCCCTTCTTTGTAAGTATTAAAATTACCTCCCTTCTAAGACCCCTCCCTTTAAGACCTCATTTTGGATGATTTTTGAAGGTCTTATAAGGGAGGTTCCACTGTACTGGTGTTAGTGGAAAGTTTTGTCCTTTGTTTCATTTATTTTTATTTTTTTTGGCCTCCAAAGTCTGAAGTCATTCTGGATAGACTATTGTGTGTAGAGAAAGCTGGTCTCTTATTTAGACTGAAGGATTGCGGGTCAGAGTCAGAATGAGAATCCCTTTCCGAATTCATGATGTTGTGTCCTTGGGAAAGATAGTCTACTCCCATTTCCCTCACTCCATGCCAGCCGTTAATGGGTACCTCACTTTAGTTGGGTAGGTTAAAGCCAGCGCGGTACTATTTAAACAAGCAGTAGGCTAAAAATGTCAGTTTCTGCTTGGCGCTCGCAGCCACAACAGCAACATAAATGTGCATGGAGCGCAGATAGAAGCTGTTAAACAGTTCACATCTGGGGTCAGTCATCAGTAGTGAAGGATCCAAACCAGAAATCATTGCAAGGACAGCAAAGACAACAGCAGCATTGTCCAGATTGAAACCTCTGTGGAAGGACAGAAACATCCAATTTTCATACCAACTAGGGTGGGTTTTGCATGATGCAAGCATTCTCCCCGTTGTGAAAGGTAAGACATTTTTTACTGGTTCTATGTGATTTATTTAATTTTTATGTTTTTGCCCCTGTAATGGGGGGATTGTTCCCTTTTTAAGTTTTCTCAGATGGTAAGCAAAACCTGGAGCCTCCAATGACCCCTGATTACACAGAAAGCGCGTATTCATTTATTGTTTTTGTGGGCAGAAAGCCAGCACCAATCTATTTACTTTTGCCCCAACATTTGTCCCGGTCTGCCCCCCTGTCCCTCACGGTTCCCCCCCTGAGGGGTCGAAATCTTTGTCCCCCCCCCCGGGTCACTCCCAATCAAAATTTCGTTCACGCACGGCCCCCCCCCACAGCGCAATTTGCGGGGTGGCCGAAGAGCTTTTGTTTACTTTGTATTGGGATTATTATTTTATGTTAGAGATTAAGATATGAATTAAGAAGAGAGAGAGAGATTACACAAAGACTTTAGAGAGAAAGTAAGAGCTCAAGTTAAGTATAGACAAACTGTACATATTAAAAAAATTGATAAAACAGACAGCACAATCATGTCTACACACACACACACTAACACACACATAGTTTTAGACACAGAGCTTGAATAAGAACCACAGAGAATGACATCAATGCCTGGTCACTGACACACTAGACACATCAACACTTACCGGTATAACCACATAGTTGGGAGACAGCAGAGGCTGCATGACCCATCGTGTATAGCTGATGACCTGCTGCAGATCACTATGAATGCCCTGCGCTTTGCTCTCACCGCCCGACGTCTCTGACAAGGCTGCAAACTTCTTGGTGTAGTTCTGCTTTAGCAGGCGATACACTTTCCTCTTCTGCACAATCAATGTGCAATTCAAAATCAAATCATTTCTCAGTCAATGTCTGAACATTTTCTACAGAGTTTCATCTTGTTTTCAAACGTTGGGCCTAAAAAATCAGTGGTCGATTTCCACAGTAATAATACTAATAATAATTTTATTTCCCATATAGCGCTAAAATCCATACAGTAATAATCAATGCCTAGTGTGCTCGATGCGCTTTACAAACAGCAACATTAATATTAAAATCAACCATTAAAAAAACATGCATCAAAAATCAACAAGATAGTTCCCCAATATACTACCAACATTCCATGGCCGCAAAAGAAATAAAGTAACAAAAATAAGCATGATTCTCACATCACAAAGACATCCACCCTCATTCACCAGCACTGTCACTCTCTGATATACACTCTCATCCCTCGCAGAAACTAATGAAAATGTCAACAAGCAGCAGAAAGGAATGCACCAATTACATGCATACACAAGGCCCACTCTTTTTTAAATTTTGCTTAAAAAAAAAACTCTCTCTCTCTCTCCTCTCATAATACATCATTATACAGGATCCTAAGTTAAATTATATCATTTAAGCGACACACTTTGTCTTTACGTAACAAGTGTAATGGGCCATTAATGTGTCCGAGTTTCAGATTGCTTTTAGAACTGATGGGTCATGGTGATCTCTGGCTGTACAAAATGAAATTTGACCCAGGCCCTGACAATATGAAGCTCTGTTTCTAACACAGTAACAGGATTTTGTCTGTCCAATCCCAATTGCTGATCAATAACAACAACTACAACTCAGACCTGTTTACCCAAAATTTTCCACTGTCAGTATATCCAAGCTCTGAAATCAGTTAATTTGAGGCATCTGTCGGTAATTTTGCCGGCTGAGAAATCCTTCCAGCAGGATTTTACCTTACCCGTTGGAACTTTTGTTATACAAGAGCGTGTGTGTGTGTGTGTGTGTGGAGCCAACACGCACGCACACAAACGCTAATTACAATTTGCCGTCCAAACCAAACTTCTATGTCTCTCGAAATTTTTGTTGGGTAGGTCATGGCGTTGCGATAGTTCACTTGACGATCCGCTTGCGACATGCTCTACATGGGTCTTATTCCCAAGCGGTAAGTGTGTGAATCGATTATGCGTGTGTGTAGTGTGTGTGTGAGTTGCGTGCGTGTGTGTGTGTGTGAGTGAGTAAAAAGGCCAGCGAGAGAGAATGGAGGGCGTTTGTTTTTTTAAAGGGGGGGAGACAGCGCGGGGTAGAGGGAGGGGAGGGAGGGGAACCGGATGGAGAGAGAGTGGAGGGGCTCACGCGGGGGTATATGTTCCCTGCATGGTATTTAATTTTAACTGTTTTCTAATGATAATCTTGTTCTTACTATGTCAAAGTTCTTTTTTATGTTTTAGGTTTTTAAAATCGTTTGTATGTCTCCTTTCTCTTCTTTCTTAAAACTGTTGGTTTTTATCTTTGTAATGGCGCCTGGAGCCTCGCGAGGGACAGGCGTCACTTTTCTAAAATGAATATAATTTATTATTATTCACTTCCCATTATTTATTGTTTTTTCGCTATACTTGCGATCACACCTATGAAAATGGCAGCCTGGGTTTGCAAACAGGAAGCGGATCGACCGGAAGTAACGATGCAAGGGACATTACTAGCTTTGATAGCTGATGATAATGCCAAGTACCGTTCAAACAATATGCTTTATATCAATTTCTTCTTCTTCTTTTTTTTTTCTTTCACTCCAGTTCAGCGGAAATGCAGAATTTTTTGTTGCTGACCGTAATAGCAGCGTAATCAGAGGTATCAAAACGTAACAATTACGGACAAATCCATAAGGAAAACAGGTTTGACAAACTCATTTTTTTTTTTGCCTTATTTCCGCTTATAACGGAGATACATTCAATAAAAAGCTGCTAAAAAGGCTGCTTCTCTTCAGGATCAGGATCAATATGTCGCATGTGCCAATACTGGCAATAGTTGCGACGGAACTCTAAGTCTTATGGGCGAAAGCGCAGATTTTGCTATATCGTCATCAATATGTTGGTTGTTTTTTTAATGGAGTGCTTGAAAACAAAACATAAAACTACTAAACTGGTCATAATGACATTTAACAAGACTGCTTCTGATGTCTAGAGAATCATTGCCATATATTTCTAAATTACAATACATGCACTATTGTTAATGTTCTTCAACAGATCAGACATAAAAAAATCATTCCATCTGCGAAATAGAGAATATTATTTAGATTTTGAAGAAATTCATCATTGCCAGGATTCCAAATAATTTAAATTTTAGTTTAATCATCGTATTCCCTGTGAACGGTGTTAAAAAAAAAGTGGCATTAATAGTATTCTCATGAGTAAGAAGTTTGACTAATTGAATATCATAATTGACTATAGCCTAGCACAGACTTTTTGCCATCGCGACTATTGCCAGTATCTTCTGGTGTGGCATTCTCAAAATGGATACGTTTCTCAACATGTCTGCACATACAACGTGCAACAAAAATCGTGCGATCATGACGTACTATCAAATTTTATCCTTTTGTGTATTTCGACACTAAACTGACCCTAAACCTATCCCTAACCCTAACTCTTCGCATATGACTCAGTGCCAAAAGGTGTGCACTGAATCAGTGAATGTGGACAGGCACCCTTAAAAATCAACTTTACATTGTAATGCCAAGACTTACATTAAGTGAAAGTGTAAAGTATATTTTATCATGCTGTGCAGCAAAAAGATAACTTGTTGGGTGTTTTTTTGAGAAAAATTAGTTTGAATGTGGGAATTGTGGCCGTAACAAACATAAAATATTACAATAATTAAGTGCCAGTATTTTCTCTTCAAATTGATAAATTGACCTAAAAGTTATTTTCATTTTCATAAAAAGGTTCAAAAGCAAAGTGTTAGACACTAAAATATGCTATTTTAAGCTTAAATAACAATTATTACTGGTCTTTGTTTGTTGTAATATTTTATGTTTGACACGCACCATTTCAAAAATATTTAAATGGTGATGATTCTGCTGAAGTTGTTTAAATAAAAATGGTCTCTCTTTCTTTCTACTAGAAGTAGAACACATGAATTTGAGATTAATATGCTTTATTAAACTCATTTGGCACAAAAATCCAGCATTATTTTGTGGCGTACGTTGTGGCATACGTTGCTATTCGTGGCGTAAGTAAAGAAGTGAAAATGTTTACACCATACCGAAATCGTCTGTCGTCTGCTATGCTTTGCAACAGGAAGAATGAAAATGAGACCGGAAGTGAGACGTAATGTCAGAAACACAACTCGCTAAGCAAAAATATTTTTTATTTTTAAATATTAGATTTATTCATGTGAATCTCAAACATAAAATCTTACGACAGATTTGACCAAACTTTTAATAATCGATTTCAAAAACATTTGCTATCTTATAAAATCGAAAGATCGCTGTTTCGTTCTGAAGCGATTTCATTGGTCAATTCGATAACCCCAATTTCCAGGAAACTCAGCTCAGTAGTTTGCGAGGTAGGCTCAAAAGTTCGGTCAAGTTGATTATGATGACACATTTTACGTTCGCAACTACCCAACTTTGTACCTAATTATCTTAAGATTATTGAATATTTCCTGCTCTTTATCTTTTTTTTAAAACATAATCTTTCATTTGACTTAGCTTTGCAGCCGAATTTTGTCATTGTTTAGGCTGTCTTTCGAACGAACGAGACCGACTGCATGATTGTCCGTTTTCGGCGGCCCGATTTTACGGACATTTCTCAAGTTCGGACCGAATAATATAATAATGCATAAAGATACGGTGCTGTGATTGTCTATATTATGTATTTAATCATTCATACACACGCTCAAACAAGTGTTGCAGCGCAGACTGTTTTTAAAATGATTTTTATTCATGATCAAAGTCCACCACCATCATCGTGCGCACCTTTTGGCATTGACTGATTGAGTCTATATATATATATATATGCGCAGACATGTTTCAAGAGAACAAATCCATTTTGAGAACGTCACACCGATAATGACGGGTAATGTCCACCTGCCGTAACCACCGGCAATTATTGACACATGTACTAGGGTTAAAAGAATTTATGCTTACACCGGTAATGTCCACCTGCCGTATCCACCGGCAATTATAACCGCATGTACTAGGGTTCAAAGAATTTATGCTTCGACGCATAGTACCAGATCCAGATCCAGATCCAGCAAGCCTACACCTTTGCTTGTGTCTGGACTGGAGTTCGAACACTCCTGTTTAGAGTTAGTCAGTGTTACACTTGTTACAGTGTTAGTGTTTGAACACTCCTGTTTAGTCAGTGTTAGGTCTAGTCAGTGTCAGTGTTACTGTTACTGTTAGTGTTTTACTATTTTTTCACCGATTGCAAAAGAACTTTCGTGAAGCATCCAACATCACTAAAAATAAGGTTTACTTTTAATGTCCATAAAATGAAAACTTACCTCTGAATCGGCAACAACAAGGGAACAATTTCCCTCTCCGCGATATTGCCAAGCCATGCCTGAAAAACTTTCATTCCATTTTCTAACAGTGCAACCTTTTGCATTCTCCTTCATTGAAGAGTTAGGCTATTGACCAAAAGTGGTTGTCTTTGTCTAGGGTTACTCACCCTTGTCACGTGACATCACTTCAGTGCCCTATTTCGGTGTACGGGGGCGGGGCTTGTAATAGTAGTAGTAGTGATAAGGGCTTGATATGGGCCTCGCGGCCCTTGTATGCCCTATCATTCTTCTTATATCTTGATTTTTTTAAATTTGAGTATTTGTATTGGTGGTTCTTTTTTTCTTCCTTTCTTTCTTTTTGCTTGCTTCCTTCCTTCCTTCTTTTTTTTTCTTCCCTTCTTTCTTTCTTTGTTCATTTCTTTCTTCTTTTTTCCTTTCTTCCTTCCTTCCTTTCTTTTCTTTCTTTCTTTCTTTTCTTTGTTTCTTTCTTTTGTCCTTTTTTTCCTTCCTTCCTTCCTTCCTTCCTTCCTTTCCTTTCTTTCTTTCTTTCTTACTTCCCTTCTTTGTTTTCTTTGTTCTTTCTTTCTTTCTTCCTAGCTTTCTTTCATTTTTTCCTTTCTTCCTTCATTTTTTCTTTGTTTCTTTATTCCCTTCCTTCCTTCCATCCTTTCTTTCTTTTTCTCCTCTTTTCTTTCTTGCTTTCCCGTTTCTGCCTTCATTCCTTTCCTCTGTCTTTCTTTCTTTTCTTTGTTCTTTCAATCTTCCTGCCTTCCTTTCTTCTTTTATTTCTTTCCTTCTTTCTTCTTTCCTTCCTTCCTTCCTTTTTTTCTTTTTTTTTTGTTCGTTCTTTCTTCACTTCTTTTTTTGCATTTGTTCTTTTTTTTTTCTTTTCGTTCTTTCTTCCTTCCTTCCTTCCTTTCTTTTCTTTCTTTCAATATATCTTTCTTTCCTTCTTTTTTCTTTCTTTCTTTCTTTCTTTCTTTCTTTCTTACTTCCTTTCTTTCTTTTCTTTCTTTCTTCTTACTCCCTCCCTCCCTTTCTTTCTTTCTATCTGTGAGGGGAAAAAATGTTCACGACGATGGCTCCAAAATGTTATTTATCGAATACACGTGCTTTATCTACGATTTGCACGTTGTAGAACCGTAATATGAGCGAATATTCAATGTGGTGTGAACGTTATTAGTCCGTTTTAATGTGCTGTATTTTCACTAAAAACTCGTCATTGTATAAAAGTAATGTTATCTAATGATGTAGAGTTGATTTCGAAAAAATAATCTGTCAAAACAAGGAATTAACCTGTAGTGGTGTGCTTGTGCCTGAAGTACACCTTTTAAAATTTATAATAACTAGCACAACTCCGAGTACTGGTAACGCCTAGTAATGGTAACTAGTAACGGTAACGCCAAGTACTGGTAATGCTGAGTACAGCAAATTTGAAGCGATTCGGTTAAGAAACGGCGGAGTTATAAGGCCCCGTTTCCTGTTGGCGCTGCTCTGAGAGTGACGCGCTCTCCATAGTAACGGTAACGCCTAGTAATGGTAACGCCAAGTACTGGTAACGCTGAGTACAGCAAATTTGAAGCAATTCGGTTAAGAAAAGGCGGAGTTATAAGGCCCCGTTTCCCGTTGGTGCTGCTCTGAGAGTGACACGCTCTCCCTAGTAATGGTAACGCCTAGTAACGGTAACGCCAAGTACTGGTAACGCTGAGTACAGCAAATTTGAAGCGATTCGGTTAAGAAACGGCGGAGTTATAAGGCCCCGTTTCCCGTTGGCGCTGCTCTGAGAGTGACGCGCTCTCCCCAATTCTCTTCAAATTTGCTGCCAGGCTTTGCCCAGATCACAGCAAGCCTGACAGCAAATTTGAAGCAATTCGGTTTGAAAAAACGGCGGAGTTATAAGGCCCGTTTTGTGTTTCAGACAGACAGACACACACACACACACACACACACACACAGACAGACAGACAGACAGACAGACAGACACACACTTGCCTTTTTATTATATGACTAGCGCAACGCCGTGTACCAGTAATGCCTAGTAACGGTAGCGCCAAGTACTGGTAACGCTGAGTACAGCAAATTTGAAGCGATTCGGTTAAGAAACGGCGGAGTTATAAGGCCCCGTTTCCCATTGGCGCTGCTCTGAGAGTGACACTCTCTCCCTAGTAACGGTAACGCCTAGTAACGGTAACGCCAAGTACTGGTAATGCTGAGTACAGCAAATTTGAAGCGATTCGGTTAAGAAAACAGCAAAGTTATAAGGCCCCGTTTCCCATTGGCGCTGCTCTGAGAGTGATGCGCTCTCCCTAGAAACGGTAACGCCTAGTAGCGGTAACGCCAAGTACTGGTAACGCTGAGTACAGCAAATTTGAAGCGATTCGGTTAAGAAACTGCGGAGTTATAAGGCCCTGTTTCCTGTTGGCGCTGCTCTGAGAGTGACGCGCTCTCCCAATTCTCTTCAAATTTGCTGCCAGGCTTTGCCCTGGCCACAGCAAGCCTGACAGCAAATTTGAACGATTCGTTTAAGAAAAGGCGGAGTTATAAGGCCCCGTTTTCCATTGGCGCTGCTCTGAGAGTGTTGCGTCTCCATAGTAACGGTAACACCAAGTACTGGTAACGCTGAGTACAGCAAATTTGAAGCGATTCGGTTAAGAAACGGCGGAGTTATAAGGCCCCGTTTCCCGTTGGCGCTGCTCTGAGAGTGACGCGCTCTCCCGATTCTCTTCAAATTTGCTGCCAGGCTTTACCCCGGCCACAGCAAGCCTGACAGCAAATTTGAAGCGATTCGGTCAAAAAACGGCGGGGTTATAAGGCCCGTTTTGTGTTTCAGACACACACACACACACAGACACACACACACTTGCCAAATTATAATATGGTTCGTTCTGTAATTAACGTATAACACTGTTTAACACCAATGACTATCTTCCGATTGTGGAACCTGGATGGAATTCCTCTTCTTAGCTCAGGTACTACAGATGTTCTGAATTTGAAATGGATTGAATTTAAGACAAGTGCTGGTAAGGATAATGGCATGGTGATAGTCGTGAAGCTGAGAGAGGGGGCTTACTCCTCGATGTTTTAAAAACCTTTTCTGCTGGCTACTGATTATAAAATAAAACACATGCAAAAAAGCTAACAAATAAAAACGAACAGAATTCAGGCACACAGCCTCAAAAGCATCCATGTATTTACTATCCATCTTTTACGATACGAACAAGTATGGAACGGAATGTAGGCCTTTTTTGTGATTAAAAAATAGAGTTCAGCGACACACACACACTCTGTCGTGTCTGTGTCTCTCTCTGTGTTGTGTGTGTGTGTGTGTGTGTGTGTGTGTGTGTGTTGTGTGTGTGTGTGTGTGTGGTGTGTGTGTGTGTGTGTGTGTGTGTCCATCTTTTAGAGAGAGAGAGACGAGAGAGAGAGAGAGAGAGTTTCAGAGAGAGAGAGAGAGAGAGAGAGTTTGAGAGTGGTGTGTGTGTGCTTTGACAGAGTTGGTGGAGACAGAGGAGAGAGACCAGAAGAGAAGAGAGAGAGAAGAGAAGAGAGGTAGGGGAGAGAGAGATCAGATAGGAGAGTGAGAGAGAGACAGAGAGAGAGAGACAGAGATAGCTCACTCTGTTGTGTGTGTTTGTTATGTGTCTGTGTCTGTGTGTCTGTGGGTGTGTCTGTGTGTGTGTGTGTGAGGGAGAGAGAGAGAGAGAGAGAGAGAGAGAGAGAGAGAGAGAGAGAGAGAGAGAGAGAGAGAGAGAGAGAGAGAGAGGAGGAGAGAGAGAGAGAGAGAGAGAGAGAGAGAGAGTAATTTTAGTTGAAGGAAGTTAAATTGAAGAGCTCACACAGAGCCAGAGGAGTAAAAGGGTTACAATATGAACATTCTAAGAAAAAACATTTTATTACTGCAACTGAACAGGGCGAAGAGAATTTTTAAAAACTTACAGCAAGAAGCACAATTCTATATCTTCACAGTTTCCACTGTGACAGGCACTAGCACAGGAAAACAAAATAAAAAAAGTCAAGATGTGCCACCCCCCCCCCCCCTACATTTCTCGGTTAATTCCAAAAACGGAATGAAACCGAGAAATGCAGGGGTTGGGGGGGGGGGGGGGTACGTCTTTACCGTTACCTGTTAAAAGGCATATTACCAAAGACACTGTATTTAAGTTTTCTGATATCACCTACCTTATTTGTAGCGATGGAGAATCGTCTTGAATTTCTACCTTCAACTCTGTAATATGAGCTTTCAGGTTTTTGCTTTCTGCTTGTTCATATAAAATTTATCTTTCTATTCTCTGGCGAGTGTTTGTTTTTTGTTTTCGTTTGTGCTTTCTTTCTACAAAATTGTTCGTTTCAATGTTTAAAACTTCTTCTTCTTCTTCTTTCGTTGCTAACTTAACTAATAGAGTCGTTTGGAAGATGCTTTAGGCTTTTGCTCTGAAACTGAAAGTAAAATGAAAATTAATTTAGTCAGTGACCATGACCATTTGGTTCTTGTGTTTTTTCTCTTGTATTGTGGTTGGTCAGTTCTCGGTTCTTTCCATTTTTTCAGTCTTGCCTTTCTTACTGCAGATTGAATACTTCATCCTCTATCGTTTTGCTATATTTAACACTAATTTTCATCCATTTACATAACTAAACACATGCATTCAATAATAGTAGAAGATAAAGGCAAGACGGGGAAAAAACGCAATGAACCAGGGGCGAGTTTCTCTAGATAACGGTCGCCGCGCGAATAACGCTCACGCCAAACGGGGCCTAAGAAACACTTTAGAAAGCGTTTGCGGAAGAATATTACAAGCTCTTGTCTGATTGGTCATTTAAAAAAAAAAAATTAAACAAACTTTAATGGACCAATCAACAACAAGAAACCGTATTCACCCCCTACTAGTTCCGGATAGTTCGCCGCTTGTCACCTTTCGACCGAGAGCAAAACGCCATGCGAACTATCGGCAAACGAAGGGTACGTGTTTCTTAGACCGTTTTTGCCGATTTGAGCGAGCGCGACGAAACGTTAGCCCTTGTGAAACTCGCCCCAGGACTGTGACTGAAAAAATGGAAAGAACCGAGAAATGGAGGAGGAGGGGGGCGGGGCATCTTTACCTTTACCCGCCTTTTACATACATAGGCCTAAACGATAGGAGTTCACTAACGCAAGAGATCTCAGTCACAAGTCTCGCTCAACATACCTCCTCAAGAACTTCACTATAATGCGATATATCCAATCAACCCATAGACAGTTTGGTCCTAACTCAGACCCATACGAAACGGACGAAAAGACACCTACTAAACTAATACATTAGGCCCTACACTCCGCTTAAATAGAAAGCTGGTCATAAGAAACCTTGAAGAAGAAGAAGAAACGCCTGAAGGTGCTAATGGGACCCAGATCGAGATGCACCAGCCATATCTGTCCTATCAACACAAGAGTAGCCCTGCTCCCGGCTGAAGTAGGGGAAGACGGGGTAAAAAAGCCCATGGGCGGGTAAGAAGCCCATGCCAATGATCTCATGAAATAAAGAACTTTTCAGTCAACTTTGCACATGAGACGAATGCTAAACATTAACACTCGTCTCATGGGCAAACTGTGACTGAAATTTTCTTTTTTTGATGAGATCATTGGCATGGGCTTCTTACCCGCCCATGGGCTTTTTGCCCCGTCTTACCCTACTGTTGTTCTATGTCGATCAGTAGAAAGTCAGTTATAACGAAATTCCCGGCTTATAAAACACACACCATTAACTCCCCATGCAAAAGTGCAATTCAGCATGTAAGAAATGTTCGTACAGCTAAAAGTAAATTCGTACCTTAATTAACCATACTAAGAAGTAAGTGTTCATTATTTTTTCTTAATCTGGGAAAGATTATCTCATGATAACCATGGCAACTTCTTTAAGCCTAGATACATTTTTTTGTTGTGTTATCAGTTTGTACACACGCCGGTTCGGAATCGTTGATTGCTACATCATGATTAAATTCTTAACAAGGGAGAGAGAGAGAGAGAGAGAGAGAGAGAGAGAGAGAGAGAGGAAGAGAGAGGAGAGAGAGAGAGAGAGAGAGAGAGAGAGATAGAGGAGAGAGAGAGAGAGAGGGAGAGAGAGAGAGAGAGAGATATATTCCCTACTGAAGCAGTGAATGATCTTTGATGACACACAGCACAGGAGAATAACAAGATTATTTGAGGTCCGCTTTCTCACAAAAATAATAGGACACAATTCCACTTCCTCCATGATACATTAGGATAATTGTCGTGTCAAGGGTCAGGACAATAGGACATTTGCAATTTTAACCCTTTCACCGCCAGCCATATTTCAGCCAAAAAAATGACATGAAATGTACCTGGGTAGAGAATAAAATCCACCGGCAGTATTGGGGATTCTTCTGTGACATATATAAAATAAGGTCTATCCTTACTTCCCAAGACTAAGACAATACGGTCTTTGGATAATAGACCCCAATTTGATGCCTTTTAGTGACATAGGTATTATAATAACTTTGGTGCTAAAATGCGACTTTGGCGGTGAAAGGGTTTAATATGTCAATGTCCGGAAAATGACAGAAATGTGCATCACTGAAACTGATAATTTTCAATCTTATATCTATTTTCGAAATCTGTCTGTCTGTCTGTCTGTGTCCCTTATGCACGGCCACAGTTCTCAACCGATCGACACCAAATTTGGCATCAAGCATCCTTGGCACCCTCCGAAGGTCATGCCGTCCTTACTTTTCGGAAACCTCCGCCAAGGGGTCGTGGGGAGGGGGGGGGCATCACACGGCAAGTGTTTGCGTGAGAGGGGATGAGGTGCTGAGGGGGTCTGTGGGGGGGTTGGGGGGTGGGCTGGAGGGGAGGGGGATGGGGGTTGGGGAGGGGAGGAGGGGAGGGGAGGAGGGGGTCTGGGGGGAGGGGGGTCTGGAGGGGTGAGGGGTGGGATGGTCGGGTGTGTGTGTGTGTGGGGGGTTCAGGGGGGTGGGCTGGAGGGGGCCACAGTTCTCAACCGATCGACACCAAATTTGGTATCAAGCATCCTTGGCACCCTCGGAAGGTCATGCCCTCCTTACTTTTCGGAAACCTCCGCCAAGGGGTCGTGGGGAGGGGGGGGGGACCACACGCAGCTCCACACGCACTTGCAGTTAGTAAATCCGAGCTGTTCGGGTTTGTTTCCTTTTTTTGTTTGTTTGTTTGTTCTTTTCTGTCTGTCCCAAGGATCTCCCGAACCGCTTGACCGAATCGCTTCAAATTTTGTGTGGTGGTGTGTCCCCATGAGAGGAATGCATTTGTGCAAATCTTTTTGCCATCCTGACCTTGAGGTTGGTGTATGACCTTGAAAACCGAAAATCGTTAAGGGGCCATAACTTCCACACCGCAGGTCCTACAGTCTTGAAACTAGGCATGGATGTACTTTCGCTTATGGCCGTTCTGATGATGGTGTACCAATGAAGGTCAATGTCAAGGTCAGGGAGATCGGTATGCCTTGAAAGTGGTAGGGGTCTAATGATTGGGTTTTACTGTCCCACTCATATCTCCCGAACTGCTTTACCGAATCGTTTCCAGTTTTGTGTGGTGGCATGTCACCATGAGAGGAAGGCATCCGCGCATAAATTATCGCCGTCATGACCTTCACCTTGGCGTATGACCTTGAAAACCGAAAATCTTTAAGGGGCTATAACGTCCACACCGTTGGTCTTAGGGACTTCAAGCTTGGCATGTAGGTACTTTGGCTTATGGTTGTTCTGATGATTGCATACCGATCAAGGTCAAGGTCAAGGTCATGGAGATCAGTAGGCCTTGAAAGTGGTAGAGGTCAAAAAATTGTATTTTCAGCCACAAAAGTAAAAATATAATATTTTGCGGACCCGGCGAAACCGGTACTCAGCGGTACCGGTACTTGGCGTTACCTGTACAAGGCGTTACCGGTACGGGGCGTTGCGCTAGTTTTAGTATATAAGCAGACATTTGAACCAGTGCACACACACACACACACATACACACACGCACGCACGCACACGCACACACGCACGCGCACGCACGCACGCACGCACGCACACACACACACACACATGATATACAGAGAGAGAGAGAGAGAGAGAGAGAGAAGAGAGAGAGAGAGGCTGAGAGAGAGAGAGAGAGAGAGAGAGAGAGAGAGAGAGAGAGAGAGAGTCAATTCTTCTTGAAATGATCAGAAGGTACGACTCCACCACCACTACCACCATCTTCACACACTCCGCCCAATGCTTCTTCTTTTTTTTGGGGGGGGGGGGGGGGGGGTACTTTTTACTCAATATAGATGAACAGTGTAGAAGCCCGGGCATATCAAGTCAACTTCTGAGTGAAAAAAACAACCCATTGTATCTGAAAAAGGATCTACCTTTGAAATAAATTATTCCTTCAAAGTACTTCCCCCCCCCCGCCCCTTTAAAAAAAAAAATGTAGACTTCAAAAGTTCACGGTTTACGCAGTTGCTGAAGCCTCAGTCGTGCAGCAGGGGAGGCCACCAAGGAAAATCAAAATTTTATTGGATGGAGTTTTGTCCCGCGGTAACTATGGCGGAGGGAAACTGGCGAACGTGAGGTGAGGTGAGTTAGCAGTTTCTTGTTAGGGAATGCAGAGAGCTGAATGTGAGTTGTTGACTGTTTAGACTAAAGAACATTTGTACTTTCTCATCCATTATAAATGCTGAAAATATTCTTCAACTTTCACCTGTTTCTTGCGCTCGAATGCTGTTGCAGTGCCAGTGGCTACCGGTTGCAGTTGCACTGAGTCGCTGACTGACTGAGAATGACTGATACGAATCTCAGATCTGAATCTGAACAACTCAACAAGTACGACCCATCTGAACTTTGGATTAAGAGCATTTTCATTGTCAATCGCACGGCCTTAGCAGCGACCGTCATCATCAATCAGATTTACTTCATTGTAACAAACATTTACAAAAAAGATTGTTGGTACAAATGATATGACCTATGCTATGACTAGTATGAGGAAAGACTTATTTATCTGCGGATACCTAGCCTAGAGTATAGAAGGCTCAGGGGTGATATGATTGAAGTTTATAAAATATGTCACCATTTATACGATTATTCCACTACTAACAGCCTACTAACTCTTTGTGAGGGTGATAGAACCCGTGGCCATAACTTTAAGCTGTACAAAAAAGATACTAGCACCAGACTAGCACAAAACTTTTTTACTAACAGAGTAATAAATGCATGGAATAACCTTCCTGATGAAGCAGTTAATGCAAAGTCATTAAATTCATTCAAAAATATCATACACAAGTTTTTCCAAAACAAAATGTATTCAGTTAATATACAGATTTAAAGGAATAAAACACAGATGCCTTAGTAGTCATCAGTGAATGAAGCCAAACCAAATAAAAATCAAAAACATATTTAGAGGGCAAAAGGCTAAACAAAATAGCCTATAGTGCCATTTATGCTATGCCATGCTATGCTATTTGGCACGTCTCGATTAATGATATTAGAGAGAGTCTAGACATCGAGTTTGTAAGTTTTACACTAAAACAGCCCCTGGCCTAAGGCAAACTCATGATCAATGACGTCGTGTTGTCTGCATTCATTCACTCGGATTGCAGACGGCTTTTTAGCTAGGCCCAAAGAACTTGACTACTAGTGTGCCTGTTGCCAGTGTTGGTGGGATGGGTGTCACCATTTTTTTTTTTAACAGATCCACTCATCCAGTATCCACACTAGGTTTTATTTTATGTTTCCTTTCCTTTCCATTAGGCTACTTTTATCTCCTCAGCTTTCTTATTTCTTGTCTTCTTACTACTCCCCCCCCCCCCCCCCCCCCCCCCCCCCCCCAGTGCAGCAGAATCTTCAGCCTGATGAAGTTGGCTGCCTGAGGCGAAGAAGAAGAAGAAGAAATGTGGTGTTGGGAGAGAACGGATACTGGATACTGTGAAACAAAGGTCTATGGCCCACCCACCCCCTCCACACATACACACTTTGTTTTAGTTTTTTTTCACACACACTTTGCCCCAAATTAGTTTTCTAGTTATTTTATTTTCCGCATTGCCTCTTAA
>CM065687.1:7480145-7510145 GCA_017654935.2 Phymorhynchus buccinoides
CCTTTCTCTGTCTGTTCAGAAGAACAATGTCACAAACTCGTGACACACCCCCCTTCCGGAAAAGCACGTACTGGGTGAAAACACTCATCGTGTCGCAGCCTGGGACGTCGCCAAGTTGTCCTCTGAAGGTTTGGCTTGTGCAACCTTCCGCACTCTCTCTTCCTCTGGCAAAACATGTCCCCATTTGATGAAGTGACCAAGGGACGACACTTCGCTCTTGCTGGTCTCACACCTACTGGATCGGACCGCCAGACGGACTTCACGTAGCCGCCGGGAGATACGCCGGAGGACCTGCGCTTGTCTCTGGCAAAGTGGGTCCAATAAAAACCCTGCTGTACCCTCTCTTGAGTCCGGCGGGTGCTCATGTGTCCAACCAAGGGTGCGTCATGAGCCACTTTCTGCACCGATGGGGGTACAACAACTTGCTTGGCACCAGTGCGGTCGTTCTGATGGTGGCGGCAGAGTATCCCTTTCTCTTCCTGAATGAGATAGAGCTGGTCTTGGTAGCCCTAGGTTCAGCGTCCACTAACTCCGTCACCCTATCCAGCCGGCTGTCCTGCGACTGAGGTCTGCGGGGCACTTGTGGTGTCACTTCCTCCACAAACACTTCCAGTCCTGGCCGGACAATGGGTTGGAGTTCATCCACCTTCTTGGCCATGGCGCGAGTGACTGCGCCCACGTAGACCTTCTCGGGCAGAATAGACGCTAGAGTCTGCTCCGTCCCATCCTCGAAGCACACAGTATTCCCCAACAGCAATGAACACGCCGGTTGCTTAAGGGCCACTGCCCATACCTTGCCTTCGAAGTAAGGGGTGCACATCTCGACCAAGTAGGTAGGGCGACGACACACAAATTGGGCTTCAACTCCTGACACTTCGCACACCGGTCCTCTGGGCGCCCCAGATGGTACGAGCTCTTCGTCCACGAAAATGGCCGTAGCGCCGGTGTCTCTGACGCTGTCAACAACTTTTCCAGCCACTCTGGAGGGGAAGACAGGACATCCCTCCCTGCATGGTGAAGAAGCAAACTGGCTAAGGGCTTTCCAACTTCCGGAGGCCTTCCCATCCTGCGAACCGCTATTCTGGAAAGATGGTCTCCGCAACTCGGGACAGAACCTCCTAATATGCCCTAGGGTCCGGCAGTGGAAACACACCTTTTGGTTCTTTGTCGGTGATTTGGTTGGAGACGGAGGAGTAGTTTCCTGGAGAGGAGTGGAGTCAGGTGTATGACTATCTTTGGCAGATCCCCTGGAGGCGACAGTTCTCCTAGCCTCCGAGTAAGTCTCTGCGATCTCGATGGCAGCGTCGAATGTAGTCGGCTTCTTCTCACTCATCCGTATTCGGAGCTCAGGGGACACGGTGTTGTAGAGCTGCTCAATGAGGATTAAATCCTTCAGCTCGGCCTCAGAGAGCTCTTCCCAGTGCTTCAGTGCCTGACGAAGCCTTGTCCCAAACTGGTAGAAAGTTTCACTGGGCTCCTTCTTACCATTGCGGAACTTCCGGCGATAGGTCTCAGGCGAAAGGCGAAACTGTTGACGAAGAACCTTCTGTAAATTATCATAGGTCTCGTCCTCTCCCATCTTGAAACAGGCTTCCTTGGCTTTGCCGGTGAGGGAAGATGACAGATGGATGAGTTTCTCATCATCTGTTAAGAGGTAGATCTTAGCCATTTTCTCGAAATGTTCTAGGAACAAGTCAATATCTTCGCCGGGTTTCAGTTCTGGAAGCCTGAGTACAGGGGTCGACACCTTAGACCTGCTTCCTGACTCACGTCCTTGTTCCAGCTTTTCTCTCCTTCTCACTTCCTCTTGGCGAATCGCCTCACGTTCCTCTTTCTCTTCTCTCCACCTGCGTTCTTTCTCCTCTCTTTCCTCTCTTCTTAGTTCCCTCTCCAGCTTCATTTCCTCTCTCCATCGCTGTTCTTTCTTTTCTTCTTCTTCCTTCCTTCGTTGTTCTTTCTTTTCCTCTTCTCCTTCCTAAGTCTTTCCTTCTTCTTTTTCCTTCTTCTAAGCTGTTCTTTCTTTTCCTCTTCTTCTTTCCTTCTGTTGTTCTTTCTTTTCTTCTTCTTCCTTCTCGCTTCTTTCTCTTTCTTCCTCCTCCTTCCTAAGTCTGTTCTTGCTTTTCTTTTTCCTCTCTTCTAAGCTGTTCAATCTCAGCCATCTCTTCCCTTCTTTGCTGCTCCATCTGAGCCATGGCAGCCATGAACATGGAAAACTCGCTGTTTCCTTTCGAGGAAGGATGGTGCTCTCCAGGCTTCTCCTCTGTCGTGGCACCTGACTTAAGAAAGATTCCCCTACCACGACCTAGGCTAAGGGGAGTCGAAACTGGTCCAACCCTAGACCGTGCTCCTCCATGGTCAACTGCAGCATGGACAACCGGAGTGTGCATAGCCGTAGCCACAGAAGTCATGGAAGAAGATGGGGGTGAGGACACAACGGTAGTAACGACGGAGGTAGAAACAGCTGAGGGCGTAGTCGGTACAGAAGGATCCGTCGACAGGTCCCACATAGCCCCACTGCGCGACCTTAAATCATACTCGTGACTTGCCATTTTTTTTTTTTCAACACTAACGGTTATGTAACGAAGACGATGAATCGCAGTAACACACACTAACGCGCGCAGGAAATCCCACAAACTACGTCGAATTAAACCACACTAAACCAAACACTAACTAAACTACTCCGCATAAAGCTTTACCACACTAACCACTATTGCGCTAATTTACACAGCGTAGAACGCTTCTGCGACTAAACGACCCGCGTGGACAACAACCACGTTTGCACAAAAACCCTATTGCGCACCACGGGAGGCGGTCGCACGAACTACCTCAACGGCCAAACAGCGCACAGTAACTTCCTGCGGTAACTTTCTGCGGTAAAACTAACACACGATGTAGCTATGAACACACCCCAGTGTTTGAAAGCGTTATAAAAAACTACGGTTTGTGTTACACAAAAACGTTCCGGTTTATCCCAGCAAGTTTGCTCTATAGCACAAGCTACACTAAGCATAAACGCGTGCGCGCACAGGTTCACATGCAACTCAACAAATAACCAAGCGATGGAATAAAAAATGGTAACTCAATGCAAGACACAATCCAATGCACGGAACACAGCAATTCAGTGCAAATCAACTACAATGCATCAAAACCAAGAATTGTCTTGCAAAATAGAACCAGTCACAGACACGATAATAGTTCCAAGTGAATAGTCCGGGTTTAGTTTGCTAATTAAATATGCGCGTACATATATATGAACACAAAAAACAACAACACATTAATGAATTTTTAAATAAGACTAACACACACCAGCACTCAGTCAATGCATGCAAACTAGTGTGTCAAGGGAGGGAATCATTTCTCAGACTGAACAAGCCAAAGCTCAACCAGTCGAGATCTTTTTTGTTGTTGAAGGAACTAGAACTATTTCTTTTCCCCAGTTCTTTCCCCCCTTTATTCCTAACTAATCCCCTCTTTTAACCCCCTATTCCCAAAACAAACTAAGAAAAAACCCTAAACAAACTTTATCTCAGTTTGTTTTATAAACGCGTGTGCGCTCAAAACTTTAGAACACACACAAAGAAAACTATAAGTGGTCTTAAATAACTATATTTCACACGCTCTCCGACAAACAAGTAAACAAAACGAACACAACAAATTTTCCACTCAACCGGCCAAAAGACCTAAGCAATGAGGGAAAATCGGACCGCCTTGCCTCTACACGGTCTCCCAACCAACCACCCTTACATTCACACCCCAAACATTCACTGCCTTATCCCAGCGAACCTGCCGGCCTGGGACAGATGCGAGACAATCCCGGACGAGCCCAAGATGTCACGAAATCCCCCGCTCGATCCTGATCAGAGATCGGGAGAGGGAAATCGCGAACCCCGAGGAGAGTCTCGCACGCCCAGACAGACAAACTCACAGGAGAAGGCACACGCGCACACCAGAAGTACAATACAAAACAAGACTATTTATTATAAGCAAGCACACACACACACTTACACAATTCAATACACTCAATGTTCAACAAATTATCTACACAATTTACATGGCATTCAAAAGTTTGTCCAAAGAATAAACTAAAGCCGGCAACTTAACTGAATAACTAAAAGAGAGTTTGTAAGCAGAAACACAAAATTGAAGGGAAAAACGACGAAAGGGCAGACGAAGAAAAGAAGTCCAACAAAAACAGCAGAGCGTCCGAAGAAGAAGACAAAAGGGGAAAACAAAAGTCAGTAGAAAAACTGCTCCCCCTCCTGGGGCAGGCTACAGCAGCAGAAACAAAAGAAGAGAGACGGCAGAGGTCGCCCCCAGACTCCTCAACAGGAACGTCGAAGCCTGGCCCGAACGCACAGACAGGCCCACAGATCGGGCCTAACACGGGGCCAGACAGAAAGGCGGGCGGCCTCCCACAGCCGGAAACGGAGAAAAGAGCGGTTGACCGGGCGGTCAACCAGGCAGCAACAGGTCAGGTCAGGTCAGGTTCAGGCTCAGGATCAGGATCAGGATCAGGATCAGGATCAGGAGGATCAGGATCAGGATCAGGATCAGGACAGGAACTCAGGATCCAGGATCAGGATCAGGACGTGGCGGAATGAAGAAGAAGAATCCTCCCCACAAGACAGTCGCAGCTCTGGTCTCGCCAAGGGCTCGGGGTAAGCGCGAGCAGGTGGAAGGGGTTCCGGACCGGCCACAGCTTTCTTCCAGGACTCCAGTGAACGCCAGGGACGATGACGGGGAAGGGAGGACGATGAGAAACCAAATAAAAAGGGGGTGAAGATGGCGATGAGGATGAAGAGAAGAGATGATTTCAGCCGAAGCTCAACAGCTTCGCTATCCTCACGTCTAGGACTCGTGCAGGATAAACAATTGATAACAGGATCCTTCAGGGACGTGGCCCTCACCACACCTCAGCACTGGGCGGCCGTAGGTGGACAGAACGATGAAAAGGAGAAAGGATGAAGCGATGAAGCGATGTTGCTTAACTGAAGGAAAAATATGGAGTGACGTTTGACCGGTATAAAACTCATGAAGTCGCCAGTTGAATGTGGAGTCTCGCGAGAGGTCAGAGCTAACACGGGTTGCACGGATTTCACAAGTAGGTTGTCTCGATTAGGTTCAAAGAAAAGAAAGATCTCGGGGTCCTTTGCGATCGAGTGGTAGACTGTGCCTTTCTCTGTCTGTTCAGAAGAACAATGTCACAAACTCGTGACTTGATTACAGAAAATGAGGGGTCAAGTTTTTAAAGTCATGGGCCATTAATGTGTTCATAAAACTTTAATTTTAAACCAAAATTTCAATGCAATGCATTATGCGTGGCATGCATAGGCCATAATGTGTGTGTGTGTTCGTGTACATGTGAACATGCGCATGGGAGTGTGTGTATGAACAGAATATACTTTTAATGCTATAAACAGTCAAGTTTGTACAGTGACCTTCAAAAATAATCCAAAATGAGGTCTTTTTGAAGGTCTTATAAGGGAGGTAATATTAATACTTGCAAAGAAGGGCAATGTCTCAGAAAAGTAGGTCTTATATGGGAGGGAGTCTTATAATGGGAGGTCTTATAAGGGAGGTTCCACTGTATCTGGCATACATGAGAGAGAAAGAGACAGACACAGATAAAGACACAGAGAGAGGGGGGGGGGGGGGGGGGGATTTGGATAAACTTAGCCAGTGTAAGTCATGTAGTTGTAGAAAAAATAGACCAAGAGAAAGCAAGTCAAAGACCATGCAAGTTTTTGTGCTTACAAAGCCTTTTTTAGATGACCAAATGACGTATTTATAATGTTATGACGTAGGCTTATTTGTGACCTGACGGGAAAAATCACTAAAAAAAATCTGATTGACATGACGTGAGCTCTCTCTCTCTCTCTCTCTCTCTATTTCTCTCTCTCTCTCTCTCTCTCTCTCTCTCTCTCTCTCTCTCTATCTCTCTCTCTCTCTCTCTCTCTCTCTCTCTCTCTCTCTCTCTCTCTCTCCTCTCTCTCTCTCTCTCTCTCTCTCTCTCTCTCTCTCTCTCGCTTGTCCCCCCCCCCCCCCCTCCCCTCAACTGGCTCAAGCTTAATAATTGGCATGCGCCAGACAGGCACATTAAAAAGTGTAAACATGCATCATTTTGAAAAAAATACTTGTGAATGGCGCGGACGCGCCAATAATATGAAGCTCAGATGATACTGTGTGCATGTATTGTGTGTGTATCAGACTATCACACACATAGTGTAGAGTGGCACAGAGGCAACGCGTTCGCCTTGTGTCAAGTAAACCCAAGTTCGAACCTGGGTACAGGGGATTTTTCCCTCTCACTTTGCACTAGGCCTTACGGTCTGAACGTGGAGTCTTTTGGATGAGACGATAAACCGAGGTTCCGTGTGCCCATGCACTTAGCACACATTAATCCCAGTAGCAACGAAAAAGTTGTCATTTGGTTCAAATGTACACACACACCCTCCCCCACTTTCCTTCCTCAACAGTCACACCAAAATCGCATGCAAAAAAAAAAAAAATTGGGTGGGGCGCCTCTGGCTGCGATGCGCTCTCCAGGTGGGAGCAACCCGAATTTCACAGAGACGCCTCTGTGACTATAAAGTACCTAATACCTAATACCTACATAAACCTTTCAAATTGGATTCAGCTAGAGCCACACTTGCGCCTCATCTCATGTATGTATGTACAGTCCTGTCCACAGCGCTAATGTAAATGTGGCCCAGTGTGAGACTCATTTTTGGCTCTATAGTATGATAGTTGTTCGGTAGTGTGTGTGTGTGTGTGTGTGTGTGTGTGTTGCGTCCATGGTCTAATCTCCAATCTTTAACATTGGCATTTTCTCGGGAAATAGAAGCATATATGGACGGCATACATTGTTCAAACTTTGCACACATATAGATGTCTATGCAAGCTTTCAAACAATACTAATTTGAATAATTAAATACTTAAAACAGCACTGTAAACAGATAACATTTTAGATTAGTGGGTTAGAGAGTATTGAACAGGAAACATGAGTTAAGAAACTCATCAACACTGAAAGCCTCGATAGCTCATTGGTAGAGTGTCTGTCTGTCATGCCAGTGGTTCCGGGTCCGATTCTCGGCACAGGCACTTTTTGGGTTTTTTTGTTTGAAAGTTGTATCCATTAACCATAGTTTCATTTGTACTTTAAAATTGTATTGGCATTCTTGTACTTTAGACACCCCTCTCAATCTTTGTTGTTGTCCCACATGTTCCTGTTCGAGTGAGCCTTGAAGGCTTTGCCTCTTGTTCCAGTGTGGTGGGCTTAATTCCCTGGGTGCGATCCACAGTGAGTGAATTTCTCACTCTGCATTGGGGATATTTTAGTTACATTGGGAAGCATCTGAGTAGTGTTAGGGAAGCATCTGAGTAGTGTTAGATCAATTTACTTCTTCACGCTGCTACTGTAATTACGGTAATCCCCAGCTCACCACAGCACCAAAAGACCCATGTGCACTTGTGTCATGTGTTTGTCACTGTCTGTCTGTCCAGCTTACTGTATTTTATAGGCTATATGAGAGAACAATAACAATTTGAAAAAGAAACCCCCACAAGTGTATACATAAAAGTTTCACCAATATCTCGTCCTGGGTATTTATTGGACTTTCTCAAATGACAGAGGTAGTAGCCACAAACAAAAACAAACGGCATAAACTTCACAGGTTTTTTTTTTTAATCGGAAAAATATCACACCCAGTTGAGTATAAGGCTATACTTCTTTTTTCCAAGATTGAGAGATCCAGACAGCAGGAGAGATTACTGCTATTCCAGAAACTGGGGCTAAAATGTGTTTACTATTGAAATGTTTTGACTGTTGGTGTGTGTGTGTGTGTGTGTGTTTCAAACTTTGTGTGTGTGTGTGTGTGTTTCAAACTTTGTGTGTGTGTGTGCACACACTGACGTGTGTGTGTGTGTATCATACACTGTATGTGTGTGTGTGTGTGTGTGTGTGTGTGTGTGTGTGTGTGTGTGTGTATGTGCACGCTTATGTGAGTGTGTTTGTGTGTGTGATCCTGCATGATAGTTGCCTAGAGGCACTAATGTTTGGAGCTTTGTTGAAGCTGCAGAGGGTTTTACAGCTGGGCCACACTCAAGTTTATTACTTAGTCTAAAGCTAGTGCTCAACGGTATACATGTGTATGTGTTTAGAGTAAAAGTAACAAAAACACAGCAAGGGATGTGCCAACTTGAGCCAGCTTTCACTCCCTGCCTGCCTTTACTTAAAACTTACAAGGCTCAATACTTTTGGATGAGACGATAAACCGAGGTCCCGTGTGCCCATGCACTTAGCACACGTTAATCCCTGTGGCAACGAAAAAGTTGTCATTTGTGATTTGGTCAAAATTTACCCCCCCCCCCCCCCCCTTTCTTCCTCATCAGTCACACAAAAATCGCATGCCAAAAAAAAAAATGGGTGGCGCGCCTCAGGCTGCGACGCAACCCAGTGGGAGCAACCCGAATTTCACAGAAACGCCTCTGTGACTATAAAGTACCTAATGCCTAATAATACCTAACTGCCTAATACCTAATAATAATATTACATGTATGGACTTTTAATATCAGTGGGGACAGAGGGTTGTAAGATTACGTTAAGCTGTCGAGCGCGCATGGTTGAAATGTAATAAAAATTAATGAAAACTTAAAATGTAATGCTCTGTTGATGAAGGCTATCATGAGAAATATTGCCAAGCTTTGTAGTCACATCATTTAGTTCTCTGTGGTTACTTTCTAAAGTGCTGCAGATTATAATTTTCAATAATTTCTTATTACGTATTATAAGCTAAGTAAGTACTGTATAACTACTGTCTATTTTGCTTTTTTGTGACTGCATGAACAATTCTCAGCATTTAATTGCAAATGTATGTTGAGCTATGTTGCGAGTATGTAAGTTTTAAAAACTAGAGTACAGCTGTACAGCACATTTTCTGCACCACTGACCTTGACCTTTGACCACTGACCTTCATTTTCAAAACTGGCCTAGATCACTACCTTACCTATGCGCATGCTAAATTTGAGCCTCCTACGTCCCTCCGGCTTCGTTCAACCGTTATCATTGTACCATACTTAAGACATACAATAGTCAGCCGGCCAGGAACAAGGTCTGGTCAGGTGAGCTCAGGTCGGGTTTGGTTTGGTAGGACAACTACTTGAACTAGGCCTCCCCGTGGGGATACCGGGGGTCTTTCATAAAAATAGTTCCCCCACCTTCTGGAAGTTCTGTGCTTGTAACTTCCTCTAATCTGCCACTCTCTTTGACTCTGCCTTTTCCCTTTGCTTTCTATCATCTACTATCTTTCCGACTTATTTGCCCATTCTCCTGCCTTTATAAAAAAAAAAATCTAAATAATTTTTCTCCTTCGAGCCCCTCCGAAATCAGAATGTGTCGGCTGTACGCAGTGGGGAGACCAGTGATAACTGAAAACCGGACACATACGTACCGATCGTACCCTATCCATCATGGCCATATGACCTGGGAATGTAGAAGAAGAAGAAGAAGAAGAACTAGGCCTCGCAGTCTCTCAAGGGTTAGCAAACAGACAGACGTCACTGAAAACATTACCAGCTTCGCTTCTGCGGCTGGTAAAAATTGATCTGTGCAAGAAATAGGATTACGGTAAAAATCGCTTCAGTCAAAATTGAAGTGACTGGAATTTTGTTTTGAGATTAGCCAATATTTGGAGTTAAAAAGACTTCAACATAGAGATTATTATACTGGGACCCAAAATTTATTGTGAGCTATCCAGTGTTTTTTAGTTATCTGTTTTTGAGTTATCAGTTCTTCACTGTATCTGATAGGCCTACTATTGCTTGACATTAAAGGGGACATTAAGTTTGGAAGCGAATGTGCCTGAAATTGCTCCTTATAGTTAGAAGATAATTGTCGCACACGTTTTTTGGCGTAAGTATGCTTCAGTAGTTAATAATTTAATTTGAAAGAATTAAATTTTCGACTCATGGGCACAACAGCCATATTCCTGGTTTTGAGCCCACTTAAGAGTACATGCCCCCTGAATATGACATCACGGTCACCCCTTACTAGTGCCCATACAGTATGCCTATAGATCTACATGTGTGTGTGTGTGTGTGTGTGTGTGTGTGTGTGTGTGTGTGTGTGTGTGTGTGTGTTGATTAGATAGAGAGGGAGGGAGAGAGAGAGAGAGAGATTTGTTAAAACCAGACCATACTTGAACCCTTACATTTTGTAAGTTAAAATGCAATTAATTAAAGAGCCTCTCAACCTTCCTTCTTTTCTTTAGCTGGTCAGTGTGTAACTGGTCAGTAAGTTGCTATTGAGTAAAGTGACCCTTTGTTCCTGATTTCATCCTAGCACAGTATATTGAGCTCTAGGCCTACATGGCAAGTCTCTGTTGGGGTGACCGTGACGTCACAACGTCAGTATGTTGCTGCTGAGTAAAGTGAACAGTTGTTCCTGATGTTATCCTAGCACAGTATATTGAGCTCTAGGCCTACATGGCAAGTCTCTGTTGGGGTGACCGTGACGTCACAACGTCAGTATGTTGCTGCTGAGTAAAGTGAACAGTTGTTCCTGATGTTATCCTAGCACAGTATATTGAGCTCTAGGCCTACATGGCAAGTCTCTGTTGGGGGGTCACAACATGGTGCAACATGGCAGCCTTCTCTGACAAACCTTCCGTCTGGCCCTTTTGAATGGCGTTTTTTACGTTTATCTTAACTGAAATCAAATTTTTATTTGCAGGTAGAAGCCCATTTTATTTATAATCTTGCAATTAAGAGATCAACTTCCATTCATCCCAGGGATCTGGTCTGTTTCGCCAGAAAAGCTCTGCCTCGCGGTGGCTCGCACAACAAGGAACAAAGAAGGGCGAACTGTCTCTCTCGCCAGCTGTGATTCAAATGCGGCGCGCGCTGAATGAATATCTGTTTGATGTCCTCCGGTCTGGAACAGACACATATGGAACATTAGTAGATGGAACCTCCCTTATAAGACCTTTAAAAATCATCTAAAATGAGGTCTTATAAGGGAGGGGTCTTATAAGGGAGGCAATTTTAATACTTGCAAAGAAGGGCAGTGTCTCAGAGAAGTAGGTCTTATATGGGAGGGAGTCTTATAATGGGAGGTCTTATAAGGGAGGTTCCACTGTATAAAGATGGTGGGAACTATCCTGGAGGCAATGCCCGTAGGCAGTGCAACACCAGCAAAGTCCCGAATTAGTAACAATACAGATGTATGATTGGGCGCACGCTCACTGCCTCCCCTCTTTTATAGTCCGGCTGTGCCTTTAACTCCCCCTCAGGCCCTTGACCCCTTAGTTTGTTGTGAGCAGTGTATTGTATTGTGGGCTTTCCACTGCACGGTGTGTGTGTGGTGTGCGGGATGGGAGTGCTGTGTGCCTCAGGGGGTCCAGGGGTCTTAGTGCAAGAGTCAGGTGGTGCGTGTGAGGAGATTATCAAAAAGGGAGCTTGCCTCAGTACAGGTGTCGTGATATATATATAGCTCTGTCACATTGACAGTTGAATTACTACAAGATTTTGCTTACAGCCTAGTGTGTGTATAATCAAACTGAATTGGCTGAAAAGTTCTGAATGCCTTTTTTTCATAGTTTAAAAACAAACAAAAAAGGGAAGAAAATTGTGAAGTATTTTTGTTTTCATTACTCTCTTCAGAATTTTGTCTGTAAGTCTTACTTGGAGTGGAAGCTCATTAATTTTTATTCTTTTTAAGGTTTGTCATACACTTTGTTCTTAGCTTAACTAGGTTTTGAATGAGGTAATTAAAGCTGTGATGTTTAATGCGCATGTCTCTTACTCTTAGTCTTAGAGGTTGCGTTTTTTTCTGTTATGCACCTGGTTTAGTTTAACTTGAACGTACCTCAATTAACTAAGGTGACGTCATTTTGATTGTTTAGCAAACTGTGTGTTATATGAGTACATGTCTTTGCTATTGTGTATTGATATAATATATTTAATTATGATGCTTTGAAATGTGTTCGTCTCTCAATCTCTCTCCATCTCTCTCTCCCTTTCTCTCTCTTTCTCTCTCTCTCTGTCTCTCTCTCTCTCTCTCTCTCTCTCTCTCTCTCTCTCTCTCTCTCTCTCTCTCTCTCTCTCTCTCTCTCTCTTATCCCCCCAGTACCTTGCTATTGTGGCCTATTAGGTTGATAATGCAAACTAAACTTTCATTACATTTCTCTCTGTCTCTCTCTCTCTGTCTCTCTCTCTCTCTCTCTCTCTCTCTCTCTCTCTCTCTCTCTCTCTCTCTCTCTCTCTCTCTCTCTCTCTCTCTCTCTCTCTCTCTCTCTCTCTCTCTCTCTCTCTCTCTCTCTCTCTCTCTCTCTCTCTCTCTCTCTCTCTCTCTCTCTCTCTCTCTCTCTTGCACGCACACACACAGTACTCTCTCTCTCTCTCTCTCTCTCTCTCTCTCTCTCTCTCTCTCTCTCTCTCTCTCTCTCTCTCTCTCTCTCTCTCTCTCTCTCTCTCTCTCTCTCTCTCTCTCTCTCGTTTCTCTCTGTATCACAAATGTTTTGCAATGAAAATAATGCTTCCCCCATGCCACGAGAACCCAGTGTTAATCAAGCTTAATGACATTAAAAGTGTCCAGTGTCTCTCTGTATTATTTTGTGTGTTGTGGGGGTGTAAGTGAGCTTGTGTGCATGTATTTTTGTGTGTGTGTGTGTGTATGTAATGTGTGTGAGGCTGGGGAAAAGGACACAGGTAACAAGCTGGCGTATGACTATCGACTATGAGTGAGCAGGAAGCAACATAAAGTCCCACAGGCCAGAAAAGAAGACGAAAAGCTAACCGCAGTCTCAACGCCAATTTTCATTGGACGATAGGCCTAGGCTAACTTCGTCTCTGAATCTGAATCTGACTCGTAACGCTGAGCTGGATAATTATACAGCGTGGTTGTGGAGCAGCAGGAAGAAAAATAAAACAAAATCAAGCAACTGAAAAGAAACGAAAAGTGTTCGTAACTTGTAACAACGTTTGACTCCCACGCTCCAGTCCAAAATCAAAATGTGACTAAACTGTCAGTAACACAAAGTCTTGATTAATATCGTCCAATGAAAATTGGCGTCGAGACTGTGGTTAGCTTCTCGTGAAAAGAAGAGAGGAAAGGAGATAGAGAAGAGGAAATTGCACGTACTTGTAGTGTGACAATGTGCGTTCAAGCTTCATGATACAAGCCTTATGCATGACTGTGTCTGAGAAATCTGGGCACAACATGAATTTGAATTTTTAGGGCAAAATTCCAAAAGGCTTAAAACAGAAGCCTATAGTGCCAAACTGCTATGCTTGAGCAAAGGCGCACACTTTAGACAGTGAATTAGTTAATAATGCGGATATATATATATTTCATAATTTTTTTGCTTTAACATTTTTTTTTTAATGATTTCATATTGTTTTACACAAGTTTGAAATTTTGACATGGATGCTCCTTGCAGGATGTCCTGAATTGCAGGAATTTTAAAATTGCCTTGGGCCGGCGTCTCCAGATTATGAGAATTTGAGAAGCAACGATTTTCTTGCACATACACACACACACACACTTGTACAATTAAAAAGGGCCTATGTAAGCGTTTGCTATATATATATATATTCAAAGGAATGTAGCACTTATACTAGTCTAGAAGGGTGAAAAAAGAGCAGTAAATGTGTGTGTGCGCTGCCCCTGCACTCCGCCGGGGCCGCCCCCTTGCAGGATTTTTGACATTTCCCAGTATCACCCGTGAATTCAGTCAATAAATATTATGCATATTGCGCTTCTACAATTTCCTTTGAAATGGGAAGATAAGCCCAAACTCTTTCTCTCACTCTCTTTTAGTTTTACCTTTGATGTTGATCAGTTTTCCACAAAATTTAAAATGACCTGTTTTGAACATCAGTTTTCAGAGTGACTGTAGGGTCATAGCCAGCACAGAATTTATTAAAAATTTATTAAATTCATTTTTTTCTGTATGTATCTCCATCATGAATTTTTTTTCTGCATCTTTTTCTAAGGTCACATCCCCCAAAATGTGTACACTAACTTCTGTAACTGGAAATTGGTCACTAGCACAAAAGAAAGAGAATAAGAAAGGAAGATCTCAGTTTTCGTACCAAATATCATCCCTTATGATTCGGTTTCTTTGCGCGTGGTCATAAACATTTATCATGTCATGGTAGGCCTAATCTCACCAGTGGACTTCGTCCCCACTTACCTTAACCAGTAGCATGACCTGACCCGACCTGACCTGACCTGACCTGACCCCTCAGCTAAAGTCTATCTGACTCAGTGACTGATATAAAAGTTGCTACAGGTCTACACTGTCTGTCCGACTGATAAAAGTTGCTACCTCACATCAAAGCTTTGCTCTAAAATAGTACGTTGTGTACTGTTGGGGTTCATGGAAAATGATGTAGGTGTGTGTCTTCCCTGATATTATTACCTCCCATCACAAAAGCGCTCTTAGTATACAGTATATACACGTATGTACATGTATGTATGTACTCTCTTTGTGCATGTAGAAAACTAAAATGGTGTAGATTAGATCTGACTGTGTGTTTGTGTTTGCTTACAAATTATGTGTGTGTCTGTCATCTCTCTCTCTCTCTCTCTCTCTCTCTCTCTCTCTCTCTCTCTCTCTCTCTCTGCCTCTCTCTTTCTCTCTGTGTCTCTCAGTCTCTGTTTGCCTGTCTCTGTCTGTCTCACTCTCTCCCCTTCTCTCTCTCCCCCTCTCTCTCACTCTCTCTCTCTGTGCCTCTCTCTTAGTCTTTCTCTCTCAGTCTGTTTGCCTGTCTCTCTGTCTCTCTTCCCCTCTCTCTCTCCCCTTCTCCCCCTCCCCCTCTCTTTCTCTCTCTCACACACTCTCTCTCTGTGCCTCTCTCTGTTTCTCAGTCTCTGCCTGTCTCTCTGTCTCTGTCCCCTCCCCCCCCCCTCTCTCTCTCTCTCTCTCTCTCTCTCTCTCCCTCCCTCTCTCTCTCCCTCCCTCCCTCCCTCCCTCCCTCCCTCTCTCTCTCTCTCTCTCTCTCTCTCTCTCTCTCTCTCTCTCTCTCTCCACACACTCTGCCATTTAACAAGCGCAAAGCTCTATGTGAATTATTGAAAAACAAAATGGAAGTGTCTAGCTTGTTGATTCATCACCATAAACATGGGCAGCTTAAGTGATTGGCCGATTGCTTTAACCCTTTCACCGCCAAAGTCGCATTTTAGCACCACAGTGATGTAACTTCTATGTCACTAAAACTAAAAGGCATCAAATTGGGGTCTATTACCCAAAGACCCTATCGTCTTAGTTTGGGGAAGTAAGGATAGACCTTATTTTATATATGTCACAGAAGAATCCCCAATACTGCAGATGGATTTTGTTCTCTTCCCAGGTAAATTTAATGGACAATTTTTGGCTGAAATATGGCTGGCAGTGAAAGGGTTAAGATGACAATAAAGAAATAAAGAGTCCCGAATGTTGCACCTTTATTTCACTTTGAAACCTTCTTTTGTTCTTCCCTTTGTGGAGGTTTATTTAAGTTATCTTTTTGTTCTTGTGAGGGGGCAGAATATAGGTTTTGACACCTACACAATAATGTATTAATTAAGCTTGTGAACATAATGTTTTGTATGAAGGTGAATCATTTGTTTCTCAGTCTAGTTTATGAAATGGTGTTGACTTTTTGTTTATTTTCTATTGTTTATCTTTTGTTTTGTTCACTAGGTCACAGAGTTGGTGTAGAGTGGCACAGAGGTAACACGTTCGCCTCATATGCAATAAACTCGAGTTCGAATCTGGGTACAGGGGATTTTTCCTCTCACTTTGCACTAGGCCTTACGGTCTGAATGTGGAGTCTTTTGGATGAGACGATAATCCGAGGTCCTGTGTGCCCATTGGTCAAAATTTAACACACACACACACACACACGCACGCATGCACGCACGCACGCACGCACGCACGCACGCACGCACACACACACACACACACACACACACACTTTCTCATCAGTCACACAAAAATCGCATGCAAAAAAAAAAAAAATGGGTGGCACCCCTCTGGCTGTGACACTCTCTCCAGGTGGGAGCAGCCCGAATTTCACAGAGATGCCTCTGTGACTATAAAGTACTAAATACTAATTAATGCAAAATACTAATACTTATTACTAATGCATACATCTGACTTTTTACTATTGAGTTTTTTATTTTATGGCTATTACTAATAGTATTAGATTGCTTTAGCGAATAACCATATTCCACATTTTTTGTTTGTGGCTCAAGCCACAAACCTATAACTCACTTTGTCGGTCGGTCTGTCTGTCGGTCCAAAATTGTCGCACATTTTGACAAAATTGTCGCACTTCAAATCGAGGCTACACTTCAAAATTAATTGAGGCCGCTCTTTAAAATGATGTATTTTAAAAGCGTACAAAATAATAAACATATGTAATACAGACACTACAACAGACACGACGAGTATGCGGTGCTTCTTTCGATGAGCATAAGTAGGATACATAGTTTTAAATGTTTTCCAAAAGATATAAAAAGTTACGAAATGGTGCAGAGATAACATTCTGATTTACAGATTAAAATTATTGAAAAGCCAGGGGAGGTAACTCATGATTGGAGTGATAAAAATAGACCGCGTGCCACAAACTATTGCAATTTCGCGCTTGTTTATTTTTATCCTTCTTTGGCTTTTTTGGAGTGGGTTTTGCATACAAGGTATTTTATGCATTGTGCATTTAAAAAAAAAAAGTTTGTTGGACTTTATTTTTTTCAAAGATGCATCTTGTATCTTCATTGACGAATGATCATTTTTTCATTAGTTACAACAAATTTTAGGTGTAAGTAATTTTCTTTGTTGTATGTCGAGTATCTTTGAGTCTATTTGTGTGCATGTGTGTGTGTGAATTATAATGCGCGTGTGCTTGTGCGCATGCATGTTTGCATGCATGCCGCGCTTCAGTACCACTGACCTCGACTGTGTGCCAAAAAAAGAAGAAAAAAGAATTGCTCATTAGTGGGCGGTCGTACATGTGCATTGCTCAAAGTGCATGTAACCTACGCATGCACGCTCGGCTTGTAACTAAGAAATGCATGTGTGCCGGGCCAGTTGAAGTAAACTGATTTAAGCAAAGAATGAAATAGTGAGGCCAAGAGAGGAGATAACGAAATTGAACAAAGGGGAATACTCTCTTTCTAATTAGCTCCCCTCCACCAAAGTTGATTACAATGCCAATCATCTAGCAATGCGTGGGTCAGAACCAAAGTGTCAAACAAACAAAGCATCATTCTCAATAACGAATGTGCCAAGTTCGCCAAACATAGGCATAAGAATTAAGATAGAAGATAAAGTTTGTGCTTTTGTCAAAGGGAGGGTGTGTGTGTGTGGGTGGGTGGATATTAGATATAATGGTGGTAAGGAGGAGGTGGGGGGTATTGATTAACCCTGGCAGGTCAGCACCTGTAGCGGATTTAGCTCCCTTTCAGGCGAAGGGATTACGGTATGGCGAGAAATTACATGGCTGAGATCTCCTTACCCCCCCACCCCCCCACTCTCACTAGTCTCACCCACACTTTTCTTCTAATGCACCAGTGTATTTGACATCCCCCCCCCCCCCCCCCCCCCTCCCCTGCAGGCTTCTCCTATAGAGCATGTATTATTGTATGTCTTTTGGATTTTGTCTTAATGCGGTTACGCGCCCTTAATCCAGCTTTACACCAAGGCCAAAAGAGTTCTTTTTTCTAACTGTGTGTGTTTGTCAGTTTGTTTCTCTCTCTCAGTGTGTGTGTGTGTGTGTGTGTGTGTGTGTGTGTGTGTGTGTGTGTGTGTGTGTGTGTGTGTGCATGCAGTAACAGCAGATATTCATTTGTACGGAGGAAATGGAATAGGAGTATCAGGAGCTGGAAATATGCATTTGCACACATACACATGCATGCACACGCGTGTGCGCACACACACGCACACACACACACACACACACAAACACACACACACACACACACATGCACACACACGCACACACACACACACACACACACACACACACACACACACATACACACTCACTATGTGCATTAAACATATAAAGAAAAGATGTCAATACTGAAATACTTATAAATGTGCCGATTTCCTCAGGGCATTGCTTTGTAATAGTTAATAAATAATTATTGTGTTGCTGGACTGGCTATTGACTATAATTGAGAATGCACATTTTCACATGATGAACTCCTCACGCCCAGTTCTCTGAGTACAATGCATTCTTTTACTTATACAGTGGAACCTCCCTTAAAGTCCTTCCAAAATCATTCAAAACTAGCGCAACGCCGGGTACCGGTAATGCCTAGTAACGGTAACGCGTAGTAACGGTAACGCCAAGTACTGGTAACGCTGAGTACAGCAAATTTGAAGCGATTCAGTTAAGAAACGGCGGAGTTATAAGGCCCCGTTTCCCGTTGGCGCTGCTCTGAGAGTGATGCGCTCTCCCTAGTAACGGTAACGCCTAGTAACGGTAACGCCAAGTAGTGGTAACGCTGAGTACAGCAAATTTGAAGCGATTCGGTTAAGAAAAGGCGGAGTTATAAGGCCCCATATCGCGCACGTTTCTAAATGGATAATCACCGTCCCTGGTCACTTACCTTCCAAATTCGAAGGCAATCCGTCGAGAAATACCGGAGATACGGATGCCGAGAGGCCTGTAGATGCGTGTTTTGCGCATTTGCCAAACCGCGCGAATTACACGGCCGCCTCGGTTGCCGTTGCCATCGCCCCGTTAGAGCTCATAGCAAATTTGAAGCGATTCGGTCGAAAAACGGCGGAGTTATAAGGCCCGTTTTGTGTTTCAGACAGACACACACACACATACACACAGACAGACACACACACACACACACTTGCCTTTTTATTACATGATGAGATCTTATAAGGGAGGGGTCTTATAAGGGAGGTCATTTTAATACTTACAAAGAAGGGCAAAGTCTCAGAGAAGCAGGTCTTATGTGGGAGGGAGTCTTATATTGGGCCGGAGATCTTATAAGCGAGGTTCTACTGTATTTCTATATGAACAGGAGTGCATTAGAATGGGTATGATGGCCACTGCATTTCTCTCTGTCTGTCTGTCGAGGAACAGAATGGAGGAAAAATGAGTTTAACATCCTCCGACCTGGTACAGGTACATAATATTCTTCTTCTACGTTCCCAGGCAATATGGCCATGATGGGTAAAGCACGTATGTGTCCGGTTTTCAGTTTTCACTGGTCTCCCCGCTGCGTACAGCCGACACATTCCGATTTTGGAGGAGCTCAAAGGAGAAACAATTTGGAAGATTGTTTTTTAAAAAGGGCAGGAGAATGGACCAATAAGTCAGAAAGATAGTAGATGATAGAAAGCAAAGGGAAAAGGCAGAGTCAAAGAGAGTGGCAGATTAGAGGAAGTTACAAGCACAGAACTTCCAGAAGGTGGGGGAACTATTTTTTACGAAAGACCCCCCCATGGCCCACGGAGAGAGGTACCAATCTTCTTCTTCTGATCGCTCAGACAGTTTCCTGTCATGTGAGCGCAGATGCGTCATGCTGCTGTTAAGCGCCTAGATAAGAAGTAGTTAGGCCCTGCATGTCCGACTTCGGCTGAAGAAAATCTTTGTGTAAGAGGTTTTTTTTAGAAAAAAGGCCGGAGAATGGACCGGCAAGGCAGAAAGATAGTAGATGACAGCAAGCAAAGGGAAAAGACAAGAGACAAAGAGAGCGTCATATCAGAGGAAGTTACAAGCACAGAACATCCAGAAGGTGGGGGAACTATTTGTACAAAAGACACCCCCTCCCCCAGGTATCCCCACGGAGGGGGGACAGGTACATAATTATGAGACATTTCTATGTAGTGGGTCGACCCTGTGATGAAGAAGTGAGCAGAAAGTGACTGGCACATCGCAGCATAGAAACAAATGTACACACAGGGCTCCCAGTGACCCCCATTTAGGGGTCTATGAAGCACTGAAATTCTCAAGAACCCTCTAAAAGAATGTGCAGGGGGTCCCAGGGATCATGCACTAGAAAAATTCTTTTTAGCATTCGCAATGCCACTGGGACCCTCTATCCTGCCTCTAGGACCCTCTTTGCTGTAAGTGAAGGAGTCCCTGGGACCCCTTGTTTTGCGGGACGATTGGGAGCCCTGAGTCACATTTTAATTACATTTGCAGAGGTGACCTTGATATCCAGAGCTTCAGATTGTCAGTGGGCCCGGGTCATTGACCCATATTGACGGTGATTTGACCCCTCATTTTGTGCACCCAGGGGTCATCTGACCATGAAATGTGCAGTTAAAATTTAAGCGTAATACTGACACATTACTGGCCCATTGTTTTCTGTAAGCAGAGACTTTGAAGAATCATCCAAAATATAAGGACTTAAGTGGGAAGGAGTTGTAATATTAATGAGGTCATTTTAATACTTACAAAGAAGGGCAATGTCTTGGAGAAGTAGGTCTTAAGTGAGGAGGGAGTCTTAAGGGGAGGTTCCACTGTGTTTATTATTAATACTATATTAATACTAGGTTAGGTTAGATTAGGTTAGATACATTATAGTCACAGAGGCGTCTCTGAAATTCGGGTTGTTACCACCTGGAGAACGCGTCGCAGCCAGAGGCGCGCCACCCAATTTTTTTTTTTTATTAATAATTTTTTTGGGCATGCGATTTTTGTGTGACTGATGAGGAAAGACAACTTTTTCGTTGCCACTGGGTTTAACGTGTGCTAAGTGCATGAGCACACGAGACCTCGGTTTATCGTCTCATCCGAAAGACTCCACGTTCAGACCGCAAGGCCTAGTGCAAAGTGAGAGGAAAAATCCCCTGTACCCAGGTTCGAACTCGGGTTTTCTTGACACGAGGCGAACGCGCTACCACTGTGCCACTCTACACTACTGAAATAAAAAAGAATAATCTTCAAACTAAAAACACACACACCTCATGATATAATAAGAAGACTTGAACAAATTGAAGGGGAAGCCATTGATTTTGAGGCCATTAGTCCCCATATCCCCCTTGTTTTGTTCTTTTGCTGTTGAACTGAGAGTACATACATATGGCTGTACTTTTTCCCTTTTCCTTTTCCTTTTTGGGGTGTGTGTGGAGGGTATTGGGAGGGGGTGGGGGGTTCTGTACATTTACATTGCTTCGATACATTTTTACTGTTCAAAGCATATAGTCAGTGGATTTTGCCTTAGGAGGGTGCTGTGTGCTTGCATGTCACAACTGATTGAAAAGGTTCGTTTTTGTGTGTGTGATCCTTTTTGGCTCACTCGTGTTAACACAAAGTTAGTCTACTCCATAGTATGATAGTTGTTCGGTTGTGTGTCTGTGTATGTGTGTGTGTGTATGTGTGTGTTGTGTCCGTGGTCTAATCTCCAAACTTCAACGTTGGCGTTTTCTCGGGAAATAGAAGGCATACATTGTTCAAACTTTGCACACATGATATAGATGTCTATGCAAGCTTTCAAACAATAATGATTTGAATAATTAAATACTTAAAACAACACTGTAAACAGATAGCAAACAGATAACATTTTAGATTAGTGGGTTAGATAGTATTCAACAGGCAACATGAGTTAAGAAACTCATCCACACTGAAAGCCTCGATAGCTCATTGGTAGATGTCTGTCTGTCATGCCAATGGTTCCGGGTTCGATTCTCGGCACAGGCACTTTTTTATTTTTTTATTTTTTTTAGTTGTATCCATTAATGATAGTTTCATTTGTACTTTACAATTTTATTGGCAATCTTGTACTTTAGACACCCCCCTCAATCTTTGTTTGTTGTTGTCCCACATGTTCCTGTTCGAGTGAGCCTTGAAGGCTTTGCCTCTTGTTTTATATTGAGATTATTATGCACTGGGTTCGCCTTAGTTGTAGCTGACACTAACAAAGCTGTGAACTATTTTAGGCCTTTTGCAATGATAAATCATTCGCATGTCTCTGCCTGTCTTTCTTACTTTTTTGTATGCATACATGTCATGTGCATTGTGCACGCATACACAGTGACACACATACACACACACGAATGCACACACACACACGCACGCACACACACACGCACGCACGCACGCACGCACGCACGCACGCACGCACGCACACACACACACACACACACACACACACACACACACACACACACACACACACACACACACACACAGAGAGGGAGGGGGAGAGAGAGAGAAATTGAGAAGTGAAAACACACACACACATCACCTCTACTTAAAGAGTTACATTGGCTACCCGTTCAACAAAGAATAAACTACAAAGCTGCCTGTCTCTGCTATCAGATCATATCAGGAACAGCACCGCAATACCTCTCTGAGCTTCTTGAAATTTACGTTCCATCTCGATCTCTCCGCTCAGCAAATGACAATAGGATCTTTCGAATACCAAAATTTAAACGTGATAGGCACGGTGGTAGAGCTTTTACATCATCAGCAGTCAAACTCTGGAATTCATTGCCTTCTGCTGTCAGACATAGTCAATCTTTAGCATCGTTCAAAACAAACCTGAAAACCCATCTGTTCCGGCAGTCTTTCCAATAACACCCCCATCTCCATGTGTGTGTGTGTGTGTGTGTGTGTGTGTGTGTGTGTGCGTGTGCGTGCGTGTGCGCGATGTATGTCCGTATGTTTGTATGTGTATGTAAATTTGTGTGTGTGTATGTGTATGTATGTACTTTGTGAGCGTGTGCGCGAATGTGAGTGTGCGTGCGCCCACGGCCGCACTTCCAAGCAGGTGTGTGTGTGAGTGTGTTGTGTGTGTTCTGTGTGGGTATATCTGCTTGCATGTGTATGAGTGTATGCGTGCGCAGGAGAGATTGTGTTCACTAGAGGGGGGGGGAGGAGTGTGTGTGAGTATGTGTCTGTGAGTGTGAGTACACGTGAGTGCTTTGTGTATGTGAGTGCGCGTGTGTGTATGTGTGTGCGTGCGTGTGCGCGTGTTTGTACAAGTGTATGCTTGAGTAAGTTTGTGTGCGCTTCAGTGAGAATGTGTTTTCTGTGTGTTTGATGAAATGTGTGTGGGTATGTGTGGGTATGTTTGTGTGCAAGAACGCGTTCACGCTCGTGCGTGCACGTACGTGCGTGTGCGTCTGTTTTGCGTGTGTGAGTGTTTCAATACTGATTGTAAAGCGCTTTGTGCTCGATAAAAAGCGCTATATAAATATCCGTTTATTATTATTATACACACACACACATATATATATAATATATATATTAGTGATTATATAAACGATCAAGAATTGAAGAAGAAAAAACAAACACACCATTAAACTTTCCTCTTATATATATAGTTTGCTTTAATAAAACTTTTTTTGTGTCCAATGTATGTGTTTGTGAACCTAAGAAAGAAACTAAATTACTTTATTTTTAACTTTATGATTTGTTCTGTTCTGAAAAGAATAAAAGAAAATAATCTGCTGATTTACTTTTTCTCCAAATTATATATATATATATAATTTAAAGTAAAAAACAAAATTGAAAATCAACACCAGGATACCTTCTTTCTTTTTATTATTTTCTGATTTTTCGCCCGTCTTAATCGCAGGTTTGGTCACAGCTTGGACAGCCACAGACGAAACACACCACCACACTGAGCAGACTAGACCCAGATGAAGTAAAAACTTCAGTTGAATACAAAATATATATGCTAGTTCTGTAGATTCAGGTGTGTCAGGCAGATAGAGTGGACAAGGGCCAAAACATAGCTGGGTTGTTGTTAACCCTTTCACCGCCAATGTCGCATTTATGCACCACAAAGGTTCAACACCCATGTCACTAAAAGGCATCAGATCAGGGCCTGTTATCCAAATACCCTATTTTCTTAATTTTGGGAGGTAAGGATAGGCATAATGTATGTCACAGAGGAATTCCCAATATTGCAGATACTTTTTTTTTTCTCTACCCCCTTAATAATCAGGCATCAGAATTGTCAGAGGATTTCAGAGGATTAAGAATGTCTGACAGAGGATTGGCTTCTCTTGTCAGAGGTTTTGCCTTTTTATTCGGTGTTATCGTTTGTGTTAAATAGCATTTTAAAGCGATTTGTCACTATATTAAGCCTTTTTGGTGATGTTGGGAACCGATTTCAGCATTGTATGTCCCTCAATTGTGGGCCTTGATGGCCCTTTTACCGCGGTTTTCAGAGGATTGGACTTCAGACTGTTCTGATGCTTGTTAATATGATATATTTTTGCTGAAAAAAGGCTGGCGGTGAAAGGGTTAAGGGTGCATGGCTGTGTGGAATGTGTTTCACTTCTTTTGATAGACCGTTTTAGTGGTGGAAAATATTTCCTTCTGTCTGTCTCTCTCTTTTTTGTGTGTCTCTGTCTCTCTCTTTCTTTGTCTTTGTCTCTGTCACTCTCTCTTTCTCTCTATCTCTCTTTCTCCCCACCCCTCTCTTTCTCTCTGTCTCTCTCTCTCTCTCTCTCTCTCTCTCTCTCTCTCTCTCTCTCTCTCTCTCTCTCTCTCTCTCCTCTCTTTCTCTCTGTCTCTCTGTCTGTCTCTCTCTATCTCCTATCTCTCTTTCTCTCTCTCTCTCTCTCTCTCTCTCTCTCTCTCTCTCTCTCTCTCTCTCTCTCTCTCTCTCTCTCTCCCTCTCCCCTCTCTCTTTCTCTCTCTGTCTGTCTCTGTCTCTCTCTGTGAGTCTCTCTCTCTCTCTCATCTACACCTATCTCTCTCACTTTTTTCTTCCTATTAACCCTATCTTTTGGGGGGGGGGGTCTTTTCGCTCTTTCTTTCAGTTGTTGTGATTTATGTTTTATGTTTATACATGTATATATATATCAGAGCAGACTTTACCAGGAATTTATTGGTTTTAATTCCTTTTCATTTTTTTCTTCTTTGCTTTCAGAGGTCCTGATTACAGCAACCCCCTCAGATCACTGTGGAGGGACAGTGTAACGACCCCTCAGATCACTGGAAGGACAGTGTAACGACCCCTCAGATCACTGTGGAGGGATAGTGTAACGACCCCTCAGATCACTGTGGAAGGACAGTGTAACGGCTCCTCAGATCACTGTGGAGGGACAGTGTAGCGACCACAGAGCGTTCCTTGCCCTGACCTCTGGTGCAGGAAGTCTAGCGTTAATCTGAGGTATTAGCGCCCTGTGTTGGACTCTGGGAAGATCTGAACACCTCACACACACACACACACACATACAGACGCACACACACACGCTCACTGACGGACACAGAAATCTCGTGTGGAACCGGCACCGGATCGTTCAGTAAAGCAGCGAACCTCCCATCAGCGTCGGTGTTTACGACATTCATCACTGACTGGTCAGTTCCACTTTGGATGCTCTGTTCTGACACACATGCATGCACGAACATACGCACACACGCACGCACGCACGCACACACACATACACACAGACACACACATACACCACACAACACAACACACACACACCACACCACACAACGCAACACACACACGTACACACACATACACACAACATTCATCACTGACTGGTCTGTTCCACTTCAGATGCTCTGTTCTGACCCACACGCATGCACACACACACATACACACATGCACAACGCACACACACACAACAAATAACACACACACAAAAAACACACACACACTCGCGCTCACACACACAAAACACACACACACAACACACACACACCTTCACACACACACACATACACACACACAACACACGCACACACACCTTCACACACACACACACACACACACACACACACACACACACACACACAGACACACACACACACACACACACACACACACACACACACACACACACACACACACACACAGAGTGCCTGTTGGCTTATCTCAGCTGTTATACCGTCACCCATTACTGTGAAAAGACCAGAGAGAAAGGTTTTGTTGACCTGATATAGGCCTAGTTATCTGCGTCTGTTTTGTTGTCTGGATTTTAGTGTTGAAGAGAGGCTAAAAAGTCGGTGTAAGATTCTTAGAGGCAACGTATGCTCTGGGTACTTTAAAAGTTCAATTTTTGTCTTTTTTTAATTTATAATAATGGTGATCTGAGTTTTTGAAACTGGTAACAGAGTGTTTGTTTTCTCTCAGGAAGTACAGTGGAACCTCCCGTATAAGACCTCCAAAAATCATCCAAAATGAGGTCTTATAAGGGAGGTGTCTCATGTTGATAAGGGAGGTAATTTTAATATTGACAAAGAAGGGCAATGTCTCAGAGAAGTAGGTCTTATGTGAGAGGGAGTCTTATAATGGGAGATCTTATAAGGGAGGTACCACTGTACAAACGTCTGTGTTAAACTAAAAACATTTTAATGTTGCTATGAATATTAGTATTAGAGGTGAATTGTTGGACAAAGAAACCCCCCCCAAAAAAACTTCCATGATGATTGAATTTTTGGGGGATTTAAACTACAGTGGAACCGTCTTTTTTAGAACCTTGGAATCTCATCCAAAATAAGGTATAAGTGGGAGGGAGTTGTATAAAGGAGGTAATTTTAATACTTAAAAATAAGGGCAATGTCTCAAGGAAGTAGGTCTTAAAGACCCACCGGATCACGTGTCAAAATCACGGGGTTCACGTGTTTTCCCTCTCATAGCTGGTAAGAAATCTTGTTTTGACCAGGTTTGATTCCCGTACAAATGTGCCCAAATTGAAAATGAAACATCATTTTAAAGAGCAGCCTCAATTTGAAGTTGGGGACATTTGTATGTGGGTCACAGCTGCCCAGAAAAAAACCCCAAGGGACTTATTCTCGGTGTGTCAGTGTGTCTTTAAACACATAGCCGGCATATATAAAGCTTTCATGCGAGGCGCTCGCCGTCATTTTTATCGCTGCTCGCGACAGAGACGGTTCATTACCGTTCTTTTTTCCCTGTTGCCCGAGCCACTGCGAGGCAGAGCTTCACAGCGACTAGCCTAGTAGTCTATACCCGATCCCTGGGATCGGTTGTTTTCCCTTTAACTTAGTGTTAAAGACCCAGTACGTCACGTGTCAAAATCACGGTTTTCACGTGTTTTCCCTCATATAGCTGGTAAGAAATCTTATTTTGACCAAGTGTTGCTGCCATACAAATTGCCTCTTGCACGAAAATGAGACATCACTTTAAAGAGCAGCCTCGATCGTATACGAGGAAAGTCTGAAAACGAGACATCACTTTAAAGAGCAGACTCGATCGTATACGAGGTAAGTCTGAATGTGGGCCACACCGACCCAGAAAAAAACAAGGGACTTAATCCAGCCGGCTCTGTGGGTCTTTAAAGACCCACCACGTCATGTGTCAAAATCACGGTTTTCACGTGTTTTCCCTCTTATAGCTGGTAAGATTTCTTACCAGCTACAAGAGGGAAAAACACGTGGAAACCGTGATTTTTACACGTGACGTGGTGGGTCTTTAAGGAGTCTTATAGGGGAGGGTGTGTGTGTTATAAGGGAGGTTCCACTGTAGTATCAAAGTGGTTTAGGTTGTTGTTGTTTTTTTCTTTCTCAGGAAACCAAAGGCTTGCTAGTAAATTAGTGTGTGTGTGTGTGTGTGCAGCAGAGGGGGAATTTTGTTGTTGCAGTGGACATTTGTGAGAACGGAAACATGCTGATGCTGGTGTCTGGCCTGCTTCTGCTTTGTGGAGAACAGGTGAGAGTGGGAGTACTTGTGAATGGAGAGAGAGAGAGAGAATACGAATACGAATACAAACTTTTTTAATGAGGGAAATTGGATAAGCTGAGACAGCTTTTTTACACCATGCCCTCAGGCAAAAACATGAGAATGAAAAAAAAAAAAAAAAAAAAAAAAATTCATAAACATGCAAAAAAGTGGCAACAAATACATTTCATTATTTACATTCAATAATTGAACAATTTTATAATCTCTCTCTCTCTCTCTCTCTCTCTCTCTCTCTCTCTCTCTCTCTCTCTCTCTGCGCTCGCACACGCACGCACACACACACACACACACACAGACAAACACACACACACACACACACACACACACACACACACACACACACACACACGCACACACACCACATTCATCACACACACCCTCATATGCGCACACATACACACTTACACCAATATACACGAGCACACCCGTACACACATATCATGCATAGCATGTAGATTGCTGCTCCATGGGCATTACTTCAGAATTACAATAATCATGGATGCAAAATTAATAAGGAAAGGTAAAATTGTATATATGAATATCTGCTACATATTAGTAAAAATAAACACAAATATGCCTACAGGAATTATAGTTGATCAATCAAATATTTATGATATGCCCTTCTAAAGGATAATAAGCTGGGATTCGTTTTTAGATGGACAGGCATATCATTCCATAGCTTGGCACCTGAATAAATAAGAGATGTCATGAATAAGTTTGTTCTTGGTTTTGGAATGTGGACAATTTTCTTGCCACGGATATTGTTGATGGGGAACATATTAAACAGATAAGCTGGTGTTAAATCATTCATTATTTTATACATAAGCACGGCTTTGTTATATTGACACTTAAGATGAATTGGGAGTATATCTAATTTCTTATAATCACTAGGAAGGAGGGACGATGGCTTAAGAAGAATGAGCTTCAGAGAGCGTCGATAAATGCTTTTAAGTGGTTTTAAGGTATTTTGACTGGCTAGATCCCAGCATGATGATACATAGTCGATGTCGGTTTGAATGTAAGCATGGAAAAACAGTTTTCGCGTATGTTGATCTAGAAAATGCTTTATTCGGTTTAGTTGAAAAGTTTTCATAGATACTCTTTTGCACAGAAGGGAAATATGTTTGGACCATGAAAGATTGTTATCAATGGTAAGGCCAAGTAGCTTATAGAAATTGACCTCTTCCAGTTGTTTGTCAAAGACGCGTAGGTTACATGAATGGGACTTTATGTTTTGACGTTTTTGTCTAGTTGTCACTAACATAAATTTTGATTTTTGAGGATGGATAGCCATGTGGTTCTTATCTGTCCAAGTGACAAGTTTGTTTATATCCTCTTGTAAGGACGCGTATACATTTTCAATTCGTTTGTTTGCATGGTGAATAGTAGAGTCATCAGCGAAAAGTTCACATGAAGATGAGATATGAAGCGGAAGATCGTTTATGTACATTGAAAATAGTAATGGCCCTAAAACTGATCCCTGGGGAATACCGTATTGGATAGGAGAGAGAGTTGATAATAATGAATCTTGCAATACTGCTTGCCTTCTGTTATTTAGGAAAGACGAAATGAGTTTAACACAAGCGTCATTTAAGCCATATAATTGAAGTTTCCTAGTAAGAAGTGTATGGTCGATTGTATCAAAAGCCTTTGCGAAGTCGAGAAAAACAGCTCCAGTAAATACATCGTTATTAATATTTGAATGCCATTTATCTATAAGATTACTTAGCATAGTGTGACACGAATGTTTTTTCCTAAAGCCATTTTGATTTGGATGTAATAAGTCAAATGCTATAAAATGTGACTGTATGTTATTTTTTATGTGTTTTTCAATAGGCTTTGATAAGATGGACAGTAGAGAAATGGGTCGATAGTTGGAAGGATCAGAAGCATCTCCAGATTTAAAAACGGACAAAACTTTAGATTCTTTTAAAGCCTGTGGAAAGTGAGATTTTTCAATACATAAGTTATAAATATATGTTAGTGATTCGGAAACTATAGGAGCAGATACTTTCAAGATTTTACTATCTAGCCCATCGAGGCCCCGACAACTAGACTGTTTTAATGTACATAGTTCTTTATAAACTTCATGGACACTCATGTACGGAATATCAAGTTTTATATTTATTTGTTTTGATTCACAAAAGTCTTTAAGTATCACTAAGTCGTTGGAATTTGTATTGTTTGACTCTACTGTCCTTTGGGCAACAGTAGTAAAATGGTTGTTAAGAAGTTCTGCAGACAATCCAGTACCAGTATAAAGAGAGAGAGAGAGAGAGAGAGAGAGAGAGAGAGAGAGAGAGATTGGAGAGAGAGAGAGAGAGAGAAACTAAAGAGACAGAGAGATTGGGAAAGTTCTGTGAGAGAGAGAGAGA
>CM065687.1:7515145-7552645 GCA_017654935.2 Phymorhynchus buccinoides
ATTCATTCATTCATGTTCTTTACCCATTTTGCAATCCAGTGGTTCACGGGACGGCAGGGCAAAGAAAAACGGAGGCGTGTCTGCCGCCTGGCGACACCCAAATAGCCCCGAGACATAATTTATGCACCAATGTCTTCTACTCTTTGTATTACACCCACACACGTAATTTGAAGTGAATCTGTCTAGCGGTTTGCAAGATAATTTTGGGACAGACAAACAAAAAACAAACAGACAAACAAACAAACAAACAAAAAATGCAACAAACTTATAATCCTTTGATGACACTAGTCGGGCAATTGCCGCAAAGGACAATAAAGTTTTGTGTGTGTGTGGTTTATTTTGCATGCTTACGTAACAAAGACTGAAACATGGTATTACTTAGACACTGACATCCCATCAGGCAGACACATACTGACATTCCAAGGCTTGTATATAGCGCACTTGCTGACTCTCCGATGAGAGACAGAGATAGAGAGGCAAACAGAAACAGACAGAGAGATTGGTTGGTTGGTTGGTTTGCCCGGCGCCCAGGTCTGTAATTAGTGGGGTGGACGGTGGTGGAAACCACCAGAGGTTGTATAATTCACATCCACGTCTCATTACGCTGGCAGTATTTGCCTTCACCTTGGCGCTCACCTGGGTTGAGTTGCGTTGATGTAGTGCTTTGGCTGAGTATTAAGGTAAAGCAGGTGTGTGTGTGTGTGGGGGGGGGTGTTCCTGGTTGCACGGACCCCCACCCCCCTCCGTCTTGGCAGACTAAAGACTAAAAACAAATTCTCTCTCCGTCCGTCTGTCTGTCTCTCTCATCCTCTCTATCTGTCTCTGTCTCCTTCTGTCTGTCTCTCTCCCCCCCTCTCTCTCTCTCTTTTCTCTCTCTCTCTCTCACACACACACACACACACACACACACACACACACACAGATAGTCACATACAATCACGCACACAATCACCATATATTTCATCCATTACCTTTTTGGATGGAGTGAGGAAGAGGGTGGTGTGGACTTGGGCAACCTAGCTATCAATTTGGTCATACCACTCAGGCAGCGGGGTTTCTCCCTGCTCTTATCGACCCTGTCTGCGTGTTTCAGCTGTGTGTTTTTGCCCCAACATACGAAGAAAGTTACTCTTGACAAACACAAAATTCACATCAAGTTTTATGAAATTGGTTGCTGCATATGACATGTATGTGTACACCTGGGTAGAATGGGGGAAGGTTAGGGGAGGGGGTGGGGGGAAAGAAGCGGAATGCAAAGTGGGGGGGGGGGGGGGGGGGGGGGGGGGATATATGGGGAGAATGGTAATGCTTGCTGCATTTTTTTACCTGTAACAGCGATTAATGATGAAGGTTGAACCAGGGGGATAATTGGGTTATGGGTGTGTTTGGAAGGAATGTTATATACGCTGAAAGCCTGCTGAGGAGACGGATAAGAACTAATTGTGTGAGGAGAGAGAGTTGTATATAACTCTCTCTCCCCTCACACAATTTGTTCTGTCTGTGTTTCTGAGTCTATTTGCATCTGTGTGCTAGTGTGTCTGCATCAGTGTTCTTGTGAAAAGTCAGCATTGCCACAGGTTTGAAGATAGTTTAACTCATTCGCATCGCAACGATTTTGAATTATTAAAAAACCTCACAAATCACTCCAGCCATGCACACCAACAAAACGTACATAAACAAAAGGATAAATGAAGGAAGATTACGGGTTTTTACTTCAGGTTTAGACATAGGGAAGTGGTAGATCAGACTTTTTTATATATAGACTATATGGAAAAATTATCTACACCGATTGGTTCCCCCACAACGAACCACTACAAAAGCAAAGTCAGGGGCAATATTGTGGTCTAAGGGAGCGAAGCGAGTTTAGAAGTGACCAAGGTACACACAGATTTACTTCCCTTGAAGCAAATGCATCAAATTGACAGCTATCTATTGATTCCGGACATATATGGCCGGAACGACTTGAATGAGTTAACAGGGAAAATGCGCCTGTGTGTTTGCTGGTATGTTATGTATGCACTGCTTTGCTAACTGGTACAGTGGAACTTCCCTATAGTATTAAAGGGACACCCTGACGGATGTGTGTTTGCTGGTATGTTATGTATGCACTGCTTTGCTAACTGGTACAGTGGAACTTCCCTATAGTATTAAAGGGACACCCTGACGGATGTGTGTTTGCTGGTATGTTATGTATGCACTGCTTTGCTAACTGGTACAGTGGAACTTCCCTATAGTATTAAAGGGACACCCTGACGGATGAGGTTTTGCTGGTATGTTATGTATGCACTGCTTTGCAAACTGGTACAGTGGAACTTCCCTATAGTATTAAAGGGACACCCTGATGGATGAGGTTTTGCTGGTATGTTATGTATGCACTGCTTTGCTAACTGGTACAGTGGAACTTCCCTATAGTATTAAAGGGACACCCTGACGGATGAGTGTTTTGCTGGTATGTTATGTATGCACTGCTTTGCTAACTGGTACAGTGGAACTTCCCTATAGTATTAAAGGGACACCCTGATGGATGAGGTTTTGCTGGTATGTTATGTATGCACTGCTTTGCAAACTGGTACAGTGGAACTTCCCTATAGTATTAAAGGGACACCCTGATGGATGAGGTTTTGCTGGTATGTTATGTATGCACTGCTTTGCTAACTGGTACAGTGGAACTTCCCTATAGTATTAAAGGGACACCCTGACGGATGAGGTTTTGCTGGTATGTTATGTATGCACTGCTTTGCAAACTGGTACAGTGGAACTTCCCTATAGTATTAAAGGGACACCCTGATGGATGAGGTTTTGCTGGTATGTTATGTATGCACTGCTTTCTAACTGGTACAGTGGAACTTCCCTATAGTATTAAAGGGACACCCTGATGGATGAGGTTTTGCTGGTATGTTATGTATGCACTGCTTTGCTAACTGGTACAGTGGAACTTCCCTATAGTATTAAAGGGACACCCTGATGGATGAGGTTTTGCTGGTATGTTATGTATGCACTGCTTTGCTAACTGGTACAGTGGAACTTCCCTATAGTATTAAAGGGACACCCTGACGGATGAGGTTTTGCTGGTATGTTATGTATGCACTGCTTTGCTAACTGGTACAGTGGAACTTCCCTATAGTATTAAAGGGACACCCTGACGGATGTGGTTTTGCTGGTATGTTATGTATGCACTGCTTTGCTAACTGGTACAGTGGAACTTCCCTATAGTATTAAAGGGACACCCTGACGGATGAGGTTTTGATGGTATGTTATGTATGCACTGCTTTGCAAACTGGTACAGTGGAACTTCCCTATAGTATTAAAGGGACACCCTGACGGATGAGGTTTTGCTGGTATGTTATGTATGCACTGCTTTGCTAACTGGTACAGTGGAACTTCCCTATAGTATTAAAGGGACACCCTGACGGATGTGTGTTTGCTGGTATGTTATGTATGCACTGCTTTGCTAACTGGTACAGTGGAACTTCCCTATAGTATTAAAGGGACACCCTGACGGATGTGTGTTTGCTGGTATGTTATGTATGCACTGCTTTGCAAACTGGTACAGTGGAACTTCCCTATAGTATTAAAGGGACACCCTGACGGATGTGTGTTTTGCTGGTATGTTATGTATGCACTGCTTTGCTAACTGGTACAGTGGAACTTCCCTATAGTATTAAAGGGACACCCTGACGGATGAGTGTTTGCTGGTATGTTATGTATGCACTGCTTTGCTAACTGGTACAGTGGAACTTCCCTATAGTATTAAAGGGACACCCTGACGGATGTGTGTTTTGCTGGTATGTTATGTATGCACTGCTTTACTAACTGGTACAGTGGAACTTCCCTATAGTATTAAAGGGACACCCTGACGGATGAGTTTTTGCTGGTATGTTATGTATGCACTGCTTTGCTAACTGGTACAGTGGAACTTCCCTATAGTATTAAAGGGACACCCTGACGGATGAGTTTTTGCTGGTATGTTATGTATGCACTGCTTTGCTAACTGGTACAGTGGAACTTCCCTATAGTATTAAAGGGACACCCTGACGGATGAGTTTTTGCTGGTATGTTATGTATGCACTGCTTTGCAAACTGGTACAGTGGAACTTCCCTATAGTATTAAAGGGACACCCTGACGGATGAGTTTTTGCAAGAAACCCGTCGAGATCACCAGAAAGACAGCCTTTTCAAGGATCGGTACACTCACTTTGCTCTGGTTTCCTATAAATCAAACCGTCAAAATGGCGATTCCTCCTTGGCGGAGTTGCCAGAGAGAAAAGCCATTTTGGACGGGGGGTGGGTGTAGGCCACTCAAGAGTGGTTGAAGCTTTTTCTTCTTTGTAGTGCAGTAAAAAAAAAATTGAGCTATTTCCTTTGTTGTGACTGAAACTTCTTTTGGTAAACTATAAAATAAGTATAAAAAAAGCCTTGTATTGTGGAAATTTGGTAGATCGTGCAAACGATTTGGTCTGACTCTGGCGGCCATTGGAAAAGACAAGGCACTTGCCTTTGTCTTTCACTGAAAGAATCTGACTTCCAGCACCTCCGCCAAAGAGGAATCACCGATTTGATGGTTTGATTTCTAGGAAGCCTAGAACTAGAACAAAGTGAGTGTTGCGATCTCTGTAAGGGTGTTTTCCTGGTGATCTCGACATGTTTCTTGCAAAAGAACTCATCCGTCAGGGTATCCCTGTATCCCTTTCATCGCCACTGTCGCCTCTTGGCACCACAATGATTTAGCACCCATGTCTCTGAAAGGCATCACCTGAGGGTCTGTTATTCAATAACCTTATGTCCTTAATTTTGGGAGGTCACAAAGGAATCCCCACTATTGCAGACAAAATCTTTTCTCTACCCAGGTAAGCTTAATGGAAAATTCTGGCTGAAAAATGGCTGGCGTTGAAAGGGTTAAGACCTTCCCAAAAAATGTTCACGAAATGTTTCCCCTTCATATCCAGACTAAAAGAGTGTCCACCTCCCTATAAGACCCCTCCCTGTTAAGACCCTTTTTTGCTGATTTTTCAAGGTCGTAAAGGAGAATTTTTTTAAAAAAGGAAAAAAGTGCAGAATGATGCAAAATTGAACTCTGAGTTTACTGCAACTCATAAAAACACATAAAACTGAACGCGATCAAGCCGATAAGACATAATTTGCGAAAAAGCACTGTCGAGTTCATTTCAGCGTCGTCTTCTTTTTGTGAAATCACATTCCCCAGAACTATAGAGCTATGTCGTCATCCACAGAATTCCTCACGGTCACCTTGGGAGAAAAGTGGCAGAGTGGTTAAGACGTTCACCTGCCAAATGTAATGCGTGACTGCAGCGTGAGTGACCCGGGTTCGAATCCCGGCCTCGCCCTTTTTTTCTAGTTTGACAGGAAAATCGAACTCAGCTGAGAACGTCAAGTCCTTCGGATGGGGACTTAAAGCTAGTCTGACCCGTGCGCTTTTCGCAACGTAAAAATCCCATGGCAGTTGAAAGTCGGTAAGCAGGGAGAAATCCCGCTGCCTGGTATGGCCAAATTGATAGCTAGGTTTTCCAAGTGTTACTGCACCCCCTCATCACCGTCCCCCCCCCCCCGCCCAATTTTTTTTTAATTGGGTAGGCGCTGCACTTGCAGCGATGTGCTCTCCGGGGGAGAGCAGCCCGAATTTCACAGACATAATTAATTGTTTGCAACCATGCTTACACAAACTGAGAAAATCACAGGCGATCAAAGTGAGATGTTACGACAAAAGAAAAACAAAACACTAACAAAACAAACTTGATGAAGGAAAAGAACTAATCGCGATGAATTATGTAACAAAGACTTCATTTTGTGTGTGTGTGTTCTCTGGGCAGGAGGGTGACCCCAACAGTGCAGGGTCCTGTGAGCCCCACGATGTCAACTCAGGGTCTTCCGACGGAGGTGGAGGAGGAGGAGGAGGAGGAGAGTCTTTCGAAGATCGGCTGAACGAGATTGTGGACAACGTCATCCACTCCAAGATGGTGGAGGACCTCAAGGTCAGGGGCAGCGAGGTCATGGAGGACCTCAAGATCAGAGGCAGCGAGGTCATGGAGGACCTCAAGGTCAGAGGCAGTGAGGTCATGGAGGACCTCAAGGTCAGAGGCAGCGAGGTTATGGAGGACCTCAAGGTCAGAGGCAGCGAGGTCATGGAGGAGTTGAAAAACCTTCCATCGGGTGAGTTAGTGAGATGAGGCAAGGCAACTTTCCAGTATCAGATTTATCGGGTTACTGACTAACGATGTCCTTTTGTTCAAGACAGCTCTCAGTTTTTGGTATTTGGTATTTCAGTCAATCAATCAATCTAATTTAGTATCCTTTAAAATGCATCGCATAGGACATTTTGCTTGCTGTGACAGTTACAAGACTGGAGTTAACAAACAAACAAGTGTAGTAAAAACAAATTGATGCATTAATACAAAGCATTGTAAATAATATTTGAACACGCACACACGCACACGCACACGCACACGCACACACACACACACACACACACACACACACACACACACACGCATGCACCCCCACTCCTCACCCACCCACCCCCAAGATACTTGATTTGCAAAAAGTCTGACATTGAAGAACAAGTTTTGGTTCCTTTAATATTTTAAATTTTTTTATTGTTGTTTTATTAAACTTGATTAAATAAACAACGAAAAAAAATGATTCAAATTTTAATTTTACATTTGACATATCGGTAAAATATGTTAAAGTACGCGCAAATTCAATCATACCGACTATCCAAATTTGTGGGGCATGATGCTCGTGAAATACTACTGTCTAATTCATTCCAATGAAATGTTACTAGTTTTGCTCACTTTCACTATCGTACACGAATCTGATTAAATATCTGTATTTCTATATGTGACCCGATTTCACGAACCGGGTCTTAACTCGCAAGCAGCGATTGTGGTAGAGGCCCAAAAAAGGTTCAGTGGGTCAAAAGTATGGATTTTGAGTTTTCACTTGAAATGGATTCTGCCACCATTAAACTTCAACTTGATGCATTGGACTAAGTGAAATTCAAATTGTAAATGCATTAAAACACATTTTAAATGATATACCCCATAGCAATTATCCTATTTTAATCGCCTGTAAAGACTAAATTTTTGATTGAAAACTGTAAACTGAAACCCTGATCGGGCCCCATCATGTTATATATCTCTGGAAAGCTTGTGACCTTAACCTGCTTCTGCTCGCGTGCTCGTTTTGAAATCCAACCAATCAGAAGCATGGTATTGCAAAACTTAGGCGTAAACACAGAGTGAGAGAGTTGAAAACTTCGACCAATGAGAGGTTAGGATAGACTCTGTCTCTAGTTACTGAAAGGCAACGCGCAACGGGATTGGTCGAGAGGGAGACAACTTGCTGCTTGCAGTTTCGAAGCAACATGGATATGATGCAGACGATCTCTTTCGAAAGATTGACTTTTTTGCTCAATTCTCGGTCATTTACAACCCTACCAGTCGCAGATCAAGGAGAACTTGGAGCATTGTTAATAAAATATTTCAACTCAACCGATTCCGACGATGAAAACGAAACTGACCGTGACGATGACTGCCTCAAAACTGTAAAACCTGCTTCGACTCCGACTCGGCGACTGCTACACTAGTCAATGACTAGTGCTAGGCCTAGAATGGGTAAAAAATCTTTGCACCCCTTTTTCTCAAAACAGCCATCTGCTGGGTTACCCTCTTTAACACCCTATAACTTCCTCATTTTTTGTAGTAGAGCAATAAATCATATATCAAAAGAAAGGTAAATGTTTGCAGATTATGTAAATGCTAATATATTAAAATCTGCCATTTTCACCTTAAGACCCACTTTGTGGTGATGGGTCACATATCGTGTATTTCGTGCATATGTGGGTCTGCATGAATGTGGTGAACGAAAATAGTAGGATTTCACCAGAATCATGCCTGACAGATATCGTCACAGTTGGATAGCCGTATGACTGAAATAGACGATTTTCGGAAAAAAACTAGGGGAGAGCACTTCGTGAAAATTAGAGTTGTTTACCTCCATTACTCGGTCACACACCACAGCAACAATGCAACAATGGCATCAAAGCTTGAAACCGCAGGATGCGAGTCAGCGACTTGCAAACATTTTTTTAATATAGGGGTGACCAGTAGCCACAAACTAATAAAACTTGCAAAATGTGACGTAAAAATATAAATGACATACATTTTTAGAATGACACACAGTGTTCTAAGTGCTGTATATCTGCTCAAACACACAAGTCGATAGGCTACTAGAGCTGAAGGTAGAGTGACTTCCGCTGTTTGACCGATTGAATTAGGCAATATCACTCCAACAGAGCTTAATCTAGAGCGCGGGATTGGTAAAATCCCCCAAAATGTTGTTCCTTCCCACGATAATCGGCGCGGGGAGCGGGCCGAGTCCCGCACAATTGCAGAACGGCCCGCAGTTTTTACCGATCGATGCGGGAAGACCGTCGTCTGCTAAACCCGTCGTCTGGACAAACTGAAAGTATCGAGCAGGAGTGAAGGATTTCTCGACATTTCATTGGTTCTTGACAAAATGTTAGTGTTAATCAACCAATCGCGTTCTTCTCGTTCTACCGACAGGAAGTTGCGAGAGTTTCGGCCGCCATCTTGAATGTTTTTCAAAATGAAGCGGGCAGGGACCCTGTTTGATTTTGGATTTTCACGGAGGCAAAGTCAAAACAAAAAAATCCTGTTCCAAGTGATTGTGAAGACCTCGAAGAAAAGGCTTCTACATCTAAAACATCGGAAAAGAATGACAACAGTGGCAGTGCAAAGGAACATCGGTTCCAATATGTCTGGTCGAAAAAGTGGCCGTGGCTGACAGAAAAGTTAAAGTCTGTATACGAGGGTGGGGGAGGTACTGGTTCTTATGCATGTGATGTGGGGTTGGATATGGGGGAGTGCCCCCCTTTTTTTGATATGAGGGGGGGACTGCCCCCCTTTTTCAGAAATCCTAGATTAAGCTTTGCTCCAACACACCATGAAATTATTTCCGAACAATTCCTTTTGGACGTGTGGTTTGACCCCTTCAAGTACACCCTTTACAGAAATTTGACATGTTTAGGTCTTATAAGCGGTCTTATAAGGGAGGTAATTGTAATACTTACAAAGAAGGGCAATGTCTCGGAGAAGTAGGTCTTATGTGGGAGGGAGTCTTATAATGAGAGACCTTCAAAAATCATCCCAAACGAGGTCTTATGAAGGAGGGATCCTATTTGTGCAGAGATTGGCGAAACCCTGCTGCTCCAGGTGCAGCGTCGCAGCCTGGTGGTAGGGGGCGTGATGGTGGCCGTCTTCGCCGCCTTGCTTCTCCTGGGCTGCCTCTGGATCCACTGGTGCCACACCGAGCACGGCGAGTACCGCTACGTCCCCATCTCCCAGCTCGAGGAGTTCCTGCGCTACCAGACGCCCCCGCCCGCTTCTTCTTCGCCCACAGGCCCCCCTTCCGGGTCCCGCCCGCCTCGGCAGAAGCGGTCGAAGAAGTCGTCGTCGGAAAACCATAAAGAACGGGTGTCTTCTTCGCCGGAAGGGAGTCAGCTGACGCATCGGAGAACAGATCATGAGCATATAGCGAACGGGGGACGTTGAGGTTGAGAGAGGGGGTGTGTGTAGCTGATTGTGTGTGTGTCAGGTGGTTGGGGGGGGGGGGGGGGGGGGAGGGTAGGGGAAGAGAGAGAGCACAATCAGAGAGGGTCTCAGATGGGATGAATAAATGTTCAGATTTAGAAAAAGGGTTGATTCGGTTACATGGTTTCAAATCATTGCCTTTCTTTTTTCTTTTCTTTTTTAATTAAAATTTGGAAAAGCTCTTCCATTGGGCTGTGATTGTGGGTTTTTTTCTCTGTTGTTGATAAACGTGGCCGTTCCATGGCAAAAAATGGGCATGGAAGGTTTTGCACCAGGCCTTTTTTCAGTATGGTACTTTGTCGCTGCAGTTCGGTAAGATTTCCGTGTTTGTGCGTGATGTTTTGTGACACTGGTACAAAGTATTTTGTGCATGTGTCAGTGTATGCCAAGCAGAGAACTGTATATATGGTAATATTTCTGTGAATGTGATATTGTAGGTACCTGTGATTGATGGTACATTGATGGTTTCAAGTTGCAGGATTTATGTCTGTTCGTGTATTCAGTGCGTTTGTAATTGTATGCAAAACCAAATTCGGCTTTGGATAATGCAGAACTGGTCTTGGCGTTGAATCGGCTGTGTGGTAATGCATCAATGGCTTCAATTGACGTCTTTCGGGGAAAAAATACGGGAAAAGCATTCCTCGCAAATTCGAGTAGTCCCACGCTGAAAAGGTTAGCCAAACAATGTTCTGCTATCCGTGCGTGTGAACGACTCGCAAGCATTTCTTTTCCCCGAAGAAAGATTACATGTGGCCGCAAACTGATTGAACTTGCAGAACTTTGCAAAATTTCACAGAAAATGAACATCCAGAAACATTCTTTAACCATATTGAAAATGAGTGTCTGTGCACAATTAATGAAAACTTCCATACGAAACCAATCTGCAAACAAAGTAAAAGAAAGTACCGTAAAAACTGGACTATAAGCCGCACCTGTATATAAGCTGCACCCCTTAAATTTACAAAATATTAGGTATTTATTCACATATAAGCCGCAGAGAAAATTGTATGTGCACAAACCAACACAAATATAGAAAGTCTCCTATCAGAACGTGAGTATTTAATGTTTTCAGACACTTTAAGCATGAGATTTGAATCTAAAAAAACTCAAAAAAGGCTGAATTTGACCAGAAACAGATTTAATCATTCTGATAAATGTAGAATGGAGAAAAAAATCCAGATAAGCCGCATCGGTTTATAAGCCGCATGGGACAAAGTTGAGAAAAAATTATCAGCTTTGTAAAATGTAAGAAATAAGTGGATGGGTTTCCGCGTGTAATGCGCACACTCCTTCATATTTCTTGCTTTCAGGTGTGCTGTTCTTTTGGTGTGTTTTTTACAGATTGCGGAAGTTTTTGTGCGCACAGCTGAATAATGGGGAAACTGGACGTTTAGTCAGCAGAACAACACAAAGAAAATGTGTGAGCATTTCCGTGTTTTGACTAACCTTCCCTTGTAGCTTTCCGAACATCGTCTATTGGCATCCGCGTGTGTCGGTGAACTAGCGGTGGCATTGTACCAGTTAGATGGTGGCCGGAATGACTGACAAGGAAAGCAACTACTTTTGCTGTGTTGATGGCATCAGGTTGGATTAGAAAAACGCCATTGTCGAGCGTACAAGCATGTTTTGTTTTGGGCAGCTGGCTTTTTTTAAGATTTGTTGAAAATGGAGTCATTCAGAATGGTTTTGCAGGGCTGCCTACCGTCCCCCCTAAGGGGTATTTGTCCCTGGAAGCAGTTAAAATGGGCACCCTGTCCCTGGAATCCACTTTTCTGTTTAGCGTCCCTGGAAAGTGAGAAGAAACAAAATGTAGTAGAGCAGTCACTTGTCTTGTTAGCTAACCTCGCTATTAAACACTGGAACACCCAAAGCAACAGGCACTGTGGAAATGTTCTTTCTGTTAGGTTGCTGAACACCAAAAGATCTTAAATATCGAAGCATGTTGGCAACAAAAAGACCACCCAAAATATTCAGTCGCAGAAACGGTGCTAGATCTCGAAATGTATTTCAAGATGCATGACATCGCAATGTTTGTCCCTGGAAACAAGTCTCTGTTCCTGTTTTTTAAGCAGTTTGTCCCTGGAAACTGCAACAGGGGGTAGGCAGCCCTGGTTTTGGTTTTCAAAGCGTTTTCCACCGATTACTCTGTTATAAGAGATTTTTTTTAACTTGGTCAATGGCTCATTAAAAAAACCTCCAAATGACTTACCAAATCCTGTTTATTTTTTGAAAGATGCGGATTATTGCTATTGTGTGGTGTGGACTTTCAGAGACTATGATTCAATGACTTGATTGTGAAGTGAAGTCGAAGAGGTGGGGGTGATTGCTCTTCTTTGTTTCCATTCTTCAACATGTAATTCATCTATAATTTATGAAACGCGCTGCGTCAGGTAGACGGGTATACACTTCTCCCCCTCCCTTCCCCTTTCACACCCCTCCCACTCTCCACCCCCCCCCCCCCCCCTCACACACACACGCCATTTTTGTGTCAAGTCAGGGATATGTACACTGTGTGAAGAATAATTTTGTGAATTATGTGTTTTCAGATTTTTCTTTTAAGGGGAGGAGGGGAAGAGAAGTTTCGTTTCATGTAGTACTCTCGTTTTCATTCAATAATGATCTTTTCTATTAAAACAGTGCCTGTGTGTCTTGTTTCATATTTTCATATTTTTTAAAATATATTTTTTGTTTTGTTTGATTGTGTGTTTGTTTTTAGAGATGTGCATATGAATGAGATGGTTGATGGAAAGAACTAAACCAGTAATAGAATGGTTGAGTTGGGTGGTGACATTTTTTTCGAGACTGAAGTAAAAGCTGATTATCAGATTTTGTGTTTTTGTGTGTGTGTGTGATTTTCCCCCTGTTTTGAGTTTATCTCTAATCAGTATGCCGTTTTTGTCGTTGACGCTGATTTTTGTTGTTATTGTTGTTATGTGTCAGAATCTCTGGTTCTGTTTTCAAGGTGGCCTTGGTTTATGATGTGAATTATTGTTTATGTAACGATGTAATAATCATCATCATCATCATCATCATCATCATCATCAATACATACAAGTAATAATAGTAATAATAAGCTAAAAAGGCTTCCAGTCTTGTAAATTGTCAGATCTAATAAACAGCTCATTATGTAGCACTCGCCGCCTTAACCCTTTCAACGCCAGCCATTTTTTCAGCTAAAACTTTCATTCAACTTACCTGGGTAGAGAAAATTGGGTGATTCCTCTATGACATGCATAACATAGGGCCTATCCTTACCTTCGGACCATAAGGTAATTAGATAGCAGACCCTCATTTGATGTCTTTCAGTGACATGGGTGTCAAATGATTGTGGTGCCAAGAGGCGACAGCGGCGATGCAAGGGTTAAAATTGGTTAAATAAAAAATAAATGAATTTAAAAAAAAAATCTTTCTTCAGCATCTGCTGCCAACAAAACAAAGTTTAGTCCATTTAAAAAAAAAAAAAAGTTTTTGGTTAATCATTTTTCTTGCCACTGCCCTTTTTCACAAATACCCGTCACTGCCACATGGGTGAAAGCAGTTCAGGAGTGCGCCTGAAATCAGGAACGAAGAACTTCATAGATTCTTCAGGATTGGCCAACTTGTCGGCCAGAACCACGGTCGTATAAAGTCAAACGATTCTGCCAGCATTGATGGCGGATTAAAACAAGATGATAGACATGCAATTATAGCACCACCCCCACCCATCCTGTGTACACAACGCCACCCCCACCCATCTTTCGGATGAGACGATAAACCGAGGTCCCGTGTGCCCATGCACTTGGCACACGTTAAACCCAGTGCCAACGAAAAAGTTGTCATTTGGTCAAAATTTAACCCCCCCCCCCCCTCCCTTCCTTATCAGTCACACAAAAAATCACATGCAAAAAGTTTTTTTAAAAAAAGAGACGCGCTCTCCAAGTGGGAGCAACCCGCATTTCACAGAGAGGCTGATGTGACTATAAAGTACCCCCTAATAATATATTTTGTCAGTGATTGTGCTAAAAAAACCCACCCCAAAAACAGAAAAGAGAGATCCATGTAAACTCAAATGAAAAATAAGTATTGATTTCCAAGCCCAAATGCTTGGAACTTAATGTATTGTTCAAGCGTTAGGTGAATCTTCAGTCTAATAAGCTGCGTAAAGGTGTTTTGTTGTTTTCCTCATCGGAATAAACCTCGGAAACAAGCCAATACTCAATGAATATTTTTTGGTTAATTAAACATTGTGATTAAAAATGTCTTCCAATTTATTGTGTCAATTCGATTAAACACAAAAACTCGCTTTAAAAAAAAGTTTTATCAATCTATTAGTCATACTAATGTAATAGAAAATAAGTTTATTTAATTCCATCAATCCATCTCTACTAATTGTCCCCATGTTTAACAACTGGGTTTTTTCCCATTCTAATGTTGTCCATACTCTACTTTCCAAAATTACAATACTGTATACATGCATTGACATTTTTTATACAGGTCTAGTTGTGTTAAAATTGTGTTGTGTATATATTCATACTCTTTTCTTACAAGTGTGTGCGTTGTGTGTTGCTATAGTCAATGCGATGCAGGTCCTCATGTCTGTATCATCTGTAATAGGTGGTTGATTTTATTTATTTACACATGCGTGCGCACGCACACGCACACGCACACACACACACACACACATGCATGCATATGTACATACGTATGCACACTCACCATGCTCCCAACCCCTCACACATGCACACACACACACACACGTATGCGTTTGCCTAACGTTGTGGAGTACAGCTGATTTGTGTGTGTGTGTGTGTTTACCGTAGGTTATGCAGTAACACACTGTACCCAACACCGATTGTGTGGAGTAACATTTTTTTATGGAGTAACTTTTTCCATTACTACACAAAGCTCACATGCGAGCAACCTCACAGTGGTCTTCTGAGGTATGTTAGATATTTATTTCAGGGCAACGAGGACAGACTCTGGACGCTGTTTATGAGGTTAGCGTTGTGGATTCATGGAAAAAGTTACTCCATAAAAAAAGTTACTCCGCACCGTCGGTGTTGGGTACAGTTTTTACTCCATAGCCTACGGTAGACAGACGCACACGCACACGCACACACACACACACACACACACACACACACACACACCATCATTCCATAATGAAATAACATTATCTGCTGTATATATTATATGTGACAATTTAGTTGTGGAATACTGGTACAGTAGAACCTCCCTTAGACCTTCGAAAATCATCCAAAATGAGGTCTTATAATTGAGGGGTCTTATAAGGGAGGTGATTTTAATACTTACAAAGAAGGGCAATGTCTTGGAGAAGTAGGTCTTATGTGGGAGGGAGTCTTATTATGGGAGGTCTTATAAGGGAGGTTCCACTGTAGCATCATTTTATGATCCCCTTGTTGCTTGCTGTCTTTATGTATACAGAGATTTTAACTTTTTCGATAAAAATATTTGTATTCAGACAACTATTTGCTCTGTTTTTGTAATCCACTTTCCCCCCATGGGGATACCGGGGGTCTTTCGTACAAATAGTTTCCCCACCTACTGGAAGTTCTGTGCTTGTAACTTCCTCTAATTCTGTCACTCTCTTTGACTCTGCCTTTTCCCTTTGCTTACTGTCATCTGCTATCTTTCTATGTCACTGGTCCATTCTCCTGCCTTTTTTCTATAAATTCTTACAAAGATTTCTTCAGCCGAAGTCGGACATGCTGGGCCTAACTGTTTCTTAGTTAGACGCATAATGGCAGCATGACGCATCTACGCTCATGTGACAGGAAACTGTCTGAGCGAACAAAGAAGAAGAAGTAATCCACTTTGCCATGTCTGGCTTATCAATTTCCCCAGAAAATGTGCCCTAAAATGATCTCAAACTGCGCCCTGATTTTCTTTGAACCCTTTTGCCGCCAGCCATTTTTCAGCCAAAAAATGCCATTAATCTTAACTGGGTAGAGAAGAAAAATTATCTGCAATATTGTGAATTCCTCTGTGACATGTATAACATTAGGCCTATCCTTAGGTCGTCGGATTACAGTCCCTGATTTGATGCATTTTTAGTAACATGGGGGTTAAACCAATGTGGTGTGTGCATAAATGCGACATTGGCAGTGAAAGGGGCAAACTGAAAGTGATAAATATTTTTTTTAATATGAAAAAAAGTGTTTGATAGATTTTCATGTCTGCAGTAAACAATAAATTATATAGTTGAAATTGGGGATTGGGTGGGGGGGGGGGGGGGGGGTGCGGGGCTGCCCTTGTTACCCAGTCATAGCATGTTTTCTGAATTAGTACTTTTCGCTGATTTTTTCTTCTTCTCCAAATTCAAATCAATAAATGGAGCAAAGAAAATTAGTGTTCCTTTTTGCTGATTAAATATCCTGGGGAAAAAGAAATGATGCCTTTTCTTTGCAGAAAGATATGTTTGCCTTGCAACATTTACTGTTCGAGCATTGACAACTTTGGTGACTATGTAAAGTATGTTTTACTGTAGAATAGTACATGGTATATTATTTCCCTGTACTTTTCGACATTTGTTAGGGGTTGCAAATGAAAAGACGACTTGTATTGTCAATCAAGATTACGTTATTTTTTTGACAAGAAAAATGAGTTTAGCATCACCCGATGTGGTACAGGTACATATGGGACATTTACATATGTAATGATAGCGGGTTGATCCTGGAGGTACTGCAATACTAGGTCGACCCGTATTAAGAGTTATTAGATAATGCAAAAATTTGTTCTTTTGTAATAGCATATTTTTCGGACTGAGACCCCTGCGCCTTATAATATGACTAATAAAATAGTAAGAAAATACAGTAACATCATCTGAATTTTTGTGTGAAATTTGGGGGGTGCGCCTTATAATCAGGTGCGCCTTGTAGTCCGAAAAATACGGTATATTTTTGTGGCTTTTGAAAAGACACATATAACGTTTCAGAGGTACTTTGAATATATTTTCTTTACATGCTCTTAGTTTTGTTGAAAAACGGAACATCACCAGCATTTGTACTAAGTACGAGATGACACTACGAAATGATCAAACGCCATAAATTGCCAAACGCTGTTTTATCAGAGATGCGTAGCAAATGTTGAATAGTATTGATAATGTTTACTTTTTCTTAGCAGCGTTTGAGAATGACGTTGGGTTGTTGTTGGTTTTTTGTATGAAGTGCCATAGCAACAATGAACAATCCATGCTTCTTCCTTATCGAAAATACAGGGTACCAAATTGTATAATTAATTCTACTAAAAATGCTGTGTACATCACGCACATCACGCTCTGTGGCTTAATTAAAAGATTTGTTAAATTCGATGTCAAGGGCTTAAAGGGCTACCCTGACGGATGAGTTTTTGTAAGAAACATGTCGAGATCACCAGGAAAACACCCTTTACAGAGATCGCAACACCCACTTTGCTCTGGTTTCCTAGAAATCAAACTGTCAAATCGGCGATTCCTCCTTGGCGGAGGTGCTGGAAGTCAAATTCTTTCACCCAAGGAGAAGGCGTGTGCCGTCTCTTTTCTAATGGCTGCCAAATCGTTTGCACGAAATTTTCGCAATACAAGCCTTTTTATTTTATTTTTTACTTTTTTATTTTATACAGTTTATCTAAAGGAGTTTCGCTCACAACAAAAGAAATAGCTCCAATTCTTTTTACTACACTACAAAAAAAGAAAATGCTTCAACCACAATGAGTGACCTCCACCCACCCCATCCAAAATGGCTACTCTCTCCGACATCTCCGCCAAGGAGGAATCGCCGTTTTGACGGTTTAATTTCTAGGAAACCAGAACAAAGTGAGTGTTCCGATCCTTTAAAAGGCTGTCTTTCTGGTGACCTCGACGTGTTTCTTGCAAAAACTCATCTGTCAGGGTCTACCTTTAAAACTACCATTGCTGCTGATTTCCATCACCACTTTGATTCTGGCTTCTGTTTTTGTTGAAGATCGTTTTTATGACTGTAGCTACGCACCATAATGGATTTCACATTCTAAGGCGCGTCCTTTACATTTTTCAACACACACACAAAGAAGAAGATTTTGTAATGCAGAATTGCTTTGTAAATTATTAGTCTTCCTTTTCTGCGTTCCCAGGCCATAGTGGGTGATGCACGCATGTGTCCGGTTTTCAGATTTCGCTGGTCTTCGCTGCATTCAGCTGACACATTCCGAAAAGAAAACAATTGTTTGGAAGATTTTTAGGGGGAAAAAAGCAGGAGAATGGGCAAATAAGTAAGAAAAACTAGGTACATGTATTAGGTACTTTATGGTCACAGGCATCTGTGAAATTCGGGTTGCTCCCACCTGGAGAGCGCGCCACCCAGTTTAAAAAAAAAATCCTGATGAGGAAGGAAAGAGGGGTGGGTAAATATTGACCAAATGATAACTTTTTCATTGCCACTGGGTTTAACGTGTGCTAAGTGCATGGGCACATGGGACCTCGGTTTATTGTCTCATCCAAAATACTCCACATTCAGACCGTAATGCCTAGTGCAAACTGAGAGGAAAAATCCCCTGTACCCAGGTTCGAACTCGTGTTTCCTTGACACGACACGAGGCGAACGCGCTCGCTACCACTGTGCCACTCTACACTAATATAGTAGATCATGGCAAGAACCTGCTATGCATTGAAAGCTGTGGGTGTCTCGGTGTGGAGAAACGGTACATGTGCCATTTTATGGTTTGTAAAATACAGTACATGGAAAGAATGGTACTCTTGTGCATGCGTCAGCATGGAGCAACACACTGTCAAGCTGATAGCATAATTGCCTATCTTTTTTCAACGTTTTGAGAAACGTGAGAAAAAATGTATGTGATGTCACTCACACGCTAAGAATTGAGAAGTTGTAGAAGAAATTATGTCAGTGACGATTTTTGATAATCATTTTTCATCCTGACTTTTGACATCATGTGTAGACCCTCTTCTTGTGAAAAAAAAAGTCCAAATGAACCTGTTAGCGTGGGAACATTTCATAGATATAACCCACTATGGCAGCAAAAAGTGACCATTTTGCTTTTTCCGCATGCTCTAAGTGCAATGCCCAAACAGGAGTCAAGTCCAGTCAAAAATACTGTATTATCTCATGTGGGAGTGAAAATCCTAGCCTGCATGTTTAAAGGAAATGGCAGATTTGATCATTTTAGTGATTGTGCTATAAATCAGATTATTTCTCTGTGCTACAACATATATTATTTGTAATTATTGTGAGATGGAGTGAAAACCCAAGCCTACAAGTTCAAAAGAGGTGGCTGAGTAAGCATTTAGCATTTGTGATTTAAGGCAATTTTAATTAAGTGCATAATGTTTTAGATGAAATTTAAATGTCTTTGGCGAAGCTGAATGCAGAAAGGTCTTGGTGGAAATCAGCGTTAATGGTTTACTGCCTCTCAATTTAGGATTTATCCAGAAACTTTGTTGTGGTGAAAGATTGTTGAGGTTTTTCTTGTGATTTTAGAGGATATTTGCTTTTTGTCTCTGCTGTGTAATTGTGTGAAGGGAGGGAAGTGGGTTTAGAAATACATGCAAGAGTTATTTCTCTTTGTGCGTTTGCTAGTTTTGATTGTAGAAAGTATGCTGTGTGTTGTTTTATACTGTACTGTATTCTGTTTGTGTTGTGTAGTGTTGTTTTATACTGTCGTGAGCCGGATTATTTTACATTGTATTGTGTTGTGTTGTAGTCATTTGCCCTAACGATTCCCTTCCTGTGAAATTCATGTTGTCTTCACCAGAAAAAAACAACGTCATGATAATTATATAAATAATATATAAGGTGAGTTAATTGTAAAAAGAATACAAATTAATGTGGCGGTACCATAGTCAGATGAGGTTTATCCGAGGCGTGGTTACCGCTACACATATCTATATTGATAAAAACTCGGGGCTTTACTGGCGTTGCACTGCCTCCGGGCATTGCAGCCAGTATTGTTCCCACCATCTTTGTATTTACAAATGTCCCATATGTGTCTATGACCGAGAGGACGTAAAACACCATTTTTCATTCAGTTAATTGTAAAACTGTTAGGTTTCCTTTCTATTTTGCCTTGTTTTTCACTGATTGATGCAAAACTGATATTTACTTGCACCTAATGAAAGGGAGTGCCTGTGGTGGATTTTTGGCACACACACGCGCACACATACATAATTATGCATGCACATACACAGAGGCACACACATGCACACACGCACCATTACGTGCACACACACACACACACACACACATAATTCCACCCACTACCTCACACCCACAGTCTCCCTCTCTCCCTTCTTTTCTATTCTTTTTTAACCGCATTGCAAAGCAGTAAACGGGCTTAAAGGTAACTTTCAATGAATCTGACATTGAAACTAAAGATTGGAGGGGCAAGAAATACCATGCTGCCCTTGCATGCATGTTATTTGTATGTTTTTTCTCTTCCCCTTTTTATTTCCATTATTGAACTCTATGATGATTATGTGTGTGTGTGTGTGAGAGAGAGAGAGACAGAGAGAGAGAGAGAGAGAGAAAATAGGTTTTACGTCCTCCGGCACTGACACGGGCACATAAGAGAGAGAGAGTGTGCATGTGTGTGTGCATGCGAGATGATGATGATGATGTGTGTGTGTGTGTGTGTGTGTGTGTGAGAGAGAGAGAGAGAGAGAGAGAGAGAGAAAAATAGGTTTTACGTCCTCCGGCACTGACACGGGCACATAAGAGAGAGAGAGTGTGCGTGTGTGTGTGCATGCGAGATGATGATGATGATGTGTGTGTGTGTGTGTGTGTGTGTGTGTGAGAGAGAGAGAGAGAGAGAGAGAGAATAGGTTTTACGTCCTCCGGCACTGACACGGGCACATAAGAGAGAGAGAGTGTGCGTGTGTGTGTGCATGCGAGATGATGATGATGATGTGTGTGTGTTTGTGTTATCATTAAAGGCTGACTTGGATTTGTGTACATTTTAATTGCTCTGGTTCTTTCATTATTCCGTGCTAGTATTAAAACTTTTGTCACTGGCACCAAAAAAGAATCAAATTGAATTGCTGAATATTGCTTTTTGAGCAGGCTTGTGAGACAAATAACTTCTGTGTTTTTTTTAGTGGTTTTTATTAAGCGGAACAGTTATTCTGACTATTGTGATAAATGTTAAAGAATTGCCCAAAATGGGTTTTTGTCTTTTCTTGTTGTTTTGGTTTTCGTGTTTGTTTTTGTTACTGTTGAGAAGGGGTGTTTCATATGTTAATTTTGAAAACAATATGCTCTCTCTCTCTCTCTCTCTCTCTCTCTCTCTCTCTCTCTCTCTCTCTCTCTCTCTCTCTCTCTCTCCTCTCTCTCTCTCTCTCTCTCTCTCTCTCTCTCTCTCTCTCTCTCTCTCTCTCTCTCTCTCTCTCTCTCTCTCTCTCTCTCTCTCTCTCTCTCTCTCTCTCTCTCTCTCTCTCTCTCTCTCTTAATTTGTTCATGTGATAATAAAGATAAAATAGTATCGTTAGCTAAATTTTTGCTTGGCGCTTTTAAGATAAGACAGAACTTCATAGACAGTTTAAACTAAAATAATATGTGGCTTCTGAGGATAATATTAATTGTTCCTTGTTGTAATGCGGTAGCACATTTTATTCTTTATTTAGTGTGGATGTTGTCAGTTATTTGTTGCATGTTCTTAATGTTCATTGTGTTTGCTCCATGGAAGGGGCTATAGCCTAGTATCCATTAAACTTCCGAGTTCTCTCTCTCTCTCTCTCTCTCTCTCTCTCTCTCTCTCTCTCTCTCTCTCTCTCTCTCTCTCTCTCTCTCTCTCTCTCTCTCTCTCTCTCTCTCTCTCTCTCTCTCTCTATCTCTTGAAACTGTACAAGATTCTCGTAATGCGTAAGTATTCAAGATCAGACACTCAGGGTTGAAAAAGCTGATAGTTTTCTGGATTGGCCATCTTGTCCTCCTCATAGTTGAAAAAGCTGATAGTTTTCTGGATTGGCCATCTTGTCCTCCTCATAGTTGAAAAAGCTGATAGTTTTCTGGATTGGCCATCTTGTCCTCAGAGTTGAAAAAGCTGATAGTTTTTTGGATTGGCCATCTTGTCCTCATAGTTGAAAAAGCCGATAGTTTTCTGGATTGGCCATCTTGTCCTCAGAGTTGAAAAAGCTGATAGTTTTCTGGATTGGCCATCTTGTCCTCAGAGTTGAAAAAGCTGATAGTTTTCTGGATTGGCCATCTTGTCCTCAGTTGAAAAAGCTGATAGTTTTCTGGATTGGCCATCTTGTCCTCATAGTTGAAAAAGCTGATAGTTTTCTGGATTGGCCATCTTGTCCTCATAGTTGAAAAAGCTGATAGTTTTCTGGATTGGCCATCTTGTCCTCAGAGTTGAAAAAGCTGATAGTTTTCTGGATTGGCCATCTTGTCGTCCTGATCCACAGTCTTAAAATCAAACGTGCCAACTTTGATGGAAGCTTAAAACAAGATGATGTGCATGCAATTCTAACACCCCCACCCCCACCCATCCTGTATACACAGACACGCACACATTGGAAAGGGTGCAAAGACGAGCATCAATATTAGTTAAAGGCATTAGTCACCTTGACTACGAACATAGACTAAGGAAGTTGAAATTACCATCTCTGAAATATAGAAGAATTTGTGGGGATCTGATCATAAACACATACAAAATTTTTCAGTGATAACAATACTAATAAATCTTTGTTCCAGCTAACAACTGACTCAAGAACCCGTAACAGTCATTTAAAAATACTAACCCAGTATAGCGGAACTAATAGAAAAAAATTCTTTTCTAACAGAGTAACAAAGTTTTGGAATACTCTTCCTGCACATATAGGAGCACAGAATCTAACACAATTAAAAAACCTCCTTGATCAAAAACACCAACATCTCAAAGCTACAATATGAGCATGACTAAAAGGCAGATTTGCCAAAAACAAAATATAAAAACCTCTCAGCTGTGCAAAAGTTCAAACAAAAATGAAAGGACAGTGAAGAGGCCACAAGGCCTAATGTCCTAACTACCTGACCTGACTTGGAAATAATTTTTAATGTGGTCATCACTTCAGGAATAGGAAGATTCAGAGAGCATTGAAACGTGTCATTTGAAGATATGAGGGAATGTTTTGCTTTTACCCATGTATAGATGTCTTGTGTCTCATGCATGCGAATGTACATATACTTGATGCATTTTTGTTTCCGACTTATCACACATTCCTGCTATCCTGCACTGCCTATTTGGTTATCCCTTGGACTTTGCTAGGTTTAACTTTTTTTGTACAACAATATGAAAACACACACATTGAGCTTTCATTTTGGAAATTGTTGTCTAAAAATATTATTGGTTTGATTGTTATTAGTACGTCATATTCATTTGTTTGTGGGGTTTTTCGGTTTGTTTTTTTCCAACCAGCCGCAAAGCGAAAGCTGGTTCATGTTTTGAGGGCTCTCTGTTTGTTCCTGGCTGACTAACTGACTATGTTAACACGATAACGTTTGAACGGAAAGATCTAGGAGCCTAAATGTTTTCGTGCGGATAGGTATTTACGGTATTTAGGCTAAGTTCGAAGATGAAGGTCATTGGTCAAAGGTCAAGGTCACAGGAGCGAAAATGTGCCGCATGCTGCTTTTTATTACTGTTGCAAGACACTGGAATCAAGGGGAACAAATCTTGCTTCTAAACCAGCCACAAACGGTTAGAGTGCCTTAATAATAAGTGGTGACATGGCGATCTAAAACAAATCACGGTCACGCGACACATGGAGCCGTTTTGTGTCCAAACTAGCTTTTCCCTCTATGCAGCAATGAAGATGGAAGCCTTTCCTCACTGAAAATGCCGAGTTGTTGTGCAGCTGGGTGCACAAATAAACCGAGAATTGTACAGATTTCCATCAAATCCCAACAGACGTGCAGTCTGGGAGAATAAAGTCAGTTGTTTGGGGTGGAAGATGACTTTAACTTCAAAGCTTTGCGAGAGTAAAATCTAGATCTGTTGAGTCCCATGTATTGTATTTTGGTGCTGTGAACTGAAACGGAAAGAGGCCTTGAAAGTGGACGCAATTATCGTGCTTATCTTCCTTTTCATCATGTTTCATAGTGGAATGCCGCGAGGAACAGTCAATAGAACTCACACATAAATGGCAGGGCCTGTATTCACGTTGAGATAGCATGAGACTTAGCATCATGCTAACTTAGAAGCTCTTCCAAAAGTCCTATTAAATCCTATAGGACATTGGAAGAGCTTCTAAGTTAGCATCATGCTAAGTCTCATGCTATCTCAACGTGAATACAGGCCCAGGAGTAGATGAAATAAGGTGCATGGCAGAAATAGACGAAAGTGGGAACCCCACAGATTCTCTGTCAAGGGACTTAACTATCATAACAATCTCAGTTCTCATCAGGTGCTCAGTTTGTTTTGGTTTGTTTTTAAGCCAAATATCCCTTTCTATGCAATTTGAAACATAATGGAGTTAATGCATATATATGTTACGCCCAATCCATGAAATTGCCCATTTCATGAAATGGGCAAAATGGTTTGCCCAGTTCATGAAATGGGCAAAATGGTTTGCCCAGTTCATGAAATATCCAATTTATAACTTGCAATTGAGAAAAGCAGTATGAATGAAAAATAGTTTTTGTTCATTAGCACACATAGATCAAGAATTTGTTTAAACGAATTAGAAATCTCATCTGTAGATGAGTTAAAATTATTTTATTCAGACTTAATTTCATGAAACGTTTGATTCAACATGTGGCTCAGGCATGCCCCAGCTTAGCGTCTGGTCGAGTTAGGGGGCAGGATAGGGGTGCAAATACAATGTAGAAAAGTGTGATACCGTTGAATCAATCTTAATGAATGCCTGTGTGAATGGGGATTAAAAAATATGACATACATTGTCCACTTCATAAATTGAGCAAAATGAATTTCATGAAATAGGCAATTTCACGGATTAGGCGTAACACATATATATACTGATGGAAAAAAGTTAGGGACCAGTCACACACACATGCACAACTTTCCAACCACGAATGGCAATGCAATTTGTTTGGGCAAGCATTTTATTCATTATCTCGTCAATCAGAGTACCAAATTTCATTCAGTATATATATATATATTATGTATAACAGAATTTTATGCCTAACCTGTCCCGTGTTTGTACAGCATGACGCATAGATCACTGTGCACCGTACATGTGCCAGTTCAATGGGTCCCTAAAATTGGACACAAAATGGCTCCATCTTGTAAGTTGTCAGTACTATAATTATTATAAAGGTACTCTACAAGCAGCAACTTATTTCCCTTTGTTCCTGACTATGTATGTATGTGACTGTGTATGTATGTGGCTATGTATGTATGTGGCTATATATGTATGTATGTGGCTATGTATGTATGTGGCTATGTATGTATGTATGTGGCTATATATGTATGTATGTGGCTATGTATGTATGTGGCTATATATGTATGTATGTGGCTATGTATGTATGTGGCTATGTATGTATGTGGCTATGTATGTATGTAGCTATGTATGTATATGTATGTATGTGGCTATGTATGTATGTATGTATGTGGCTATGTATGTATGTATGTATGTGGCTATGTATGTATATGACTATGTATGTGGCTATGTATGTATGTATGTATGTGGCTATGTATGTATGTATGTATGTGGCTATGTATGTATATGACTATGTATGTGGCTATGTATGTATATGACTATGTATGTGGCTATGTATGTATGCATGTGGCTATGTATGTATGTATGCTGTGGCTATGTATGTATGTATCTATGTATGTGGCTATGTATGTATGTGGCTATGTATGTGGCTATGTATGTATGTGGCTATGTATGTATGTATGTATGTGGCTATGTATGTATGTGGCTATGTATGTATATGACTATGTATGTGGCTATGTGTGTATGTGGCTATGTATGTATATGACTATGTATGTGGCTATGTATGTATATGACTATGTATGTGGCTATGTATGTATGTGGCTATGTGTGTATGTTAACATGATAGTGTTTGGATGGAGGGGCCTAGGACCCTCAAATTGTGTATGCGGATAGTTAGGATGTCAGGCCAAGTTCGAACATGAAGGTCATTGGTGAAAGGTCAAAGTCACTGGACCCGAAAATGCTGCTGTGCAGCTGGTTGATCTAGCGTTTCACGCTCTAGTTTTAATTCTGTCTGTTGTTGTTGGATGCTTTTGTGGAATTGTTGTTGTTGATGAGTGCATGCTTTTTTTTTGGGGGGGAGGGGGGGGAGTTAATTTTTAATTCCTGTGTGATGTGGTGAAATTCAAAAACCTTGTATCTCAATTTTGGTAGTTTTCAGAAAAAGTTAAAAAACCTTTTAAGAATTAACTGCGTTGACCACAATTGATTAACTATGATGAATATGTTGTTCGAGACATTGCAAATTTAGTCCTGCATTTTGTTAAAATTACTTTTAATTTTTTGGGGAAAAGAACGAATGTACAAGGTTTCTGTCCTTAACTGGATCTGAATTTGGGACTTTACGAGTTTTTCTTCTATTTTTGCAACCTCATTTACTCCAGATAGAAAGTCGTTAGAGATACGAGCTTTTGGTAGAAGGTGGCAGGAAAAATTAGAGAGCTGACTATGCATCTAACTGAAACAAAATTAAAAAAATCGAGATACAAGGTTTTTGAATGTCACCACCGATTTGTTCTGTTTTGTAGATCTAACTTTTGTTGTGTGATGTGGGAAGGAACTTGGGTATCTTGTTATCCTTTTGTTGTTGTTGTTGTTTTCTTCATTCCACTCTATTCCAATGCAGCCCCAGGGGGTATGGGTGGGGTTTGCCAACTAAAAAAAGGACAAACGCACACAAGCACAGTTTGTTTGCATTTTCGACCTGTGGCTTGCCTTGAATCGTACGGAAGCACACACTACTACAGTGGAACCTCCCTTATAAGACCACCCATTATAAGACTCCCTCCCACATAAGACCTACTTCTCTGAGACATTGCCCTTCTTTGTAAGTGTTAAAATTACCTCCCTTATAAGACTCCTCCCTTATAAGACCTCATTCTGGATGATTTTTGAAGGTCTTATAAGGGAGGTTCCACTGTACTACGAAAGCTAACACGGGCTGCTCATTTATTCTTATGTTAATAAATTCATTTGTTGCGCGTTATTTTCTTTGTTCTATTTTGCTATGGGGCATAACATCGTCGGTGAAATTCAAAAACCTCGTATCTCAATTTTGGTAGTTTTCAGAAAAATGAAAACAACTTTTAAAAATTAACCGTGTTGTCCTCAATTGATTAATATGATGAATATGTTGTTTAAGACATTGCGAGTTTAGTCCTGCATTTCATAAAAATGACTATAAAAAAAAAAAAAAATTAGACTTGAAAAGAACGAGGTTTTTGAAGTTCACTGACGATATGCTGCTTCGTCCCCCCCCCCCCCCCCCCCCCCCCCCCCCCCCCCCCCCTCATATTTTGTGTTTTTCCCCACATATTTTTGTTGAATTTTCAGTTACCAAGTTGCTGGTGAAATACTTTCACAATTTGGTGGTGGTGGTGTTTGTTTTTGTGGTGTTATCAAAGCAAAGGGTTTGCTTTTTCATTGTCAATTCTTTTCAAATTGCTTTATTGAACTCACTATTATTATTTCCACATTTATGTTTCACAAACAGATTTGCATATGTTTATGAAGCACACATTATGGGCGTATCCATACAAATGACCATTCTGGTGTATTAAATTAAACAGATTCTTTGGCGTATGTTATGTCAAAAACATTGATGCATATAATCAGAAGCCTTACCTTGGATTGTTATGTTGCCACCATGTACATGTATGTAGATAGGTTCTGTATTGTATATGTATGTGTGAAAATATGTCTATGCTTCCTTTGATATCTGAAAGTAATAATTACCCATAATAACATTTGGTTAATTGGTTAAAGAGTTTCCGTATCATCACAATGAAAAAAACACCAATATGATTATTTAAAAAAAAAATGTTTACTTTACATATTTTTTTAAAATAATCTAATTATTTGTTCCTTTGCCATAGCCGTTAGTGGTTTAATCATTTTTTCTGTGTGTTAACTTTATTTTCTTCAAAATGAAGGCCTCTGTACAAAATTCAGCCCAACCCTCTGGAATATCATCAGCCTCTTCTGCTATCTGGCAGTCATAGTCAGATACAAAAGAATGGTGTGCACACATTTTTCTTCAAAGTATTCCTCTTATTTTTCTGCCCTGATCTCCCAGGCTTGCCATTTTTTATTCCTTGATTCATTTGGTGGTTTTTTTTAATCTTGTTTTCAAAACGGTCTGAACGGGTTTGGATTTGTGGCGTTCCGGTTCTGGTTTGGGGCCATGGATAGCCAGAGGTTTTTGTTCACTTGTCCGTTTGGGTTTGGTGCGGTGAGTGAGCTAACTGTGCGGCCTCATTTCACAGGACATGTGCATGGGTGAAAGTAGTTCGGTAGTGCTCCTGAAATCGGGAAGGAATGGAAAAACAATAGAAAGAGTCTTCAGGAATGACCATCTTGTCATCCCTAACAACAGTCTCAGACCTGTTTACCCACTGCACAAGTCTTGAGTAGTCTGGGTAGCTGAAATGAGTAGTTTGGGTACACAATGTGTGGTTTTATTCATTAACCCTTTCACCGCCAATGACACACATGTCACTAAAAGGCCTCAAACCAGGGTCCGTTATCCAAAGATCCTATTTTCTCAATTTTGGGAGGTAAGGATAGGCCTAATGTTATACATGTCACAGAGGAATTCTCACTGTTGCAGATCTTTTTTTCTCTCTACCCAGTTAAGTTTAATTGTATTTTGGGGCTGAAAAATGGCTGGCGGCGAAAGGGTTAAACCATCATGCAAATAATGTTTAGTGAAAATGAGTAGTAATCAAGAATTAAAGAGCTTTATTTTCAGTTTTGAAGAGTAGTAGAGGTCCAAATTGAGCAGAATACTACTCGAAAAGAGTCGAGTAAACAGGTCTGCAGTCTTACAAAATCAACAGTGTTGTCTGCTGTCATTGACAAATTGGGGGTTTTGAGACCCGCAATGCTAACCACCACCATCCCTCCCCACACCTCCACATTCAGCAGCCAGAGGCGAGCCACCCAATTTTTATTTTTTATTTTAAAAAAAATTTGCATGTGATTTTTGTGTGACTGATTAGGAAGGAAGGGAAGGGGGGTAAATTTTGACCAAATGACAACTTTATCGTTGCCACTGGGTTTAACGTGTGCTAAGTGCATGGGCACACAGGGACCTTGGTTTATCGTCTCATCCGAAAGACTCCACGTTCAGACCGCAAGGTGAGAGTGAGAGTGCAAAGTGAGAGGAAAAATCCCCTGTACCCAGGTTCGAACTCGGGTTTACTTGACACGAAGCGAACGCGCTACCACTGTGCCACTCCACACTAGTGCCTAGTGGGTTGGAATATCTGTGGTGAGGCGTGACTGTATTGGATTTGCATTTGATTGTATCTCTTGTGAAACTTAGGTTGCTTTCCCTCAACTGGAAAGAGCGTTGACCGCTGCTAGAGCAGCACCACTTTTGTTGTTGTTGCTATCTGCACTTGATGAGTGTGACTGAGCAGGGAAGAGGAGGGAAGAACAAAATGTCAACCAACTGACAACTTTTTTGTTGTCACGGGGTTCTTTAACGCGCGTGAGCATGCGGGACGTCAGGGTTTTTACTTAGGGTACGTACACATAGGGGAAGACGGGGTAAAAAGCGCATGGCCCATGAGACGAATGCTAGACATTAACGCTCGTCTCATGGGCAAAATGAGACTGAAATTTGCTTCATTTCATGAGATAATTGGGGTGGGCTTCTTACCCGCCCATGCGCTTTTTACCCCGTCTTCCCCTACGTGCGGAGATTCTGTGCGGAAACCTGTGCGCAATCCGTAAATGAGTAAAAGAAAGAAGGGAACAGATTTGCGCACGTGTCCGAATTTCCCCTAATCCGTACATAGGGTACGTACACATACGTGCGGAGATTCTGTGCGGAAACCTGTGCGCAATCCGTAAATGAGTAAAAGAAAGAAGGGAACAGATTTGCGCACGTGTCCGAATTTCCCCTAATCCGTACATTTTTACCCTTCTTTCTTTTGTTTATTCACGGATTGCGCATGGGATTTCCGCATGAACAGCTGTGTACGAGGCCTTAAGCGTTCAGACCACAAGGTCTAGTGAAGGACAGGCAGAAGAAAAACATTCTGCTGTGGCTGGAGACGAAAATGCGTACTGTTGTTTAGGAGGCGAACACGTTACCACAGAGCCATATCCTACGCCTGTGCTGTGGTCAGTCTGTCTGTCTGTATATCTATTCATAGCACCCAGTGTGATAGAGTGGGTTCGAGGGATGTGGTGGAGTGTTTTTATAAATTTTATTTTTTAACTTTTCTCCCTCCTGCCTCCAACATTTTGGACAATAAAGAATGCTTCTTCTTTTTTTCAATATTTGTGTGTACATGTTCTCTCTTCAAGGCGGTGGTGGTGGTGTGTGTGTGGTGTGGCTTTAATTTCTTTAAAATCTAATTTTCCTCTTTTTCTTGTGTATGTGCGTGCGTGTGTGTGCGCGCGCGCGCGTATGTGTGTGCGAACGGGGTGTCTAAAAATGTTACTCATTGCTGTCAAAGCTAGGTAGCAAAGGCTGAGCAGGAATGAAAATTCATTTAACGTCCTCCGGTCTGGAACAGACATATGGGATTAGATATAAAGATTGGTGGGAACGATCCTGGAGGCAATGCCCGGAGGCAGTGCAACACCAGGAAAGTCCCGATTTTATAACAATACAGATGTAATTGCTGAACAGAATGAAAAGTTGTGTTTTACGTCCTCTCGACCCGGGTAGGCACATATGGGACATCATATTTGCAGAAACGAATCATCTTGTCTCATGCAATCCACGCAAAATCTGTCGGTGTGGGGGAAGGAATTTCTATAAATTACTAAAAGATTATGATTTGGGGGGAGGGGGGGGGGGGGGGGGTATTGTTTTCTTTAAGTTTTAGGCCTATTTGTTGTTTTGATGAAACCTAAATAGAAATTTCACATTTAAAAACATCTGTAATCTATCGTAGGCTGTGCCGCGTTCAAATAAAGTCCCGTGGTAAAATCTGTGTGTCTAAAAAATTACTAGGATACTCGCAAACGCACGCGGCACGCACGCACGCACACACAACGCACGTGTGCACGGACAAACACACTCACGCGCACACATCCACGCGCACACACACATACAAACACTGGCAACGCTCCGTCTAATATCACGAGAAGTGGATAGACGTTAAATGAGACACGCACACTCGCAACGCACGCGTGCACGGATAAACACTTGCACGCACACACACTCGTTACCCCCCCCCCCCCTCTCTCTCTCTCTGTGTCTGTCTCTCTCTCTCTCTCTCTCTCTCTCTCTCTCTCTCTCTCTCTCTCTCTCTCTCTCTCTCTCTCTCTCTCTCTCTCTCTCTCTCTCTCTCTCTCTCTCTCTCTCTCTCTCTCTCTCTCTCTCTCTCTCTCTCTCTCTCACACACACGTTCTCACCCACACACACATGTACACATACACACACACACACACACAACAACAACAACAACAACAAACTTTATTGGTTTTATTCCAATTTTTGTGTGGTTTGTTTACTACTTCTACAGTGCAGTCCTATCCATTCATATTGGTTGTGCATACACCTGCATGCACACACTTTGAAATACACACACATGCACATATTCATATGCACGCATCCACTTTAACATACATAAACTTTTTTTTGTTTTTGATTTTTTGTGTGTTCCCCGTCTAATATCACGAGAAGTGGATAGACGTTGAATGAAAGACACAACACCAAACTGTTCTTTTCTAGCAGTCAAGCGAAGCCCATTCTGCATGCTGTCCATGCTTTTCCACAAAGCAGTGTCCTGAGCGTCCGCATAGTCCTTCCATCCGTCTTCAGTTCCTGCGTGGTTTGGCTGGGAGGAACAGAGGGAAGGGAACCATGCAGTTACCAATCATAATAATAATAATAATAATAATAAAGTTTATATAGCGCCTCAGAGTGCTTTACACATATTTTGAGGAACAAAAGTAGAGGAAAACATTACAAAACATGAAGTATGACAATAATAATTTAGCAACAATTTAAAGTAAAAAATATTAAAAAAAGCTCACGCCGGGCCCTCCCCAACAGGCCCTCTTTCAGGGAGCTGCACTGGCTGCCAGTGCAGTTTCGTTTAGACTACAAGCAGCTGGCTCTGTCCTTGCATTCCGCCACTTTGAACAGACCCTACCATCCTACCTCTCGGGTGCTCTCCCACACTTACACTCCTCACTCGCTCCGATCTTCCCATGTCAAACTGTTGAAAGTTCCTAAAGTGAATTTAAAGTCTTTTGGACAACGCAGTTTTAGTTTGGAACTCTTTGCATGTTCACCTCCTTCACCAATCAGCACTTACCGCTTTCAAAACTCAACTCAAAACGCATCTGTTTCAAAGAGCTTTCTCTCTGTAACTTTCACGTAAATTAGATGATGGTCGAATGTGTAGAATAATAGTGTGTGTTAGCCCAATTGCGTGTGAATCAGTGAATGTGAACGCCTTGGTTTTAATTCTAAAGAAAGGAGCTATATAAATACTATGTATTATTATCTTAGCTATCTTACATGTTTTTAATACAGTTGAGTGTTACAGCAGATACTATATAGTAGGCCTACACTGGGTAATAAATTCTAACTTCAGTTCATATTCTGTTAGTGAAGAAATGTGCAAAAATGCTAGTTTAAAAAACCCAAAACGGTTTGTTAAGTTTGAAAGGACGGCCTCTAGAAAGTGGAGGAACTGCATGGACGAACATAAGTTGAAAGTAATTAGTAAATTACTCTATCATGTGATTAAATGAAACACAAATTGCATATCACAGCTCTCACCATACCGTTGACCCCGACTTAAGGATAGCGTCAACCAATGGTAAATTACTAAAAGCCAGTTGAGTAGAAGGGTGTGTAGTACGGTAGTGTTCTAACAATGCGCCTGCACGTAAATGGTGGTTGCTTGATGGTTCGTCTCGCATGTGCTTGCTTACAGCCGAGCGGACGATAAACCCCATTTTCATTCATGCAGCCTGTTCGCGCGCTCTTCATGAAAGACGTGGAAGAAGTGGCATGAAAGACTCTCTCTCTCTCTCTCTCTCTCTCTCTCTCTCTCTCTCTCTCTCTCTCTCTCTCTCTCTCTCTCTCTCTCTCTCTCTCTCTCTCTCTCTCTCTCTCACACACACACACACACACACACACACTGTGAGACGATTTTTTTCTTCTGAAAATTATCTTGCACAATAAATGCCAAACAAGGGGCTTAACTCGAATTCTTTCCCCATTTTAAAATACAATTATTGTCCTTACTACGGCAGACGACATTTCCCATGTGAACACGTCTGAAAATTTGTTTCTGATCAGATTCTCAATGAGGAAAGTTGAACCAAATGTGCTTTTAAAACTCAGAAATATACAGACATCCTTGTCTTGAAGCACTAAAAGCTCTTAAGAATCGTAAAAGAAGAAACTGACAGCCTTCAACAACCAAGGCGCTCGGCAGACGACACAATCATGTGACATGATGTCAGTTTCATAAAAGAACTTTTCAAATAGGCATAGCCATAGGCACACTTTTTTGAAAGTGTCAACATGATGTAGCCTTGTCTTCGCAGTGAAATGTGAACGTAGAACGTATAAAATAGATAAATAAAGAATTGAAAACCGGTAATTTAAACAATGTTACAAAATTATGCTACAGAAAACAAAGCCGAATCAGACACTACCGTGACTGCTAGAAAGAAAGGTTCGAGTGGGCTATGTCGCAGCCAAAAAAGTCGCTCAGTCAAATAAATCGCCCGGCTACTATGAGAGTGTGTATTTGCGACATTTTGCGACATTGAGCATGAACCACAAATTTCACTTTGTTGTAGGGTTAGGGTTAGGTAAATGGTTCAAGAACAGAAAAAGTGAAATTTCTGGTTGTCGCAAACACACACTCTCATAGTAGCGGGCGATTTATTTGACTGAGCGACTTTTTTGACTGCGACAGGCTACAGACAAGATTTTGCCAGGTAAGTTGCTTTCGTGTTCTGATTAAATGCTGGTTGTTTTATTTATCACAGTGGCTAGAGGTACGGCATTATTGCAACACTCAGACCATGTTCAGGGATAGTAACTCTTCCTGCATTTCTCGGTTAATTATATTTTTACGTTTTTGCCTTTCTTACTATACATAAAGGTGTATTTTAGGAACATTTTTAGCTAATAACCTTTTTGGAATACTAACCCTATCCCTAACCCTAGCCCTAAACCTAACCCTACCCCCCACTATGTACTGCAGTACACCGCGATTTGTCACAGTTGTGGTTCGTTGCGTTTTCCCGTCTTATAGGGTGGGGGTTAGGGCTAGGGTAAGGGATAGGGTTAGTATTCCAAAAAGGTTATTAGCTAAAAATGTTCCTAAAATACACCTTTATGTATGGTAAGAAAGGCAAACACGGAAAAATACATTTAACCGAGAAATGTAGGGGTGGGGTGGGGGGTGTGGCACATCTTGACCTTTACCGGGATATGGTTAGGGATAGGGTTAGGAACATGTCAGAGTTAATGTTAGTAGTTTTGGAAGACATTTGCGCACAATTTATGCGTCCCGTGATTGAGCGCCGTACCCGTAGCCTGGAGAATGAGATACGGGCCCGTACCCCGAATGAAAAGTTATTCTTAATGTCTTCCCGGTCCGTAGGACACATCTGAGACCCCGAACCTCTGCCTTTGTTTATATAGTACGATCACAGATTTATTATGCTAGACTTTTCAAAGTATAACTTATATCTAGGATGCTGCCATACAGAGTTTTGCTGTCGTTAATTAAATGACTAAGTTATTATAAATCTTCATGTTCATATAGGCCCTGCATTAAAGAAAATAGTGAAATTAACTAACCACTTTCTCCCTTCTTTATAAACGATTAGCGATCATGGATCTTCTTCTTCTTCTTCTTCGCTATACTGTCAGCCTTCATCATATTGAATATTCCAACAGTTAACTTTTAAAAAGAGGTACTGCGCTAGATTAGGCTTGGCTGAGGAAAACTTGAAATGGTGTAGGGAAGTAGCAGGGAGATGGGGGGGGGGGGGATGGGGGGGGGGGGGGGGGGGAGGGAAGGGTTTGGAGGGCGTCGAGGAAGAGGGGGAGGCAAGGTAGCAAACAAGGGGGGGGGGGGGGGGGGGGGGGTCTGATGTTTGAAGGCTTCCGCCGTGGCTGATGACACTACCACGTCCGAGGGAAGAAGGACTGCTGGCGGTACTGAGTCCTGCAGGTTGGCAGCTGGCATGACTTCAGCATGCAGGAACCGAGTTGATCTTGTTGGAGGGCTGGGGGCTGGCTTCCTGGTAGATTTTTTTCACCATTTATCGTGAAATTTGAAGAAGTTGGTGAGCATAGCCTTTTTTCTTCGTTGTGAAAGTGGGGACCAGTTCAACTGTTCATACATCGACTCCACGCTAGATGTCTGACGGTGTCGGTTGACGACCCATCGTGCCGCCCTTCTCTGCACAGCTTTTAGTTTGCTGGCGTTCTTGCTGGTGCACGGGTTCCCGACGCTGCTAGCATATTCAAGAGTTGGTCTTAAAGAGGGCGAGAAAGGCTCTTTCTTTGGTCTTGATGCTCCAGACTTTGATTAAACCGAGAGTCTTGTTGGCTTTGTTTGTGACGTTGTTGGTATGGGAATCCCAGCGTAGATCCTTCGCGATTGTGACTTCCAGGTATTTTGTTGCGTTTGTGTTGGTAAGAGTTTGTCCATGAAGATGGTGTTGGCTCATGATGGGGTTTCTTTTTGGATTGAAGTGGGTGGACTGGCACTTGTCTGGGTGCCTGGAATGACATGTGCCATTTCGTCTCCCGGTCAGCAAGCTTGTCAATGTCCTGTTGGTTGGAGAGCCTGTTGATCCGTGGGAGATGTGACTGTCCTGTGGCACATAGTGTCGTCGGCAAACAATCACGTTGTTGCTGTGAGCTCGAGGATGGAATATGATTGAATATCAGGGGTCATATGTGTCACAGTCATGCATCATAAAATGCTACACATATTCAAAGTCTCTCTCTCTCTCTCTCTCTCTCTCTCTCTCTCTCTCTCTCTCTCTCTCTCTCTCTCTCTCTCTCTCTCTCTCTCTCTCTCCGCGCGCGGACTTTGTGTGTATGAATGCGTGTGCGCGCGCGCGCGTGTGTGTGCGTGCGTGTGTATTTTGTGCTTGCGTGCGTGTGTGTAGGCCTATATCTGTCTATGCGTGCTTGGTGTGCTACGTGTAATATAAGAAGTGGAAACAGAGCTTTTAATCCTTGAATAGATCGTGTCACATAGAAACACCCGACCCCACCTCATCCCCGCCCTGGTTTATGGTTTTTCGTTACACATTATTTGTGATCCAGCAACACGAAAGGGGCATTAAGTCGCTGGGCTAGTTTTTCACAAGCTTGCGAATTAACAAATCTCATTTTTTAATCAATTTTGAGTTATGTCTATTTTCGTGCTCTCTAACATCTCATCTTTCATATGTATAAATGATACTCTTTGTTATGTACTCTAAGTACTCAAAAAAGCGCTTTAAGATGAGTAGGTTGATGCATTTTCTACAGGTAGGCTAATCTTTAGACAGTGATTTCTCAAAATGGCCGACAGTCACCCTACCAATTTTGAATGCTCATAACTCTAAAAAGAAAAAAACAGTTACAAGAATGGTTCTTATATCATTTGAAAGAGAATTGTCTGAAGTTTCTAACTGTACCATTTTCTCAGAATTGTCAGTTTGACACTTAATGTCCCTTTCGTGGTGCTGGGTCTCATTTTGTAGCGAACAATCAAAACAAACCAGCCAACCGATGTACATGCAATCCTCGCCAGATCATTTTGAGACACCGTATAACTGGAAATAAAGGATAGCTAACATGTCCGTGCGACTATTGAGATAAACTTGATCAGCCCAAATCTGCCCCCCCCCTCCTCCCCCTTCTCGTGTAACAAACTCTGTGTTTGTTGTTGTTGTTGTTGTTACCTCTTTCACAACGGTTTAAGAAATCAGTAGGCCCTTTGCTTAAATGGCTTTTATCATTGGTTGACATGAGCCTGTTGTAGCTATATAAGGCAAACAGTTAACATGACGTAATTAATTTATCGCTACACCGCTACAATATCTACATTGATAAAAACTCGGGATTTTACTGGTGTTGCACTGCCTCCGGGCATTGCAGCCAGTATTGTTCCCACCATCTTTGTATTTACAAATGTCCCATATGTGTCTATGACCGAGAGGACGTAAAACACCATTTTTCATTCATTCATGACGTAATTAATCGTGGCGGTGCCATAGCCGATGAAGTTTAACCGAGGCGTGGTCACCGCTACAGCTATCTGTATTAATAAAGAAAAAAATCGGGACTTTACTGGTTTCGTACTGCCTCCGGGAATTGCCTCCAGTATTGCTCCCACCATATTTGTATTTACAAATGTCCCATATGTGTCTGATTCAGACCAAGAGGACGTAAAACACCATTTTCGCATTGACGTAATTAATGGGAAATACACTTCTGTATTGTTAAAAAAATTCCTGGTGTTGCACTGCCTCCGGGTGTTGCCTCCATGATCGTTCCCACCATCGTTATCTCTATTAGTGTCCCATATGTGTCTGTTCCAGACCGGAGGACATTAAAGGAAAAAAAATTCAAAAAAATTCATCATGACGTAAAACTTTAGTTTCGTTTTTATGAGAGCTTTATTGGTAGGTAGGTAGGTATATGGCTATTTATAGGCCTCGCGGCCCCTTTACACCCCTTCGCAGTGAATTTGACTGTTGACATATTTTTTTCTTTTTTTTTTAGTGGTTTGCGTCTCA
>CM065687.1:7570145-7572645 GCA_017654935.2 Phymorhynchus buccinoides
ATGTGTCCCGGTCTCTATGTGTCACCCTAATGTTGCCCCCGTCTCTATGTGTCCCCGTGTCTATGTGTCCCTGTCTCTATGTGTCACCCTCATTGTGCCCCCGTCTCTATGTGTCCCCGTGTCTATGTGTCCCTGTCTCTATGTGTCACCCTCATTGTGCCCCCGTCTCTATGTATCCCCGTGTCTATGTGTCCCTGTCTCTATGTGTCACCCTCATTGTGCCCCCGTCTCTATGTGTCCCTGTCTCTGTATACTCCCAGTCTCTATGTGCCCCCGTGTCTATGTGTCCCTGTCTCTATGTGTCACCCTCATGTTGCCCCCGTCTCTATGTATCCCCGTGTCTATGTGTCCCTGTCTCTATGTGTCACCCTCATGTTGCCCCCGTCTCTATGTATCCCCGTGTCTATGTGCCCCTGTCTCTATGTGTCACCCTCATTGTGCCCCCGTCTCTATGTATCCCCGTGTCTATGTGTCCCTGTCTCTATGTGTCACCCTCATTGTGCCCCCGTCTCTATGTGTCCCCGTGTCTATGTGTCCCTGTCTCTATGTGTCACCCTCATTGTGCCCCCCGTCTCTATGTGTCCCCGTGTCTATGTGTCCCTGTCTCTATGTGTCACCCTCATTGTGCCCCCCGTCTCTATGTATCCCCGTGTCTATGTGTCCCTGTCTCTATGTGTCACCCTCATGTGTGCCCCCGTCTCTATGTATCCCCGTGTCTATGTGTCCCTGTCTCTATATGTTACCCTCATGTTGCCCCCGTCTCTATGTGTCCCTGTCTCTATGTATCACCCTCATTGTGCCCCCGTCTCTATGTGTTCCCGTCTCTATGTACCCCCGTCTCTATGTGTCCCTGTCTCTATGTATCACCCTCATTGTGCCACCGTCTCTATGTGTCCCTGTCTCTATGTGTCACACTCATTGTGCCCCCGTCTCTATGTGTCCCCGTCTCGCTATACCCCCGTCTCTATGTGTCCCCGTCTCTATGTGTCACCCTCATTGTGCCACCGTCTCTATGTGTCCCCGTCTCTCTATACCCCCGTCTCTATGTATCCCTGTCTCTATGTATCACCCTCATTGTGCCCCCGTCTCTATGTGTCCCTGTCTCTATGTGCCACCCTCATTGTGCCACCGTCTCTATGTGTCCCTGTCTCTATGTGCCACCCTCATTGTGCCCCCGTCTCTATGTGTCCCCTGTCTCTATGTGTCACCCTCATTGTGTTGCTGTCTCTGTATACCCCCATCTGTATGTGTCTCCGCTTTTCATAACCCTAACCCCCAAAGAGACGTAGAGATGTAAGATGGGGGACATGGAGACGGGGACATTATTATAGATACGGGGGTACATAGAGACCAAATAGATGACACATAGAGACGGGGACACGTAGAGACGGAGACACGTAGAGACAAAACTGGTGGCACATAGAGATGGGGGCATAATTATAGACACGGTGACACATAGAGACGAAAGTAGTGACATATATAGAGACGGGGACACATAGAGACGAAATTAGTGACATATATAGAGACGGGGACACATAGAGACGAAATTAGTGACATATATAGAGACGGGGACACATAGAGACGAAATTAGTGACATATATAGAGACGGGGACACATAGAGACGAAAGTATGATGACACATAGAGACGGGGGACACATAGAGACGAAAGTAGTGACATATATAGAGACGGGGACACATAGAGACGAAATTAGTGACATATATAGAGACGGGGACACATAGAGACGAAATTAGTCACATATATAGAGACGGGGACACATAGAACGAACGAACGAACGAACGAAATTTTATTTATACAGTGTGATGAGATAAGTATACATACTTTTTTACACCCAGCCCTGTGGTAAACGAAAATATCGAAATAAACAACAATTACAAACAACAACATCCAATGAAAGAATATAATAAACGACAACCATGAATATCATGTAAAAAGTGAAAATGTTGAGGGAGAGAGAGGAGGGAGAGAGGAGGGAGAGAGAGAGAGAAAGAGAGAGAGAGAGAGAGAGAGAGAGAGAGAGAGATAGAGAGAGAGAGAGAGAAAGAGAGAGAGAGAGAGAGAGAGAGAGAGAGAGAGAGAGAGAGATGGAGAGAGAGAGAAAGAGAGAGAGGAGAGAGAGAGAGAGAGAGAGAGAGAGAGAGAGAGAGAGAGAGAGAGATGAGGGGGGGGTGAGAGATAAATAGAGAGATAGACAGAGAGATAGAGACAGACAGAGAGAGAGAGAGAGAGATACAAACAATCAAACATGTGTATGGGCATTTGTTACATTAATGTTCAAACATTTTAAAAATCAAATGTCAAAATATAATTCTTAAGATGTCTTCGAAAAGATGAATAACGTGATATTTCTTTTAAATTAGCAGGTAAAGAGTTCCATAAGGAACCTCCGGAATAATGCAGACTGGATTTGAATAACTCCAAGCGGGGTCTATTGAGAGAAATCTTGTGCACATGTCGTTTATCATTTAACGTGAATTTATT
>CM065687.1:7577645-7600145 GCA_017654935.2 Phymorhynchus buccinoides
ACGGTGACTATCGGTGTGCCAAACCGGAAGCGAATCGGTTCAGAAACGCGCGCGCTATACGCCGCTTCACCTTTTCACGAATAACTCTGCCGTTTCTAAACCGAATCGCTTCAAATTTGCTGTCAGGCTTGAAGAAGATGGAAGGAGGGAGAGAGACAAAAGTAATAATAATATTTCGCGGACCCGGCGAAACCAGTACTCAGCGTTACCAGTACGTGGCGTTACCAGTATGGTACGGTGCATTGCCAGTACTAGGCGTTGCGCTAGTAATAAAGTTAAACAAAATAGAACATTTGAACACAAATGTAGTTCATAAGATGTGGTGAAAGACAGTTAACGTATACAGATACAAACAAACTGAAACAGTGAACTGAAATACTAATGTCAACAATTGCAGTTCTTTAAACTTGTGTGAACACCAAAAATAAAAAGTAAACAGTTAATGAGAGATAGTCCAATTCTTACACCATTTGCTCACATGCATTTGCCTATGGGTTAATGATAGCAAATGATAATAATGCTATGTGAAGTTATGATTTTATATCACAATCTTGGCAGCCTTCTTTGTCTCTCTTGGAGATGGGTATATACTGTGTTATTATTATAACAGAGGACGACCAAGCGTGACCTGTTACCTTGGACCATTGCCTTAGGATGGTGGTCATTGGAAGGTAAATCTGAGAGTCAGTAACTGGGTGTGAAACCTATGCAGTGTGTGTGTGTGTGTGTGTGTGTGTGTGTGTGTGTGTGTGTGTGTGCGCGCGTGTGCGGAGAGAGAGAGTTTATAGTCCATCAAGGGCTTTTAATCCAAAGATATAGATCTATTCCATACAACTGTAAAAATTCCTTCTCAGTGGGCTTGTAATGTGATACCACTTCAACAAACACACACACTCAGAGAGAGAGAGAGAGAGAGAGAGAGAGAGAGAGAGAGAGAGAGAGAGAGAGAGAGAGAGACTGGTTTATTATTGTCATTACCCGGGGGTCTTTTGACAAGGGGGGGGGGGGGACAATATCATTTGTGTTCATCCAAACCAAGACAAGTCAAATATAACAAAATTGAACTTCAAGTAATAATAAAGCGTCCGTCTACTCCATGTAATCTTGGCTTAAATAACAAATAAGCTTAGAAAAGCCAATGAAATTTCAGAATGAAATACCAAAAAGGTGAAGAAAAAAAATCAAGTCACTCTCGACCATCGACAAATTATAAATTGAAATACCATATGCATTTATCAATACAAATAGTTATATGAGAAAAGGAAATTTCAGTTTATTTACGTGTTAAAAAGCTTGGTAATTTTAGAGCTTCTGAAATGAATTTTGCAAATGCTTTTATTGTGTTTTCATTTTCAAATATCAGCAAAGTGGAAAGCTTGTTTTGCCCTGCCGTTTCCGAACTGAAAAATGTATAGTTTTCACGAAGTTCATTAAATCAGCTACACTGAAAAAGGAAATACTTCATCATCTAAAGCCTGATGAGCCTGCAGAGTCCGGTCCAGGGTTGGATTCAATGTCATTAGCCAGGAGCAGCCTGCGGGATGTAAACAAGGCATGGACAGCACAACAGACCGAGAACAACACTGGCCAAATCTGTGCAATCAGCTGACACGAACTGACACCACCACACAACACATCTCGCTCAGCAAGCTTAGTGCTCGAACAAAAACCTTTATCCTCAAGCAACGTTTTGAAATAATGCAGTGGGCAGTGTGGGCCAGCTTCTTCCATAAACTGAGCACCGACGACAACCACAACCACACCTTGTGTCCTGAAGGCCCACGGTCATGGTGCACATTCATAATAATGCATAATAATAATAATAATAATAATTAACATTTATAGAGCGCCCTTTCTCTCATGAGCTCACGGCGCTTCACAATTATTTAAATACATACATAGATCATAAGCTACTACAATATTAACTATCAAAAACATGCACATTGCCACAACACGCACGCACACACACACGCACACCCCCACACACATGCGCGCGCGCGCACACACACACACACACACACACACACACACAATGTGGGGAACATAGGTTTAAGGCAGGAAACAGGACAAGGAAGAAATCAAAGGTATTGCCGGAAGAGGTGAGTTTTAAGAGCGGTTTTGAAAGATTTGAAAGATTTAGCAGAACGAAGTTCATATGGTAGGGAGTTCCAGACAGAAGGGGCGCTGAAAGAATATGCAGAACAGGAGGACATCAAAAGGGTGAAGAAAGCCATCACAAACAGCACCAAGAAGGAGCAACAAAAGAGAGAGAAAAGGGAAGGCATTCGCCGTAGGGAGCAACAATAAAGGCGTAAACGTGAGGGACTAGCATATGGGGCTGGCGAGTTTTGAAGGTACACTGTGTACATTCAAAAGTAATCGGAGACCTTTCTTGACTCCTGTGTGTTTCCAGTGAACATTACATACAATTCTTTTTTCAGATTTGGTGTGTTATATCATGTTGTACACACTTTGAAACCAATTATAATCTTTGAAACCGTTTTTCCGGAATTTTGTGTTTTCATGCAAGTAACGAGTTTGGCCCCCTTGAATCTTTGGCTGCAGAAGCGCTATTGATCTCCGATTTGGCACACGTATGTACAGTTGGCTGCAGAGTGCAATGAAAGGGTCCAAAATGCTCTATGCTGAATAGTTTTTGTGACATTCAATTTCTTGTTGCCATGCCCCGAAGACAAAAAACAAAAACAAATGTAGTCTGCATGATAGACCTCACCAATTAATCAACCCCTTTGGTTTATGTTTAATTGCAGAGAAGGACATCATATAAAACCACTGAAAAGATCCTTCTCTCTTGCTTAAAAAAAATCTAATTAGAGGTAGGGGGCTAATCCTGCTACAGTTTTTATTTTAAATCATAAATATTCTGCTAATGCATGGAATGCTTCCAACCTGGGCATAGACGCTACATTTGTCCTAAAGAAACTGTGTGCCAAATGTCATATTGATAGCTGCAATAGAAGCTGAGAAACAACTATTGCCCAAAACCCACCTTAAGTCCCGACATAAATAAAATTATATCACACGCAAAGCGAAACGTTTATTCAAATTTAGGCAAAGATGCAGTTTAGTCATGCTTACGAGCCTTAGTCTCAAAATCTGAAAATGTTCAATGCAAACATTTGAGGCGGAGGGAAAGGGGGGGGGGGGGGGGGGGGGGGGGGGGGGGGGGGGGGGAGGTGTTGCTAAATACACGACAGCCCAAATTTTTGTCATAAATTTTGGGCGTAACATGTCTAACGTTTGTTCGCAATCGTCCCTCAAAATTAATGTGTGTGTAACCCCCCACCCCCCACCATTACCACCCCCACCACAACCCCCATGAATGTTCAAGCTTTATTTGATTCATTCATCATCCATATATTCTGCTGCTTTTTGTTGGTGTGTGTTATCATTATTACTGTGATGTCATTATTACCTGTGATTATTACTTGTAGCCTCTAAATGGGATCGATCATTGCTCAGTGTACTTGTTCAGTGTGTGTGTGTGTGTGTGTGTGTGTGTGTGTGTGTGTGTGTGTGTGTGTGTGTGTGTGTGTTTGATAACTATGTTTTATGCCAATGACATGTGCTTTTATGTTATTTTACAAATTGTCTCTTCTGTTAGGTTATAACAATGTTTATTTTGTCTTTATTTTTATGTGCATGCCGAAAAGCAAATTTCTTCACTTGTTTGGAGACGATAAAATTGTTGAATTGATTGAATTGCTGAATTAAAGAGAACGTAGACCGATCAACATACGCTTCATCAATGTTTATAAAAAATAAATGAGTTGCTATGCTAACGGGCTGTTCACAAGTTCCCTCTGCCCCTTTGTCGATCTTCGGAACAAATGAATCAAATTAAATCAATAAAAGGAACAAATAACAACTTCCATGTCCACCATGGATAGTTCACGGACGTAGCACGCGGCCCGGCTGGCCCGGCCATGGCCGTCCCACTTTCCCCCCCCCCAAAAAAAAAAAAAAAAAAAGAGAAGAAGAGAAAAGAAAGAAAGAAAAGGGTGAAGTAAGTAAGGAAAGAAAAGAACAGAGCACATAAGAAATGAAAAAAGGAACGATTGTCATGTTTGAGTGAAAGAGATGCTAAATAAGTAAACTAGTAATGATGACATTACAGAAAGAAAAAGTCAAGAACAATTATGGCAATTTAACAAATAGAGTTTGTTGACTCCAGGGATCATCCCAACAGCAGAAGCACTTGAACACTATCATGACTATGGCACAAATGCATAAAATTATCTCTCTCTCTGTCTGTCTGTCTAGCACATACATACAAACAAACAAATAAATATAATAAATAAATATAACCATAATCGCTATCATAATCATGATCATCATCTTCACCGTAGCGACCCCCCTCCCCCTTCCTTTCCCCTTCTTTGCTTTGGTTTACTTTAGGTCAGTTATTCAGTTGACTGTTATTTTTACCTCTGTGTGTGTGTGTGTGTGTGTGTGTGTGTGTGTGTGTGTGTGTGTGTGTGTGTGTGTGTGTGTGTGTCTGTGTGTGTGTCTGTCTGTCTGTCTGTCTGTCTGTCTGTCTGTCTGTCTGTTCAAACCCTGCTCCCTTAAAGACACACTGACCCATCAATATTAACTCCCTTGTTGTTGTTTTTCTGGGTAGGTGTGACCCACATACAAGTTCCCCCATACACGATCGAAGCTGCTCTTTAAAGTGATGCCTCGTTTTCATGTATGAGTGAATATGTATGGGTGTCGAACCTGGTCAAAATTATATTTCTTACCAGCGAGAGAGGGAAACACGTGAAACCCGTGATTTTCACCCATGAATCTGGTGGGTCTTTAAGCCTTATCCCCTTTCCCCTTAAATCTGTCCTTTGGCTTTCACTGTCTCATTTATCCATGATTGTATTATTTAGCTTCAAGTAACCCTTTCTTTTTATTTTGAGCTCTATTAATTTTTTGGTTGTCAATTTGCTTTTACTTATGATCGATCACCCAACCCAAACCTTGGTGAGTTCAAACTACCATTTCCTTCTCCCGATCATAATCAAAATTCATGATCATATCAGATTCGTATGACTCATTATACACAATCATAACCCAAAGTCACCATACATGCACCATCAAAATTCACATAAATGCCAGTAAGCAATCGACCTATCACGTGAAAAGCTCAGCTCTTCATTTCAAGGCAGAGAACAAGAACATTCCGAGTGAACGAAAATTGTTCAAGTCCGTACAACTGAGTGTCTGGAAAATGCCTACCATCACGTGAGCACAATTAGGATACAATGTCCCCTTATATTAGCATATACAGGGCAGTGAAAGAGCAAAATAATGCAATTCAGAAAATGGAGAATCACGTATCTAAATCCTGTTTTAAGAATATCATCGATTTACATAGTGGAGAGAGAGCTGGGGGAGATAAAGTGAGAGAGAGGGAGAGAGAGAGAGAGAGAGAGAGAGAGAGAGAGAGAGAGAGAGAGAGAGAGAGAGAGAGAGAGAGAGAGAGAGAGAGAGAGAGAGAGAGAGAGAGAGAGAGAGAGAGAGAGAGAGAAGAAAGAAGAAGACGAGAGATCCATAATATAGAATATATATATATATATATATATATATATATATATAAATCACATTAAAGCACACTACCTACCCCAGTTAACCAAATGCATAAATACATACACACATCAGATGATGGAAATGAATGCACATAGTATCCACACAAAGCAAAAACTGACATAGCCACTGACAGCCTTAAGACCTGCGAAGGGGAAACCCCGCTAGTTAGACTGCATCTTCATCATCATCAACTATCGCTCTAAACGTTGAATACAGCAGCTGTTGGTGATGGAGGGTGCGGGTGGAGGGGAGAAGAGTCATCACAAAAGGTGGGGGTGAAGTGGGGATGTTGGAGAAATGGGGAAGGGTGTGTGGGGAGGGGGCATGGAGGGGTGTGGGGAGGGGGCATGGAGGAGTGTGTGAAGCTCTCATGCACTTGTATTACTTACAGTGAGCCGTGTTTAAAAGCTCTTTAAAAAAAAAAACCACGACCACAAACGTACAGACCTGTTGATTATAACGTCTGATTTACAGCTACAGATCGTTGAGGACGGCTCAGGTTTTACAACACTATCGATACTGAAAGGCCAGTTTGCCCCCACACCGGATTGCCTTACCACCCCATTTTAACAGAGGCATTGGACTGTACCAGAAAACACATTACAGTACACCCCGCTTATAGTAAAGTTCAGGGGAGCAGGGATTTTCCTTTACTATAACAGGTTTTTCTTATAAACGATGTTCGGATATAGTAACATTTTGATGATATTTTTTTATATGCTTATCCGAGGACGTTTTTCAAAGTCAAAGCTAACACGAAATACTGAATATAAACCCATCCCATCCCTTCCTCGTATGGTTTGAGGTCCAAAAAGGTGATTGGGTTTATACATGGTATATTTCCCTGTGCACAAAACAAAACTAGCTGTAAAAGCATATAGTGTACAACCTCGAACTTCCAGAATGGCCTTTGAATCTATTCATGCATGCACACGCACGTGTGTGCACGCACACCCCCCCCCCCCCCCACACACACACGCACACACCGTGACCGGACAGTTTGCCTGCGGACATTTCTCCTACGGACACTTCACCTACGGACATTATGCCTATGGTCACCATGCTCACCAAACATTTTGCCTACTGGACATTATGCCTACAGACATTATGCCTAATAATAGATTATCATGCCTGCAATAAATTATCGCATTTTCATGATCTCTATATATATTTTTTCGATTCATTTTTTCCCACTAAGTTATGAGAGTGTGGGCTCAATTGTCGACTTAGCTCGCCTTTTCCTCTGTGTGAGGGCGCTGCAGTAAAACGGATACAAATTTAATTGCAGCCAATGACCAGACAGTTCTCAGTTGTATGTAATGAATTGCAAATGAAGATTGTGGGCCGAAATGGTCGACTTAGTTCGCCATTTCTACCATGCGAGGGCGCTGCAGTAGAGCGGGTTCAAACCTAGTACATTTTCTCTTGTAATTGGTAATAAGTTTCGTCTTTTCTTTTAAAGAAAGTCCATAGGCACATTACCAAACATTCAAGGTTGGCAACAGCTAACAAGAATGAGGGTAAAGAAACATGTTTTTGAGTGCCTTTCAATTTCGTTGATGAAGGTGGGTAGAGGGAATAGTGAGACTGTGACGTATACACTGATGACGTATTTACAAGGGTCACGAAGAGGACAAATTGTTTATTGTAACCGAGAAGGAACCACAAATGACTTTACTATAGGAGTTTAAACAAAATTATAACCCAGTTGCTACTATGGGTGGGTGGAGGGAGTGGTGAGACTGTGACGCATACATTGGTGACGTATTTACAAAGGTCGCGAAGAGGACACATTTTTATTATATTGTAACCGAGGAGCCAGTCCTGTGAGGAACCAAAAGTGACTTTACTATAGCAGGTTTTTTAAAATTATAACCGAGTTGCTACTATTCGAGGACTATTTAGTAATAAAACAGTAGACCTTTGGCGGGGAACCAGTGCTTTCCTTTACTGTAACCGAAATTGCTTATAACCGAGCTTACTATAAACGGGGAGTACTGTATGCAGTATGAATTGGAAAAAAACCCAATGGCGTTTCTTAGCCGTGACGTTACGTATCGTTCTGCGTGAGAATCCTGGGCAAATTATCTGCACCTTCTCGCCATGAGTCCTTCAAATGTTCCCCTTTGGTGGGGTGCGAATAATTTTGCGTGAATCGGTTCTCGTGTACGAATAAACGTGAACTTTGTTTTAATGTTGGTAAACTCTGTCCAATCACATAAACAGTGAGACTTGGAGAGGGTAAGATTATATCATAATTTGGTGGTGTGGGTGGGTCTAAATTGCTTAATCAGAAAAGACTGGTCAGTAAATAATCAAAGGATTAGAGCTGTCTTTCTTTTCACAAACTTTTACATTCATTTGTTCTTAGCAGCTGAGAACAGGACATTGTCCACTTATCTCCCATCTCTAACCGATCTGAAAATCTCCCGCATGGACGAACGCCCATGTGGTACTAGTTCACAAACTGCAGCCCACATTCTACGGGACTGTTCAGCTTTCAGCAATCTCAGATGCGAGACATGGTTAAGGCCCATAGCACCCCAGAAAAGCTTATGGACCTCTTGCAATGCAGTAATCAACTGCACGATTCACCAACCAAATGGGCCAATGTGTCTAGCATGCCTGGGAACAAGGAAAAAGTCTTTGATTAAAGGCTGTTTACCACACAGACTTAAAAGCATGGCACCGATCCCAAGTTACATGCCCATTTCCACAAGAAAAAAAGGAAGGGTTGCTGCCAGTGCCAGAAAGAAGTCTGCTGTTTTTGCTCGCTTCCTTGGTTGTATAGGACAGCAGTGGTTTTAAGCCCACCATTCCAGTGAAGCATTGGCCGTCGAAAACACTCTGCTGCGGGGTTCTGGGCAGCCTGTTCAATGCCACTGCAGTTGGTTCCATGCCTCTATGTCTCCGCAACAGTGTCCCACCTCAAGCGTTTGCGAGGTCAGCTTCTCTTCCGCTTTTCTGACGGTTTCCAGATCAGAGCCTGGCGTGCAGTGCTGGAGGCTGGATTTCTGAGTGTGTGTCCTGTCCAGCCCAATGCACCAGACCACGTTTTGTATCTTGCTTTCTGCCACAGATCTTCCTGGTCTTTTCCAGCCATCCACTGTTGTAGATGCATCTCAGACGAATGTCGGAACGTTGTGCAGTGTTTGGTGAAAACACTTTCCGGCTCCAGTGTGTTCATATTTGTTTTTGTGTTCCTACTCAGAGTCTACATAAATAAGAAGCAAACAAAAAAGAAACGAAAATAGGCCTACCTGAGGAATTGTCATCCCATACTGAATTGGGGACATGGGGGCTGTTGGTATTGCCTCCTGAGTCGTTGTCACTGTTGGCTTGACTGGTGGTCAGTATGCTGTTGCAGATGGGGGGGGGTAATTCGTAGCCAATGTCTCTGTTCAAACGGGTGTTCTGGGTCCCCATTAATTTTTAGTATGGGTTGACAAAGGCCAGCAGTAAGGTGGCCGAACTTACCCCAGGTATCTGTTTGTAGATTCTGAATAGGAACAAAACCAAATATCTGTGCAGTGCTATTTTATGCCTTCTTGGAAATTTCACGGTTGTACCACAGAACTGAAATGGAAATTGAAGGTGGAGAAGCTACAGTCGAGCGCTCTACTTGAACGGTAGAGCGTTCTGTCCAGGCAATGTGGCCCAGCTGTGACTGGTTGTGTCAATAAGGTTAACAAGAGGGGTTCGATCATGTATCGTGTGTAGCGTTTAAGGAAAAACAACCCCCTGTCTCTTCAATGTGTGGCAGGTATGAGTCTTTCGGATGAGACGATAAACCGAGGTCCCGTGTGCCCATGCACTTAGCACACGTTAAAACCCAGTGGCAACGAAAAAGTTGTCATTTGGTCAAAATTTACCCACCCCCCTTTCTTTCCTCATTAGTCACACAAAAATGGCATGAACAAACCCCCCCAAAACACGGGTGGCGCGCCTCTGGCTGCGACGCGCTCTCCAGGTGGGAGCAACCCGAATTTCACAGAGACGCCTCTGTGACTATAAAGTACCTAATACCTAAAAAAAAAGAACAAGATGTATTAAACAATGGCTCAGGCTATTAGATATGGATTTAAAAAAAAAAGATTAACTAAGCAGGCGTACTTGATGATGATGTCGATGGATAATGGTCGTAAAAGGTGTTGGGTTGCTGGAATCAGGGAGATGTTCTCAAATGTAGGTTTTTACAAGGCCAGTCTATTATCTAGTTCCATGCAAAAAATCATAAATATATAATAATATTTAACTGACATACATCCAAAAGAAAACATGTACTCCCCCCCCCCCCACCCGCCAGGTGATCCTGCTACCTTAATAAGCCTGGAGGGGTTCCATTGTGTGTCGCTTTTAAGGAAAAACAACCCCCTGTCTCTTCATTGTGTGGCATCATTATCTCTCTCTAGAACTGAACAAGATGTACTAAATTATGGCTTAGACTATTAGAAATGGATAACAAACAAAAAATTAACTAAACAGGCGTAGGCTACTTGATGTTGTCGATGGATAATGGTCGTAAAAGGTTTTGGGTAGCTGGAATCAGGGAGATGCACTCAAATGTAGTTTTTTTTTACAAATGTTGCGAATGTTAATGTAGTTTCAAGTGAATTCAAATAACGCCTATGTCATCTATACGTTTATTCAAGTTTGACAGACAGGTTCTGTCAAGAGAGTGATCTGGTAGGATCAGAGATAAAGAAAGACACAGTTCATGTAGTTTGATTAAAGACAACCTTACACTTTGTACTTATTTAAAAGAGATCAATATTGTTGTTGCTGTTCCCGTGTAGCTTCACCTCAAATTAGATTGCCTATGAACAGATACAGATTCTGTATTACCCAGTCACAATGTCCAAATTGCAACAAAAAAGAATGTGGTGGAAGACGAACGGCACTTTTTATAGACTTAAAATGTATCAACCAAAAAAAGGAATGGTTCCAGCAAAAAAATAGTATAAGTGCATGGCTTTGTACATCGATTTCTCGGCAAATATGTAGATTTACACCCTCAAGCTCTATTTCTTGGTTCTTTCCGTGGTTAGGGATAGGGTTAGGGATAGGGATAGGGTTAGGGTTAGATGGTCTTTTCTTTTGCCACAAGCATCTATTTTGGGGTCAAAATCATCTATTGTTTTGGATCATTAAATCGCTGCCCTTTTTATATGATTGTGCACTGTATTCAGAATTGAGAAATGGATATTATGTCAGTGGAATTAATGTACCTTGAGTAAGATTTATTGATGGAGAAAACTCAAGGCATTGTATTTTAATATCAAAATTTATGTTCTATGCTATTAGACAAAAACAAAAGTAATAGTCGGAGCTGAGAGCACACGCCACATCTCTAGCGTGATCAACGTTTTTTTAATATTTCAAACGCCATATTTGGCGCTGTCCATCTCGAGGGAGAAGCAAAAATAAAAAGTTATTATAAGGTATCGAAAGAGATTTTACATAATAATAGAAGGATAGTGCTTTAAATGTTAAAACTAATTAATGAAAAAATCTAAGTACTTAACTGCTTGAGCTCTTTGTATGTGTAATAATGTTATGCGCTTTAAATTATGCCTATTTTGTATATTAGCTTTCTTTTCCCTAATGTTTAGATGCCCATATCATACAGACAATAACAAAATATATTTCATTTCATTCTCTCTCTCTCTCTCTCTCTCTCTCTCTCTCTCTCTCTCTCTCTCTCTCTCTCTCTCTCTCTCTCTCTCTCTCTCTCTCTCTCTCTCTCTCTCTCTCTCTCTCTCTCTCTCTCTCTCTCTCTCTCTCTCTCTCTATCTTACATTTACAGGGCGAAGGTATTAAGGGAATTTTTCTAGCATCTATTAAAGCAATGTACAATTCATTATGGTCTTGTGTTAGATCAAATTATGAATTTTCTGCCATGTTTGAATGTCCACTAGGAGTAAGACAAGGATGTGTTTTAAGTCCCACATTGTTTTCAGTATTTATCAATCAGTTAGCTAAAGAGGTAGAAGAAAAGGGTAAACATGGTGTTCAGTGTAGGCATTGTTGAGTTACTTATTTTGTTGTTTGCAGATGATGTTGCATTAATATCAACAACTCCAATAGGCTTACAGAATCAATTAAATATTTTGCACAAATGTTGTCAAAACATGAAATTAAGTGTTAATATTAAAAAAACAAAAGTTATTATGTTTTTTAAGGGAGGATTTCTGGGTAAGAACGAAAAATGGTTTTATAATGGTATGAGATTAGAAGTAGTGAATTAATATTGTTATTTAGGGTTTAATTTCACAACTATGTTGAGTGCTAGCAAAGGCACATTACACCTCGTAACTAAAGGAAAGAAAGCTGCCATACAGCTATGCAGTGTTTTTCATAATTATAAAGAATGAACACCTAGTAACTTCTTTAAACATTTTGATATGAAAATACAGTCAATTATATTATATTCGTCAGAGGTTTGGGGGTTAAATAGACTTGAACATATTGAAAAAAATCATCTATTAGCGTGTAAGAGGTTTTTGGGTGTTCCAACCATAACTCCAAATAAAATGGTGAAGGTACCCATTGTATATTAATTCATTTGTTGCATGTGTAAGATTTTGGTGTAAACTAGTTCAGTTGGAAATGGAAAGATTACCACACAAAAACGTATATGATGTTATTTGAATTAGACTGCTCTCGTAAAAACTGTTGGGCTTCTAAGATAAGAGATATTTTGTGCAATTCAGGATTTAATATTGGTTGGTTACAGCAGGGAGTTGGAAATGTGATTTTTTTAAATTTATAGCTTATTCAAGCAAATACTTATCGACATGTTTATATAAGAATGGGATGGAACAATTAGAGATACGGATAGATATGATGCATACAGATCATGCAAAACAATGTTTGAAAAAGAAAAATCTGTTTACGAAATAGATGTTTATTGCTTTCGAGTGGCGATTTCACAGTTAAGGTTTAATATTACCTTTGAACAACAATGTCCATAGATACAGTAACTCTGCTAGAGATAAATATTGTCCTTTCTGTAAGGGTCAAATTGAAAATGAACGCCATTTCTTGTTTGATTGTGTGCAGTATAAAGATGTAAGAGAAAAGTTTTTGAAAGGTCGTTGGGAATGCCTCTGCATATTTTGCTAACGTCAACGTAATCAGCATCATATATATAATGTTTCTAGATATGTATTTCATGCTATAAACAAAAGAAAGAAACTTCTATTTTGAATTAGTATCGTGTTCCTTACAATTTACTGATAGATGTTGTGGATCCACTTGTCTTTCTTATGTTGATTATGCTTTGAATTTATTTGCTATGTTATTTGTATCATTTCTTGGTGTGTTAATGAGCAAGTGTATCTGAAACCACTGCTCTAGACGAGTACGTACATGATCAATTCTTTATCATACTTGTTGAAAAAAGAAATGCAAATGCTATTGAGATGCTAGTGTTTGTGAGTTTAGGTTGAATCTCATTTATGTGGTTAGGAACGATTGGTTTGAAGCTGGAGAAACATTATTTTGCATGGCAATGTTTCAATTTAATACATGTTGTGCGCTAAATCATCTCCTATATATTCGTGTATCTATTTTGTATTTTTTCTCTGGCACATGACCCAATTTTAGTCCCTTACCCCCGACCTCTTGCATTGTGGCCTAAGGCCAAGGTACAATAAAAACTTCAGTGTGTTCAGTGTTCTCTCTCTCTCTCTCTCTCTCTCTCCACTCTCTCTCTCTCTCTCACACACACACACACACACACACACACACACACACACACACACACACACACACACACACACACACACACACACTCTCTATTCTCTCTCTCTCTCTCTCTCTCTCTCTCTCTCTCTCTCTCTGTGAGTCTCTCTCTCTCTCTCTCTCTCTCTCTCACTCTCCCTCACTAGTCTCTCTCTCTCTCTCAAGCATCTAATGACCCTCTCTCTCTCCCTCTCTCTCTCTCTCTCTCTCTCTCTCTCTCTCTCTCTCTCTCTCTCTCTCTCTCTCTCTCTCTCTCTCTCTCTCTCTCTCTCTCTCTCTCTCTCAAATATCGACTTATGCCAAGATTCTTGTAGCATTTTTATGTCTCTCTGTATATCTGTTTAATGTCCCAATTTGATTCTCTGTCAATTATTTCATGTGCCAATTTTTGTTTCATTTTCTTGACTTGATTGTTTTTATGTAATTTTTTCATTGCCTGATGCATGGTGTGAGTGTGTGAGTGAGAGGGCCAGGTGCAAAGAAGCTATTGTAGCTGATCCTTTTTACCCTCAATAAAACATTCGTATTTTGTATTTCGTATTTCTCTCTCTCTCTCCATGGGCGGGTGGGAGGCCCGTGCCGGTTGTCTCATGGAGTGGGGCGGGTTTTGGTCGGCTTTTTGTCCTGTCTTACACTAGTAGTAGTAATGGTAGTAGAAGAAGTAAATTGTAGTGAAAGAGGTGTTTTTTATTTATTTATTTGTTTATTTGGTTGGTTAGTTTTCTATTTTGTTTGTTTTTATTGCTGATGTTGATGCTCTGGCTACCATGTCGTTGCTATATTACTGTTAGTTGTTGTATTATTTGTTGGCGATTTTCCTGTGTCTCAATGTTCATTTATAGTAGTAGTTATGTATTGCATGCTTAGAACCAAGGACAGAATGAAAGACTAGGCCCAGCCTAAATTCTTTTCCTTGTAAAATAAACTCTCTCTCTCTCTCTCTCTCTCTCTCTCTCTCTCTCTCTCTCTCTCTCTCTCTCTCTCTCTCTCTCTCTCTCTCTCTCTCTCTCTCTCTCTCTCTCTCGCATGTTGCCGTCGTAGATTTTCGCAAGGCTTTCGATTCCATAGATCACGAAAAACTTTTAGAAGTCATGCAAGAAGAAGTGATACGAGGAAATTGTTACTGCATCATAAAGTCTCTGATCTCCTGCGTTAAAGGGGCACACTGACCGATGAGGTTTTTTAAGAAACACGTCGAGATCACCATAAAAACACCCTTTTACAGATATTGCAACACCCACTTTGCTCTGGTCACTGGGCGGATAAAACACTGGTCTACAACGTTAATCATTTAATTATACGGGGTTTCTCTGGACGTTTAAACTTTATTTAAATCACCTTTCTATGTGGTTCTGCTTTCTTAATGAAATACCATGGATTGATGTTTACATCAACAATCCATCTGTCTGGAAGGTGAACAGGCTTGCGCTCTGTGAGAGAAAGTTGCCATCCACAGGTTATTTTACCCTGCAAATTGTCCATCACCATATACAGTCTGTCCAGTCCATACACAGAAATACGCAGCAGCTGTTAATTCTTTGTTCATCAGATCATGTAGTGCACGTTTTTTTGAAATGCGACTTCAGTAGTCATTGCTGGAAGACAGAGTTCTTGCAGTGTCCACTTTCCTTTAGCAAAACTGATGGACACACAGAAAATGAAATTGCTGCACCTGAAGAAGCAGTGAAGCATTGGTACTCTGTGTTTACATGTGATGATGGTGAAAGGACCCCAGTTCCCTACACTGTAGTGTGTGACTTCAGGTACGACTGTCCTGACCACAGTGACGAGGATTTCTGTTAACATCCATCTTGTTATAATTTCCACTGTGATAACGGCCAGTGTGTGTCAAACTCTCAATATAACAATGAATTTTCAGACTGTCTGGACGATTCCGATGAAGTGAACAATTTTTGTAACACACAAAAATACGGAAGGGACAGAACCACCACATACATACCTCCAGAACAAAAGGTAAGCTACGGGCGCAGACTTCATATTGACCTAGACGGCACAGGCTACTTTCACCAGCGAGTAATGACCACTGACCACTATTGTCCAGTGAGCCACTACAGCTGTACAGGCGAATGGACCTACTGCCTGCCTTTCTACACGCGCTGCAACGGCTACTCTGACTGTATCAATGGAGAGGATGAACAAGGCTGTGAGACAGTGACATGTCCTGGTTTGTATCGTTGCCGATCATCCAGTGTGTGTGTGCACGGAGATCACCTGTGTGACGGCTGGGGTCAGTGTCCACAGCGGGATGATGAACTGCTGTGTGACAGGACCTGCCCCCAGGGCTGTGTGTGTCTGGGTTTCTCTGTTCACTGCAGGCATCGTTTCTCTGCTGAAGTCTTCTCCAACCTTCGACAGGTCCATGCCTCTGGATCAGGAATGTCACCGGCTGATTTCACACACAATTGGTATCTGGTGTTTCTTGATTTGGCACATTGTTCCTTACTAAACGTATCTGCAGTGAAGCTGGTAAATCTGCAGTTCATTGATTTGTCCAATAACATTATTGAAACTCTTGATGTGACTGTTCTTAAAACGTCAATAAATTTACGAGTCCTTTTGTTAACGAATAATCCACTAAGTGAAGTGAAGAATGAAATCAAGGGAATCAGCTTACATTCCTTAAAGGAACTGGATCTGTCACAGACACACGTTAGTGTACTTGACAATGGACTGTATTTACCCCGTACAACGGGTTTAAATTTGTCCTTTTCTGTGCTAGAAACTATTGGTCCTCTTACATTCAAAAACGTGCCACAACTCAAAATGCTGGATATCAGAGGAAACATTTTGCATTATTTTTCGGTTGACATTTTATCACGTTCAGATCATTTGGAAACTATTCTGTCCTCCAACCACATGTTTTGCTGCCAGAACGTCCTCCCTGATGACTTGCATAACATTGAGTGCTTTTCTCCTCAGGGCATCCTTCCCTCGTGTGACAGACTGCTGCCCTCTGCAATGCACAGGACTGTGTTTTGGGTGATGGTCGTGTTCGCCATTGTGGGTAACCTGGTTTGTATCACCGTGATGTTTGCCATTAAGGAAACTCTAGGAGGTGAATTTGTGTCCACCCTTGTCCACCTGAACATGGCCAATATCTCCATGGGCTGCCATGTCAGTGCTGCCCTCATTGCAGACTACACCTTCCATGGACGTTATGTCCAGATGGAACAGAAGTGGACCGGCAGTCCCCTGTGCAAAGTCACTGGTTTTCTGTCTGTGTTGTCCAGTGTGGTTTCAATCAGTGTTGTATTTCTGATCACTGTCAATCACATGATCGTTCTGCACCACTCCAGACAATCACAGAGAAACAACCAAAGTGTGATACGTGCTGTGTGTGTAGTCACGTGGTTTGTTGGAATTTTGTTGTCCACTGTACCGTTTTTCCCTGGTCTGTCCCACTGGGGTGTCCAGGGTCAGTCTGGTCTGTGTCGCCTGGCCTTGTTCGACCACTTTCGTTTTCACCGAGGTTTCCAGTGGTTCACGGCTATCATCGTCATTAATGCTATCATCTCTGTCATCATCATAGCCGGTTTAATGGTTGTGCGGATTCGCACCCCACGCTTTCAGCTGGCTCTGGAGCCCAGCAGGAGACGGGTGTATTGCGCGGTGCAGCTGATGAGGGCTGTGGCAGGCACAGATGCGCTGTGCTGGGTGTCGCTGGGTATTGTCAGGACGGTGGTGTCACAGAGTGCGGTGGTGCATGGGGTATACAATGCCATGGTGGTGTTCCTGCTGCCCCTCAACTCAGCCCTGAATCCAGCTCTCATCCTGGTGAACATTGTCCTGCAGCATCGACAGCAGTCCAAGGAAAAGACATTGCTGGAGGCTCTGAAAACCAGGTGCGGCAGAAACAAACAATTCAGCAAGCAAACAAGCAAAGTACCAAACACACTATGAGTTCAATACAAAATAACAGTTATTGTTTCTTTTTTCAGGCCCAGCTCTCACAGTTACTGCAGTTGTTAAGGTTTCCACCCCATTGTGTTTGCTGTTGGTGCTGTGCATAGTAAATTCAGGACATGCCCTCTTCGTATGTGTGTAGTTCAACATGATGCTACTTGTGTTTGCTGTTGGTGCTGTGCATAGTAAATTCAGGACATGCCTTCTTCGCATGGGTGTAGTTCAACATGATGCTACTTGTGTTTGCTGTTGGTGCTGTGCATAGTAAATTCAGGACATGCCTTCTTCGCATGGGTGTAGTTCAACATGATGCTACTTGTGTTTGCTGTTGGTGCTGTGCATAGTAAATTCAGGACATGCCCTCTTCGCATGGGTGTAGTTCAACATGATGTTACTTGTGTTTGCTGTTGGTGCTGTGCATAGTAAATTCAGGACATGCCCTCTTCGCATGGGTGTAGTTCAACATGATGCTACTTGTGTTTGCTGTTGGTGCTGTGCATAGTAAATTCAGGACATGCCTTCTTCGCATGGGTGTAGTTCAACATGTTACTTGTGTTTGCTGTTGGTGCTGTGCATAGTAAGTTCAGGACATGCCTTCTTCGCATGGGTGTAGTTCAACATGATGCTACTTGTGTTTGCTGTTGGTGCTGTGCATAGTAAATTCAGGACATGCCCTCTTCGCATGGGTGTAGTTCAACATGTTGTTATTTGTATTTGCTGTTGGTGCTGTGCATTGTAAATTCCGGACATGCCCTCTTCGCATGGGTGTAGTTCAACATGTTGTTATTTGTATTTGCTGTTGGTGCTGTGCATTGTAAATTCCGGACATGCCCTCTTCTTTGCTGCCCCTCCCTCTTTCCTCTTCCTCTTCCCGTTTTCTTATTTCTTTTCATTTTCCATCTTACTATAAGCCTATGTCAACGAATGATGAATGCCATTTGATCAGAGGGACACCGTGTAAAAGAAACAAGCACATAGCTGTGGCTTCAGTGGATCAATGGTGAAAATGGAATGCAGCTCAGATGTATTTCTCCGTGTAAAAGAAGTGTGAACATTGACCAAAAAATCGAAAAAACAATGGTACAGCATCCCATATCATCTAACACTTGGTGTTATTGAATTTGGAAACTGTATATCTCTCATGCCGCCCCCCAATCATCCGTCATTCCTGCCCCACCTACCCGTCTTTCATTCACCTCCCACCCACTCACTCACCGATCCACCAATCCAATAATCCAGGTGAAATGTATTAAGCCCTACCTGGTCGTGAAATGGGAGATAATGTTATTGTAACTCTTATGATACACTGCCAAACGTATCTTATTGATACACGGCAAATGGAACGAGTGTAGCACCGGAATTCTTCTTATCGTAATCATCATCATCATCGTTATCCATCATCAATATCCTCATGATTTTCCATCATCATCATCATCATCATCATCATCGTCATCATCATCATCATCATCATCATCATTAACAACAAAATTATCACCATCCTCACCACCACCAACATTATCACCATCCTTCTCATCAACAACAACATTGACATCATCATCACCATCATCATCACCCTCTTCAACAACAACATTATTATCAACATTATCAATCATTATCATTATCATTAGCAGTCATTATCATCATCATCATACCTCATTATCATCATCATCATCATCATCACCATCATCATCATCATCATCAACAACAACAACAGTACAGTAATGACTCTCGCAATTGAAGTTTGTATTGTTGTTGTTGTTTGTCTCCGCTGGCTTCTTTCAGTCTGTGACAATAATATTATTAAAAACAAATACAAAAACAACAAACAACCGATATCAAGCAAACAAACCTTTCATTTTTACAACACCGTTCAAGTTGGGTGCGAGCAAATGGATGATCCCGACTGTCACTTGAAGACGTTTCTTTATTCGCCAACAATTGATAGGCCTATTTTTAAGACTTGGGGATTTCGTTCACTGGAAAGCACACATACAATGGTATTGATACTGCTTTGTCAATAGTATGTAGGCCCTACCTTCCAAGGCAATATTTTGATCAATGTAGATCTTCATCAATTATAAACATCAGAAAGGATCCGGAGAACTTTTAATAACCATGCTATTGTTTGTGTTATGAAGAATTAATATAGTGGGCATTTTTTTTCAAGATGATTTAAAAAGTTCTACACACACAAACGGTCAAAGCAACTTACTTTGAGAGAAGCCCTCCAGAACAGGGGAGTGTCACAGTAAAGTTCAGTTGTCAGCAAGCCATCTATTCCCAGTAAATAAGTATTATCATTTCTTTCCAGTGGCATTTACCTTCACACCTTTCACACTGCACTCAATTTCTGAGCCAACATTTGAACATCCATTTTGTTCAGATGACGATGATAGTGAAATCGTAAAGATTATGTTGTTGTTTCTTTTTGTTGTTGTTGTGGTGGTGGGTTTTTGTTGTTGTTTGTTGGGGTGGAGGGAGGTGGTCTCAAAGTGGACTGCTGCTTTGGAACAACAGACTTTTCCAACATTTAATGGAAAGAATCTTCTTCACAAATGCTTGACATGAATAATGTTAAAATGATAATTAAAACTATTATAAGCTAATTTACTTATAAGGTGTAATTTTTGGGAAGGCCACCCTAAACAGCTGATCAAGAAAAGATGTAATGCAACACTAGTAGCTTTCTGAGTGATGGTGTTTTTGCCGGTGAGCTCTGCAGTCATGAAAAACGGGCTGGTACACCCATGGGACACTTTCACAAGGACTCCTTCGCGTTGTTTCGAATTGGTCACTAAGTCGAGAGCAGGTATGTGCCTTGCATGCTGAATGGTATGTCCCGTGCATGCCTACACGTGCATAACATAACATAGCAAGGATGGTGTGTGTGTCTTTCATTTAACGTCTATCCACTACACGTGATGTTAGACCAAAAAGAAGAAAAAGAGAGAGGATGTGCAAGGCTGGTGTAGGCCTGCTCTTGTGTTGGTAGGGCAGGTGGGCCAGTGTGTATCTGGATCCCATCAGCATTCAAACCTGTAAAATACCAACGTTGTTGTGTTCTGTGTGGGTGAGGGCAATAAAGGCAAACCTGCCACGTCCTTTTTCTTTGAGGACGATGTTGGCTCATGCACAGCTAGGCGGAGGGTGTCGTAAGCATCTTCGGTGGAGGGAGTTAATGTAAGGAGAGTTATCTACCTTTGATTATGTTCACTATTTATCATTCTCTCTCTTCTTGCCTCACTATTTCAATGTTTTAATCAACCACTAGCGCAACGCCGGGTACCGGTAACGCCTAGTAACGGCAACGCCTTGTAACAGTAACGCCAAATACTGGTAACGCTGAGTACAGCAAATTTGAAGCGATTCGGTTAAGAATCGGCGGAGTTATAAGGCCCCGTTTCCCGTTGGCGCTGCTCTGAGAGTGACGCTCTCTCCCGATTCTCTTCAAATTTGCTGCTAGGCTTTGCCCCAGCCACAGCAAGCCTGACAGGGCTGAAGCGATTCAGTTAAGAAATGGTGGAGTTATTGGTAAAAAGGTGAAGCGGCGTATATCGCGCGCGTTTCTGAATCGATTCGCTTCCGGTTTACCACATCGATAGCCACCATCCCCGGTCATCTACCTGCCAAATTCGAAGGCAATCGGTCCAGAAATACCGGAGATACGGGCGCCGAGCGGCCGGCGGATACGCGTTTTGCGCATTTGCCAAACTGCGCAAATGACATGGCCACCTCGGTTGCCGTTGTCATCGGCCCGTTAGGGCTCATAGCAAATTTGAAGCGATTCGGTCGAAAAATGGCGGAGTTATAAGGCCCGTTTTGTGTTTCAGACACACAGACACACAGACACACACGGACACTTGGCTTTTTATTATATGATGATGTACAAACAGTCTCCCCATGTTCCTAACGGTGCAGCAAGACGTACAAAATGTCAAAGTGTGCATGGAACGGAACCAACACCAAATCAATAACGTTGGAGTACGCCAGTCTGCCGCTTCCGACCACGTCTTCCAGATAGCAGAAGGGGCAGCTGCTATTCCGGAAGGCTGGGCTAACATCTATTAATACTGGAGATGCCTTGCTAAGGGTGCATCCCCACTCTCTAGGCAAAAAGGGGTCCAGGACAGCAAACGTTTTGGGGAAGGTCCCCAAAGGCCAACTAATCCCCAAGGCTGCAGCACTAAGAGCCGGGGCAGATGCCTCCTAGTTTGAGAGGCGTGGTCTTTCACGTGATTTTCCATTTATGTAGAAAAGCATTTAGTGCGTGGCTCTCACTTGGTGTTGGCCCCAACTTCGGGCTAATGTCAACCAATGATATAAGCTGTTTGAGAAACATCTTACAAAAGGTTGCCATAACAACTCTACACGTTCAGACTTCACACTTCAGAAACTGTATTTAATAAGGATAAGAATTTAGGCTGAGCCTATTCTTCCATTCTGTCCTTGGTCCTAAACACGCATCGTGTAACTAATACTAATGGTATAAGTGAACATTGAGAGAGAGAGAGAGAGAATGAATGAATGAATGAATGAATGAATGAATGAATAACTTTTATTTTCTGAGGATAATAGAGTAAGTATAAATACTTTTTTTCATCCAGTCCTCACAAAACAAAAAAGGAAAACAAAATCAAAGCAAAGAATTCAATAAATAAGAAAGGCATGCAAAGCAAAGAAAACGAACACACATTATCATCAAAGCAGGCACATTATCAATATAAACAGACACATAATAAATTCAGCATTATTCATAAATACTTAAGAAATGGGATGTGGAGGGACCGAAAAGAGTATGGATAAAGAGAATGAGAGAGAAAGAGGAAGGGTACATGTAAGATAAAAAATATATATACATACTGAATTGTTTTGATAACACAATAATGGTATCAAAGTTATTATATTCACAATGAACAACATAGCCCCTCTCTCTCTCCCCCCCGCTCCCTCTCTCTCTCTCTAACCCCCACCCCCACCCCCCCCCTCTCTCTCGTTGCACACAAACATGCACACAACACAGCACAAACACACACACACAGAGATGCGCGCACACGCACGCAAACACACACACACGCACACATGCATTCATACAATTCATAAACATCAATATTAAGGTTATTCAAAAGTGTCTCAAGGACATCCTTTCTCCAGAGAGAGAGAGAGAGAGAGAGAGAGAGAGAGAGAGAGAGAGAGAGAGAGAGAGAGAGAGAGAGAGAGAGAGAGAGAGAGAGA
>CM065687.1:7605145-7615145 GCA_017654935.2 Phymorhynchus buccinoides
TACTCCTCCATTATTTCCTTCTTCCTCTTCTTCATCCATCGTTTAGACAGTTTCCTGTCAATGATGAGCGCAGATGCGCTATGCTGCCGTTACGCGCCTAACTACCAAAATATTTAGGCCCAGCATGTCCGTCTTCGGTTGTAGAAACTCTTTTGCAAGAGCGTCTTTTTTGTCTTTTTTTCTTGTTTTAAAGGCAGGAGAATCGATCTGTAAGGCAGAAACATAGCAGATGGCAGAAAGCAAAGGGAAAAGGCAGAGTCAAAGAAAATGACAGATTAGAGGAAGCTACCAGCACAGAACCTCCAGAAGGTGGAGGAACTATTTGCGCGAAGTATCCCCCGATACTCACAGGCAGCAGAATGGATATGTAAGGCAGAAACATAGTAGATGGCAGAAAGCAAAGGGGAAAAAAAGCAGTCAACGAAAATGACAGATTAGAGGAAGTTACCAGCACAGAACTTCCAGAAGGTGGAGGAACTATTTGTACGAATTATCCCCGGATATTCACACGGAGGATGCTTTCCTTCAAGTGACCATAACTATGTCATATGATGTGACTGAATAAGATAATTTTAAGACAATTAATAACGTTTTATCACTGAAACGCCTGTTAGTTCTGATGGAAACGTTCAAACGACGTGTCTGCAATTCTAATTGAACATTACTGCTAAGGAACCAAGTTGAGGTAACAGCTCTTTTGTTTTATTTCTTTATAATTATATGTTTGTTTGCGCGCTTGCTCGCTTTTTGTTTTTTGTTTGGGTTTTTGTTTGCTTATGTTTGTTTATTGTTTAATATTGTTAACTTTCACACTTTCAATCTGGAAATCAAATTTCAATATGAAACGCAGGGGCCTAATTTATGATGAATGCAAAGCATTATTTTTACTCCATGCAATATTCCTGTGACTAGATAGCCCAACCAGTTATGTGGGTCGTCAACTCTATAAAGTATAATAGGGCCCTCAAAACCAGTCTTGCTGTATACATGCCTATATTAAGGTCAGCTCTCCCCGCATTTTCACACTTGCCTTTCTTAATAATGGGAATTTATATAGCGCTCTTTCTCACATGAGCTCAGTGCGCTTTACATTGATAACAAGAACATTAAAGGCAAACAAAATAATTAATCATTAGAAAGTAAAATAAGCACGATGCTTGCACGCAACGTTCTCTTACTTCCTTACACACACACACACACACACACACACACACACACACACACACACACACACACACACACACACACACACATGCATTAGCTGTATTTTATTAACCTTTTCAGCTAATTATCTTTGTTGAATAATTAATTGCAGTCATGATAAAGGCAATTATCTAATAGCACCCCCCCCCCCCCCCCATTGTAGTGCAGTACACACAACAGCCGTGGAGTATTTGTCACAGTCCTGGGCCTGTATTCACGTTGAGATAGCATGAGACTTAGCATCATGCTAACTTAGAAGCTCTTCCAAAAGTCCTATTAAATCCTATAGGACATTGGAAGAGCTTCTAAGTTAGCATGATGCTAAGTCTTATGCTATCTCAACGTGAATACAGGCCCTGGTTCATTGCGTTTTTTCCGTCTTGCCTTTATCTTCTACTATTATTGAATGCATGTGTTTAATTATGTAAATGGATGAAAATTAGTGTTAAATATAGCAAACGATAGAGGATGAAGTACTCAATCTGCAGTAAGAAAGGCAAGACTGAAAAAGTGGAAACAATCGAGAAATGGAGGAGGGGGGGGGGGGGGCGCATCTTTACCTCTCTCTCTCTCTCTCTCTCTCTCTCTCTCTCTCTCTCTCTCTCTCTCTCTCTCTCTCTCTCTCTCTCTCTCTCTCTCTCTCTCTCTCTCTCTCGACAGTGACCCACGTCAGACAGGTTTAAGGGCTTATCTTGGAAATCAGCAGGGCAGTACATGTAGTAGTCGAACGAGTTCCGCGCTTGGTAGAGGGAAGAGTGAGAGTGAGAGTGTGAATGGGAATAAAGGTGGGAGTGACAGGAGCCTGCGATCGAATGTTTCTAAGAAGCCATAGGCCAGGTTCGACCATCACAAAGAGCTGAAATTTCTCAATTACAATATCGAAGGTTTATTTCGTAAATTAAAAGATGTAAGCTTTATGAATTATGTTAATAAATTTGATGTCATTTGCCTTACAGAAACCTTTCTTGATTCTTCGTTTGATTTTGACAGTATTTTCTTAGGGAAGAGAGAGAGAGAGAGAGAGAGAGAGAGAGAGAGAGAGAGAGAGAGAGAGAGAGAGAGAGAGATCCTCATGTGAATGCACGTGCAACAATGCTAGAGTGCACACGCGCGCAGAGGGAATAAAAAGCCATCATATTTGTGCATCCAATCGCTGCCTCGATGTTCTGCCTTTGCGTAACAGCATGCGTACTAGCTGCATCATTGCATGACAAAAACCATTTCACTCTGCGTTACTGTTGATGGTGCTGTGAAGCCAAACGCGGGAAAATCTCGTTCAAAGCATTCTTTTACTCCTCCATTATTTCCTTCTTCCTCTTCTTCATCCATCGTTTAGACAGTTTCCTGTCAATGATGAGCGCAGATGCGCTATGCTGCCGTTACGCGCCTAACTACCAAAATATTTAGGCCCAGCATGTCCGTCTTCGGTTGTAGAAACTCTTTTGCAAGAGCGTCTTTTTTGTCTTTTTTTCTTGTTTTAAAGGCAGGAGAATCGATCTGTAAGGCAGAAACATAGCAGATGGCAGAAAGCAAAGGGAAAAGGCAGAGTCAAAGAAAATGACAGATTAGAGGAAGCTACCAGCACAGAACCTCCAGAAGGTGGAGGAACTATTTGCGCGAAGTATCCCCCGATACTCACAGGCAGCAGAATGGATATGTAAGGCAGAAACATAGTAGATGGCAGAAAGCAAAGGGGAAAAAAAGCAGTCAACGAAAATGACAGATTAGAGGAAGTTACCAGCACAGAACTTCCAGAAGGTGGAGGAACTATTTGTACGAATTATCCCCGGATATTCACACGGAGGATGCTTTCCTTCAAGTGACCATAACTATGTCATATGATGTGACTGAATAAGATAATTTTAAGACAATTAATAACGTTTTATCACTGAAACGCCTGTTAGTTCTGATGGAAACGTTCAAACGACGTGTCTGCAATTCTAATTGAACATTACTGCTAAGGAACCAAGTTGAGGTAACAGCTCTTTTGTTTTATTTCTTTATAATTATATGTTTGTTTGCGCGCTTGCTCGCTTTTTGTTTTTTGTTTGGGTTTTTGTTTGCTTATGTTTGTTTATTGTTTAATATTGTTAACTTTCATTCTCGACACTTTCAATCTGGAAATCAAATTTCAATATGAAACGCAGGGGCCTAATTTATGATGAATGCAAAGCATTATTTTTACTCCATGCAATATTCCTGTGACTAGATAGCCCAACCAGTTATGTGGGTCGTCAACTCTATAAATTATAATAGGGCCCTCAAAACCTGTCTTGCTGTATACATGCCTATATTAAGGTCAAGATGTGCCCCCCCCCCCTACATTTCACAGCTCTCCCCGCATTTTCACACTTGCCTTTCTTAATAATGGGAATTTATATAGCGCTCTTTCTCACATGAGCTCAGTGCGCTTTACATTGATAACAAGAACATTAAAGGCAAACAAATAATTAATCATTAGAAAGTAAAATAAGCACGATGCTTGCACGCAACGTTCTCTTACTTCCTTACACACACACACACACACACACACACACACACACACACACACACACACACACACACACACACACACATGCATTAGCTGTATTTTATTAACCTTTTCAGCTAATTATCTTTGTTGAATAATTAATTGCAGTCATGATAAAGGCAATTATCTAATAGCACCCCCCCCCCCCCCCCCCCATTGTAGTGCAGTACACACAACAGCCGTGGAGTATTTGTCACAGTCCTGGGCCTGTATTCACGTTGAGATAGCATGAGACTTAGCATCATGCTAACTTAGAAGCTCTTCCAAAAGTCCTATTAAATCCTATAGGACATTGGAAGAGCTTCTAAGTTAGCATGATGCTAAGTCTTATGCTATCTCAACGTGGATACAGGCCCTGGTTCATTGCGTTTTTTCGTCTTGCCTTTATCTTCTACTATTATTGAATGCATGTGTTTAATTATGTAAATGGATGAAAATTAGTGTTAAATATAGCAAACGATAGAGGATGAAGTACTCAATCTGCAGTAAGAAAGGCAAGACTGAAAAAGTGGAAACAATCGAGAAATGGAGGAGGGGGGGGGGGGCGCATCTTACCTACCTCTCTCTCTCTCTCTCTCTCTCTCTCTCTCTCTCTCTCTCTCTCTCTCTCTCTCTCTCTCTCTCTCTCTCTCTCTCTCTCTCTCTCTCTCTCTCTCTCTCTCTCTCTCTCTCGACAGTGACCCACGTTTTTCACGTGGAGGTATGACAACAAGCAAGCAGACAGGTTTAAGGGCTTATCTTGGAAATCAGCAGGGCAGTACACGTAGTAGTCGAACGAGTTCCGCGCTTGGTAGAGGGAAGAGTGAGAGTGAGAGTGTGAATGGGAATAAAGGTGGGAGTGACAGGAGCCTGCGATCGAATGTTTATAAGAAGCCATAGGCCAGGTTCGACCATCACAAACAGCTGAAATTTCTCAATTACAATATCGAAGGTTTATTTCGTAAATTAAAAGATGTAAGCTTTATGAATTATGTTAATAAATTTGATGTCATTTGCCTTACAGAAACCTTTCTTGATTCTTCGTTTGATTTTGACAGTATTTTCTTAGATTATGTAAACTTTTACGCGCCTGCAAAGAAGTTGTCTCATTTTAGAAGGCTTTCTGGTGGTGTGCTGTTACTGATGAGAAAGAGTTTGGAAAAGTGGGTGAAAGAAGTGTGTTTGGGTTGTGACAACACAGTTGCTGTAAAAATTAATCAGAATGTTTTTGGGTCGGATAAAGATGTCCTTTTTATAGCTTGTTATATTGCTCCTGAGGGAGCTCCTATATATTCTAACGCATTAATTAAAGACGGTGTATTGTTTTAATTCTGATCGCTTCTCGGCCTTTTGGCTAAGATAGTGATTCGGGAACATAAATTTTTGTTTATAACCTGGTTGGTTTGTTCAGCCCGTCGTACATGGCGAAAGCCGATACGCGACGTTAAACTGAACTTCCATCTATCCAAAGACGGTGTGTTGTTACTTGAGGAACATTTATTACAGCGTTTTGATAAAGATGAGATTTATTTCGTTATCACAGGCGATTTGAATGCCAGAACGGGACAGAATCAGGTGGAGGGTGAAGAGATGTTGATGTATGAGTGGGATGAAAAGAGGGGGTGCGTGGATGGTGAGGATTGTAAGCGTCATTCTAAAGATGACTGTGTCAACAACTTTGGTAAAACTCTTTTGGATTTTTGTTACATGTTTGATTTGGCTATCCTGAATGGTTTTTGCACTAGTGATAACAATTGTGAATGCACTTTTGTTTCCCCTAATGGTTCAAACGTCATCGATTATTTTTTTGTTCCTTTTGATATGTTATCGCGATGTGATTTGAAGGTTGGCGATTGCATTTTTTCTTGGCACTTAGCAGTTGAAGTCACGTGGGGAACTGCATGTGATTGTTCTACTAACGACAAAACAGATCAGATAGGCGAAGAAAGAATTGTTTGGTCAGAGGAAAATGCAGGTATTTTTAAACAAGAGCTAGATAGTGACGATTTTCAGGAAAGTGTGCAGAGAGCTACTCGATTGTTAGGACATAGTATTGATGATAGTGTACAACAGTTTACTGATGCTTTGTGTTCAGCTGCTGCATGCATGGTTATGACAGTAGTGAAAGGGTGTAAGAAAGCTAATGATTGGTGGGATGATGAGTGTGAGCGCAAGAGGAAGGAAGTGAAAAGACTGTTGAAAAGATATCAGCGATGTAAAACATTAAAAGACAAGATTCTAAAACGACAAGAATATGCCACTTCCCGCAAACAATATGTTGATTTAAGAGAATTGAAGGAAAAGAAGTTCGAAGTAGAAAGGCTAAAGAAACTTACAGATTCAGTCACTGACTCAAAGACGTTTTGGTCTGTAGTAAAGTCTGTAAACAGAAAATCTTGTATTTATAATGATATTCCTATGCATCAGTGGCGTGACCATTGTTTTAATGTTTTTAACGACTTAGATAATGATGTAGCCTTAAATGAAGATGATATAGTAGAGGAAGATCAGGAGTTTGTTCCCTTGTTTAATGAACCTATCACCAAGGAGGAAGTTCTCGCAGGTATACAACATTTAAAATCAGGTAAGAGTGCTGGTCCAGAAAAGCTAGTTGGACAAATGTTGAAGCAAGGAAATGCAGCTATGATCGACTTTATCATACAATTATTTAATGACATTTTTTAGAATGGAGTTTTCCCTTTAGAATGGACCAAATCAATACTTATAATAATAATAATTAATAATGCTTATATAGCGCATAATCTTGCAAAGCAACTCAATGCGCTTTTCACTCACCATTCGTACAGACATTTCTAACAAACTGGCCCACGCATCCTCACCGTACATCTCTATGAAAATGAATACATATTATAGAATGCATTGCATATAATCATAACACAACACACTAACACCCACCTCCCTTCAACACCACCACCCCAACCATCCCCCCACCCCCACCCCCACCCCACCCATCCCCACCCCTGCCCCCCTACTCCCCACCCCCACCCCATACACACACACGCGCACGCGTTAACCTCATACCCAACGTCTTCAATGATCTGGAAAACAAGAGTGGGGAAAGGATCATAGACTTTGCAGAGAGAAAGCTTTCCTGAAGAAGTGGGTCTTTAGTTGGGACTTGAAGGAAGGAAGAGTGGACTGGTTACGGGTATGGTCAGGAAGAGAATTCCAAACGTTTGGTGCAACAAAACTTATCCTACTATATAAAAAAGGAGACATTAATAACCCCGACAATTATCGTGGTATAGCCCTAACAAGTATTTTAAGTAAAGTATACACCCATATATTAAACAACAGACTAAAAGTATGGGTTGAAAATGAAGAAAAAATAATCGAACAACAAGCGGGTTTCCGATCAAACTACAGCACTATAGATCATATTTTTACACTTTATTCATTGGTTGAAAGTCTTTATTCAATAACTATAAATTATATGTGGCTTTTGGTGATTTCAGAAAAGCCTTTGATTCTGTAAATCGAAATGTTTTATGGGATGTTTTACGTAAGTCTGGTGTTAACGGTAAAATGTACAAGGCTCTAAAAGGTGTTTACAGTTCAGTGCTTGCATGTGTACGTATGAATGGAATGTACTCAGATTATTTTGATTGTTTCAATGGTGTTAAGCAAGGCTGTCTTCTAAGTCCGAATTTGTTTTCTTTTTTTATAAATGAATTGGCACTTGAAGTGTCAAAAAAAGGAAAACATGGTGTACAAATTATTCCAGAGGCAATAGAGATATTTTTGCTGCTTTTTGCAGATGATGTGGCACTTTTGTCCAGAACTGTTAATGGATTGCAAAATCAACTAAATGCCTTAAAGGAAGAAGCTGATCACTTGGGTTTGAGAGTTAACTTACAAAAGACAAATATAATAGTATTCAGAAAGGGTGGGCATCTATCAAGACATGAAAAATGGTTATATGGCAACGAAGAAGTTACAGTTGTTAACACTTATAAGTATTTGTGAACAATATTTTCAACAAAGTTAAGTTTAAATTACACTTGGGAAGAATCTTGTAGAAAAGGAAAAAGGGGTGTAATTCAAAATTTGAAAACATTGAAAAAGCTTAATTGCATAGATTGTTCCATATTTTGGAAATTATTTGACACTCAGATATAACCTATTTTAACATATGCAGCCGAAATGTGGGGTGTACTTCCAAATATATCTATTGAGAGAGTCCACACATATGCAATGAAACGTTTTCTGCAAGTGCCAATTCACTCTTCAAATACGATTCTTTATGGTGAAACTAGAAGGTATCCCTTGTACATAAGCACCTTTGTCAAAAGTATGAAATACTGGTTAAAACTGTTGAAACTTCCACAGACACGTTTATGCAGACAAGCATACGATATGATGCTTATTCAATTAGATAATTTAGGGAGAGAAAACTGGGCATTTAGAATTAAAACAATCCTTTCAGAACATGGCTTCGGAATTGTGTGGGTATCTCAGGGTGTTGGAAACGAGCGGCAATTCATTTCGGAATTCAAAGATCGATTGATCTGCTCCTTTAAACAGAATTGGCATGCAGACTTAGAACATAATGATAAGTATAGATGGTTTTACTCATTTAAATATGTCTTTCAAAGCGAAATTTATTTGAAAGTGTTAACAGATACATGGCAGCGAGCTAATTATGCAAGGTTCAGATGACGCACTCTTGGTTTCAACGCAAATAAGCGATGGTTTCAGTCCGAGATATCCACATAATCTCCATGTCCTTTGTGTGGTGCTGTTTTGGACGATGAAATACATTTTCTGTTTCAGTGTAGCTCATTTAATGAACTTCGTAAAAACAATATACGTTTTTCAATTCGGAAACAGCAGGGAAAAACGAGCTTTCCGCTTTGCTACTATCTGAAAATGAAAATACAATAAAAGCAATTTCAAAATTCATTTCAGAAGCACTAAAATTAAGACATTTTGTAACGAGTAGACAAACTTAAATTTCATTTCTTTACATAACTATTTGTATTGAGAAAAGCATGTAGTATTTTGTTTGGTAATTAGTCGATGGTCGATGGTCGAGAGAGACTTAACTTCTTTTTTTTCCCACCTTTTTGTTTTCTCATTATGAAATTTCATTCGCTTTTGTACATTGTTTTTGAAGCCCGTGGTACAAGGAGTAGACGGGCGTTTTGTTATTTTCTTGATGTTCAATGTTGTTATATTTGAACATTGTCATTGATTTGAACGAACACAAATGAAAAACTGAAACAGACAAATGATATAATATGCTATTGCCCCTCCCCACTTGTCAAAAGACCCCCGGGCAATGACAATAAACCAGTGGCAGTGGCAGTGGCAGTGGCAGTCTCTCTCTCTCTCTCTCTCTCTCTCTCTCTCTCTCTCTCTCTCTCTCTCTCTCTCTCTCTCTCTCTCTCTCTCTCTCTCTCTCTCTCTCTCTCACTAAGCTGTGCCCTTTTTGTTTAGACCAGCACAAATAAAGTGTGTTCCAACTCAGGAAGGCCCATTGCATTGTGGAGGAAATGGATTGGCAGGCAACATTTCCCATTCCACCCATTGTTCTTTGCACCACTGTGTCCACACACACTGCTTTTGTGTAAAGAGTTAATATTTTAACAGAGAGAGAGAGAGAGAGAGAGAGAGAGAGAGAGAGAGAGAGAGAGAGAGAGAGAGAGAGAGAGGGGTGTATGTGTATGTGGGTGTGGATGTGGTCTGTTTGCAAACACAAGTCATGTAAGTGTGGGGTTGTTTGTTTGCTTAGTTTGAAGTTGAAAGCAGTGTGCCATGAAAAGGTGGAAAGACATACTTTATAAAGTAATAATTTAGAACCCCCCCACCCCCCACCCCCTTCCCCTCCTACCCACGTCCAATTTTCGCTTTGGAATGTTTTCTATGAGTTCAGCAATATTCCGCCGTTCTCTGGAAAAGGATAGAGTTAGGATCAATCTAGGGTTATTGTCATGAAACTGGAGCAAATAAAAAGAAGACAGATTGAGAGTCGTAAATTTGATGGGGTTGGCTAATCTACAGCTTTGCCTAAATTTCTACTGGCAATCTTTCCCTTGACATTCCCTTCAAAATGAGCAAAAGGAATGTCGAAATATTGTATGAATTATCGACGCGTACTCTCTGTGTAACTTTTCTCATTCTCAGATCACCATGGAGATGACCTTATTTCTTCTGCCCTTCACCTTCACCTTGCTCCGCCCTTGCCTGTGCACGCTGTACACTATTCGTCCTCAACAGCGTTTGACCGTGACCCCTTTAATGACCTTGACCTTCAACCTGCAAAGT
>CM065687.1:7617645-7662645 GCA_017654935.2 Phymorhynchus buccinoides
ACAGAAATGGGGGCACATGGAATCGTTAATTTCATTTTCACGGGAGAGTGATACATGCTTTCATTCTAATCATCACATCAAAATACAAACAAGGAAAAAAGCAGAAATCAAAAAAATTATTAATCAAGGGAGACAATAGAACTACTTTTCGGTCGCAATCGAGTGTGTGATTAAACGTCGGCCCTGTTTCGTCAGACCAGGAACGGTTTCTTATTCGAAGCGCCATGCAAGGCCAGTGCGACATATGAGCGCCCTTCGTCGTCTTATCCGCGAGCGATCCAAGCATTCTGTAACACTTTTTGCCAACACTTTAACAAATTGTGCCCAGATTGATAAAGACGACCAAGGCCTTAGAAATGTATATATCTCCAACACATTTTGGAGCGTGCTTTTTGTGTGTATGTGTGTGTGTGTGTGTGTGTGTGTGTGTGTGTGTGTGTGTGTAAAATAACAAACTCGGATAGTCTTGTGTGAATTTCGCTTTTGTTACCTTTAAAACAAAAATTCGATCAGGAAAAAGAGGGCAATTGTATCATGACCACATCTATTTCCAGATGTTCTACAATTCTTGTTACTTATGCGCATTAGTCTAAACTAGGGGAAGACGGGGTAAAAAGCGCATGGGCGGGTAAGAAGCCCACCCCAATTATCTCATGAAATGAAGCAAATTTCAGTCTCATTTTGCCCATGAGACGAGCGTTAATGTCTAGCATTCGTCTCATGGGCAAATTTGACTGAAATTTTCTTTATTTCATGAGATAATTGGGGTGGGCTTCTTACCCGCCCATGCGCTTTTTACCCCGTCTTCCCCTAACAAAGAAAACCCCCAGCAGCGAATGCTAAATGAAATTATTCTCACTTCAAGTAAAACTTCGCATTCATGAGCGATCGGCGTAGGGGCGTTCCAGTGGAGACAACAGAGACTCAATCTCTCTGGTGGAGAGCTCTATAATTGCAGTTGCCTTGATAATAGCTGAGCCCTTGGTTCCACTTTATTCCTGCAGATATGTGTAGCAGAGCTGAAAACATGGCGAGTCTTAAGGGCCGGCCACACGTCCACTAACATCGCACGACTGTACGATACGATTCGATCACGTGATCTCGATGCGCCAATCACATTTGTTCTTGGAGACCACGTGCTCGAATCGTACCGTATAGTCGTGCGATTTTTGGTGGACGTAATGATTCGCATCAGTGATTAACTGGTGCTGTAGTCATGCGTGTGTCTTAAACAGTTACCACGGGTAGAGTAACCTGCCAAAACGATTGTCTGTTTATGCTAATTTACAAGCTACTACGCGTGTTACCTGTTTAAGACGAACTCGCGATTACCGTGCCTGGTGTCTTTCTTTTTGTTTCACCCAATAAAAGTACACACACTGTACAGGTTACTTCACAAGTTTATAGCAAAATGTCAAACTGTCATCGACGTCATCGCCATCGTTATCATCATCATCATCATCATCATCATCATCATCATCATCATCATCATCATCATCATCATCATCATCATCATCATCAGTATCATCATCATCATCATCGCCATCGTCATCATCATCATCATCATCATCATCATCGCCATCGTCATCATCATCATCATCATCATCATCATCATCATCATCAGTATCATCCACAGCATCTACAACAAAAACAACGAAAGATCTAGCTCACAATAACTTTGAGATTCCAAGCGTCAACACTTGTGTTAAAAACAAACCGAACCGAACTAAAAACAACAAGGACCTTATATAAAAGAAAACAAGAGGCAAAGCCTTCAAGGCTCACGTCTGATTTTTATTACTATAGCAGGCATGGGAATTCCCATGACAATTCCCATGCCTGTATAGAGAGAATACTGTTATGTAGACACTTGTGCATCTGAAAACAGAATTAATTTTTATTTTACTGTGTAAATTAAAATTATTTATATGCATTAAATTACCCCTACCCCTTTCTTTAAAATTTAATTATATGTATGTTTATATATGCGCATGTAACATAGTGGAGCCCTATTTTTATTTCTGGCAAACAAGTAAAATTGAAAAGCATATTGACCAAGCTTTCATAAGAACATAGAGACCCCCCCCCCCCCCCCCCCCCCCCGGGGTAAGGGGGGGTCTACGGACACCTGTAGTAGGCCTACAGTCTTTGCCTGTAGGTCTAAGCCTCTTACTCTTAGAAAATTAATAATTGAAGTTGCGTAAAATGTTACTGTTTTAAACTGATTGTTCATGCGATGAAAACTTGTTCCACATCATCTACATTTCTGTAAGATAGTTTATATTAGTCCTAATATTTTATTTTTGTTTCGTTAATTCCCCCCCCCCCCCCTCTGCCACAAAGCAAAGGTCAAGGTCACAGTCAGCAGGCTCATCCATGTTTATCTTCCCCTGTACAGTCTTTGCACATGGTGATCAATCGTCTAGGCCTAACAAAGGATTCGTATGTTGAAGATAGTGAAATCGACGAACCCTGGATTTTCCGTATATATTTTTTCAAGACTGAAATGAATGTGGGCTAAATGTTAAGTACGTCGTCTTGATTATGAGGTAAGGCATGATCTCTTATTCTCTAGGCCTAGGCCTTGTTGCCGGAAGTGCAGTAGGCTAAGTATTGCATGCGCAGAGATGATGTGCGAATGAACACGAACAACCGTTACTCAAAGGCGCAAATAAAACGAAACAACCGGGCCGTCAACGCACACACTCGGTACATCCATTTGTTACAGGAAATATAAGTTAACGACGTTAAAATGTACCTATTTGTACACACCTGAAGTCTTGTGTTTCTTTTTAAAGAGCGTTTTTGTATATATAATGGAGAGTCTTCTTTCCAGTATCTCCTACTCGGTACAACACAACAGTAATCTCTGCAACAAATGATTTTCTTTCTTTTGTTCCTTACCGATGTATCTGACTGCTTTGATCGCCATGACTTGAAGGCTCACGTCAAAATCAAGTATCCTGCTAACTTTAACCCTCTAACATCTTATGTTTTTTTGAGAAAACGACAACGTTAAAGTTTCAGTGAAGAGTGACAGTCTTCTTTAATTTGAAGAGTGTGACTGAGTCAAGGTTGCACAACAGTAATCTCTGCAACAAATGATTATCTTTATTTTGTTCTTTATCAATGTATCTGACTGCTTTGATCGTCATGACTTGAAGGCTCACGTCAAAATCAAGTATCCTGCTAACTTTAACCCTCTAACGCCTTATATGTTTAGAGAAAATGACAACGTTAAGGTTTGAGTTAAGGTTAAAGGTCGGGGCCACGGACGCAACACACACACACACACACACACACACACACACACACACACACACACACACACACACACACACACACACACACACACACACACACACACACACACACACACACACACACACACACACACACACACACACACACACATCCCCAACCGAACATGTACGATACTATAGACTCACTTTGTTTTAAAAAACGACGTGAGCCAAAAATCGCTGCGTTGACCTACTCGACACGACGAGTAGGCCTACAGCAACATTATCACTTGTGCAAAAATAGTTGGAATATTTGCACTTCCATATTAAATATAACATTAAATACCCAAAGGGGGGGGGGGGAGGGTATAACCTGAAAAGTTCATGAAGCCAGCGAAACACGATCGATCGATCGCAAATAAGTGAAATATGATACAGACAGAATTGATAGTATCGGTGATCAGCCCTTAATTTTATGAAGTTCTACTAAAGCTTAAGTGGGAAACTAAACGTTGTTACTTTCTAAATTAAGTCAAAGTCAAAACTTAATTTAGAAAGTAACAACGTTTAGTTTCCCACTTAAGCTTTAGTAGAACTTCATAAAATTAAGCACAGACCAGAAAACACCGAATGTCCATCAAACGGCATACCAGCTGATTCATGTTCTAGTACCTAAAGGTCAAAATACACGTTATTACATTTCACTCTTTCCCCATGGCAACGTAAGTGATATGCTAGTAGTATCATTACTAGCATAGAATAACACTATACTATGTTTGTCGTGGGGCAAGAGTGCAAAGACAACAACGTGCATGTTGACCTGTACTATAATTATTGCTTCTATGTCCGCAACAAGGTGATACATGACCGTACATGTAATGGGGGACGCATGTGCCCCCATACAATTCTGAGACCCTGGTGTCAATTCTTCGAAGAAAATTGACCAGCACACATTATTCTCTGTACCACTAACCCTGCTAATCTGTACTATTGAAATACAATTCACTGTCCATGTTTCTGTGTGTCGAACTGGAATGAAAAACACACACAAAAAACTTTTACTGACGATTCCTATTACCACCAGCAATATCTAGAGAATGCGGTGTGGGACATGACTAAAGGGCCAATAATAAAGTGAAAGTGAGAGCTAGCGGTGACTGCACTTCACGAACCGATGGCTGTAGACCCCTACAATGATGATGGTGAGCTTAGCGTCCTATTAGGCGTGGCCTCTTAAGGACGGCCCCTACAAGATTATTTCTGGTTAGATCAATAATTATTCGTGATCGACATTTCACTACGATGTAGGTTTTGACACCCCCATAAAATGTTCGCATATAAAAGGTTCACTAAGAAGCAGCATTCTGCCATCCGCGGGAAAGGGATAGGGTTAGGATCAGCCTAGGGTTATTGTCATGAAACTGAAAGAGCCAAGTTTTGATATCGAAAGTCGTAAACATGAAGTGGCGTGTAAAGCACAGCGTTGCTGACGTTTGGGTGCAATCTTAGTGCCTCTTTTAGCAATGTTTCACTGGAAGATTGCCGCCTGTTTTAGCAATGTTTAACTGGATGATTGCCACTTTTGTTTAGCAATGTTTCACTGGAAGATTGCCACGTTGTTAGCAAATGTTTCCCTGGAAGATTGCCGCCTGTTTTAGCAATGTTTCACTGGAAGATTGCCGCCTGTTTTAGCAATGTTTCATTGGAAAATTGCCACTTTGTTAGCAAATGTTTCCATGGAAGATTGCCGCCTGTTTTAGCAATGTTTCACTGGATGATTGCCACTTTTGTTTAGCAATGTTTCACTGGAAGATTGCCACTTTGTTAGCAAATGTTTCCCTGGAAGATTGCTGCCTGTTTTAGCAATGTTTCACTGGATGATTGCCACTTTTGTTTAGCAATGTTTCACTGGAAGATTGCCACTTTGTTAGCAAATGTTTCCCTGGAAGATTGCCACCTGTTTTAGCAATGTTTCACTGGACTATTGACACTTTGTTTTTAGCAAATGTTTCCTTGGAAGATTGCCGCCAGTTTTGGCAATGTTTCACTGGATGATTGCCACTGTTTTGCAACAAATGTTTCCCTGGAAGATTGCCACCTGTTTTGGCAATGTTTCACTGGACGATTGCTACCTGTTTTAGCAATGTTTCACTGAAAGATTGCCACTTTTTTTGGCAATGTTTCACTGGAAGATTGCCACCTGTTTTGGCAATGTTTCACTAGAAGATTGCCACCTGTTTTGGCAATGTTTCACTAGAAGATTGCCACCTGTTTTGGCAATGTTTCACTAGAAGATTGCCACCTGTTTTGGCAATGTTTCACTAGAAGATTGCCACCTGTTTTGGCAGTGATTCCCTGGAAGATTGCCACCTGTTTTGGCAATGTTTCACTGGAAGATTACCGCCTGTTTTGGCAATGTTTCACTGGAAGATCGCCACCTGTTTTGGCAGTGATTCCCTGGAAGATTGCCACCTGTTTTGGCAATGTTTCACTGGAAGATTGCCACCTGTTTTGGCAATGTTTCACTGGAAGATCGCCACCTGTTTTGGCAGTGATTCCCTGGAAGATTGCCACCTGGTTTATCAATGTTTCACTGGAAGATTACCACCTGTTTTAGCAATGTTTCATTGGAAGATTGTCACCTGTTTTGGCAATGTTTCATTGGAAGATTGCCACCTGTTTTGGCAATGTTTCATGGAAGATTGTCACCTGTTTTAGAAATGTTTCATTGGAAGATTACCATCTGTTTTGGCAGTGATTCCCTGAAAGATCGCCACCTGTTTTGGCAATGTTTCACTGGAATATTGCCGCCTGTTTTGGCAATGTTTCCCTGGAAGATCGCCACCTGGTTTATCAATGTTTCACTGGAATATTGCCGCCTGTTTTGGCAATGTTTCCCTGGAAGATCGCCACCTGGTTTATCAATGTTTCACTGGAATATTGCCGCCTGTTTTGGCAATGTTTCCCTGGAAGATCGCCACCTGGTTTATCAATGTTTCACTGGAATATTGCCACCTGTTTTGGCAATGTTTCCCTGGAAGATCGCCACCTGGTTTATCAATGTTTCACTGGAATATTGCCGCCTGTTTTGGCAATGTTTCCCTGAAGATCGCCACCTGGTTTATCAATGTTTCACTGGAATATTGCCACCTGTTTTGGCAATGTTTCCCTGGAAGATCGCCACCTGGTTTATCAATGTTTCACTGGAATATTGCCGCCTGTTTTGGCAATGTTTCCCTGGAAGATCGCCACCTGGTTTATCAATGTTTCACTGGAATATTGCCACCTGTTTTGGCAATGTTTCCCTGGAAGATCGCCACCTGGTTTATCAATGTTTCACTGGAATATTGCCACCTGTTTTGGCAATGTTTCCCTGGAAGATTGCCACCTGGTTTATCAATGTTTCACTGGAATATTGCCGCCTGTTTTGGCAATGTTTCCCTGGAAGATCGCCACCTGGTTTATCAATGTTTCACTGGAAGATTGCCGCATGTCTTAGCAATGTTTCACTGGAAGATTGCCACCTGTTTTGTAGATGTTTGATTTTTAAGATCGACATAAGTTTCGTAGATGTTTGATTTTAAGACTGCGACATGTTTTGTAGATGTTTGGTTTTAAGATCATCACATGTTTTGTAGATGTTTGATTTTAAGATTGACACGTGTTTTGTAGATGCTCGATTTTAAAATCATCACATGTTTTGTAGATGTTCGATTTTAAAATCGACACGTTTTGTAGATGTGTGAATTTAAGACTGCCACATGTTTTGTAGATGTTTGGTTTTAAGATCATCACATATTTTGTAGATGTTTGTATTTAAAATCATCACATGTTTCGTAGATGTACGATTTTAAGATCGACACGTTTTGTAGATGTTTGATTTTAAGACTACCACCTTTTTGGTCGATGCTTGACGGCAAGTATGTATTCTGTATGATCGATATTTGACAGTAAACTTACTTCCTGTTTGTTTGTTTGCATGTTTCTTTCCAGACCCAGTGTACACACACTCTTCCTGGGCTCTGGCTTTCCGTGTGACCGCTGCGGTCGGCCATAGTGCCTATGAAGATTTCCTGGACGACGGTCGCCATGACGACAAATTAGACATGGCGGCCTGTGCACGTGTCAGCAGTTCCCTCCCTTGTGGCAGCCATTTTAGGAGTTACATCCTGGACCGATGGACCAATATCGACGAGGTAAAAAATGCATTAGGTTTTATAATTGTTAACGTTATAAGTAATTGTCGTGATTATTTAAAAAACTAAATGCACAATTGATGCACCAATATTAGTAAGGCGAACGGGTCATCAATAATCATTATTTTATGGTACGAAAATTTGACCAATTGTTGGCAGATCCATTTGACAAGGAATCTTCTGGATGTGTCTTCTCATAACACTGGGCAGGTGAATACGTTGTGCTAACTGGTTGTCTTTCTTAATCTTCCGTTAAACGCCCACAATCAACGGGTTGATTTTGCTGTACGTTAAAGCATATCTGCTGCCGGTTTGTGCATGTAGCGCGCGTGTGTGTGCGTGTGCGTGTGTATGTCAAGTCAAGTCAAAATCATCTTTATTGAGGGTTAAAGAATAAGCTAACAAAACTGTTTTTCATCCTGCCCTCTTTATGTGTGTCTGTGTGAGAGAGAGAGAGAGAGAGAGAGAGAGAGAGAGAGAGAGAGAGAGAGAGAGAGAGAGAGAGAGAGGGGGGGGGGGTTGTGTGTGTTTGCGCGCGCGTTCGTTCGTGCATGAAATTGTGTCTGTGCTTATTTGTTTTCACCTATAATTATTCACTGTTCTCCCCGGAGGCACTTTAGCACTTCGGCTATGGTGTCAGCAGAGTTCATTACTGAACTGAAAGTGAATATTTATGATTGGCAATCAGTTAATTGCAATTTGCTCGATCAGCGTTAAAGCGCAAAGGGATTCACTGCAATGTGTGTGTGTGTGTGTGTGTGTGTGTGTGTGTGTGTGTGTGTGTGTGTGTGTGTGTGTGTGTGTGTGTGTGTGTCAAGTCAAGTCAAGTCAAAATTATCTTTACTGACGATAAAAGAGTAAGCTACAAGCTTTTTCTCATCCTGTCGTCATGAAAAGGAAAAAACCCATACTGAATCAATAAAATGTAAAGATCAACAATGAAAATTGGCGTACGGAACGTGTGTGTGTGTGTGTGTGTGTGTGTGTGTGTGTGTGTGTGCGCGCGTGCGTGTGTGTGCGTGTGCGTGTGTGTGTGTGTGTGCATATGCGTGTGCATGCTCGTCCAGGTTCGTGTTCAACTGCACAAGGACGGGTCCGTGGCGCACGAGCTGACCTTTGACGGGCAGGGCAGTACGCGGTTGTCATGGTTACAGCAGTCCCGCGTGCTGACCTCCACGTGGACCGACCTCGCCACTGCGTCCACCAACTTCTTCTCCGTGGAAGGGTGAGAGTTCCTTTTGGTTGGGGAAATTCTTTTTGCTACGGTAGTCATGAGCGCGTCTTAAACAGTTAGCAAGGGTAGTAATATGTAAATTAGAAGAAACTGACAATACGATTGGCTGTTTATGCTAATTTACATGTTACTTACTTCCCGTGTTAACTGTGTTAAGACGTACTCGTGAATATCGTACCATATGGTAATCAATATCTAATGCTACTTCCCCGCTATGCTTGCTTCTTTATCTTTTCTTTGACGTCAATAGTCATTCCACTTTGCTTACGTACGTACATTTGTACTATGGTTTCCTACATGAGTTGTATGTGCCCGTTGGACAATTCCATTTATACTTCATCCAGCTCCTTAAAATGGTTTGATGGTATCAGTCAAGGTTGAAGACCACAACAAAAGACACGCATGTGTTTGAAACTTAGTTTACGGATATTGACATACATAATAATATTGATTTTCATAAAATCGATCTAAATCAAAAATCAAATTAATCTAAAGTTTAAAATGAAATTAAGATCTCATAGAAGGAATATCGATTTTGCAATGGCGTTTGACAGCCTGTGGTGGAATTAGAATAATGTTGTATTTGACAACTCAAAGGTGGTACGTGTCACTTTTAAAGAAGCTAAAATGCAAAACGCAAACTAACGTCCATCAACACTCAATTGATACACAGCTATAAAACTTCAGCATGGATAAGACAAGGATTCATTCTATTGCCGTTTCCTTTCTGGTTATAAACAGGATTTCAATCTCGACAACTATATTGGACATTTGGATGTGACTGAAAATGTCTTCTTCTTAATTCTTTCGTCCTCTGACAGTGATCGTTAGTGGGAATAGACGATTTTCGGAAACAAATAGGGGAGAGCACTTCGTGAAAATTAGAGTTGCCTACCTCCATTACTCGATCAAATGCCATAGCAACAATGCAACAATGGCGTCGAAGCTTGAAGCCGCAGGATGCGAGTCAGCAACTTGCAAACATTTTAAAAATAAAAATTAGGGTGGGCAGTGGCCACAAACTGATAAAACTTGTAAAATATGACGTAAAAATATAAATGACAATTTTTAGAATGACGCACGGTGTTCTAAGTGCTGTATGTCTGCTGAAACACACGAGTCGATAGGCTACGAGAGCTGATGGTAGTGATTTCCCTTGTTTGACCGATTGAATTAGGCAGGATCACTCCCACACACCATGAAATCACTCCCCTTAATTATTTCCGAACACTTCCTATTGATGGGCAACAGCAGCTGACAGGGTTCTCCATTTCTGTCTCTGGTGTATATGTAGCAGTGATCAGGTTATTTTACATCAAAATTATTCATGAGAGGGACAAAGAGAGAGAGAGAGAGAGAGAGAGAGAGAGAGAGAGAGAGAGAGAGAGAGAGAGAGAGAGAGAGAGAGACACACACACACACACGCAGAATAATAAATACTTTATAGCACATTGAAAGAGTTGAAGGTTCGGTCACACACACACTGTTATTTAGATCGCTATAGATTAGAGAAACAACTCGATGGCTTGGAGTCGAAACGGACCATCTTTAGATAGTCCATTGACTACCTTGCAATGACTGCAGAAATATAAAAATGGGCTTCTGCTTTAAACCCCCCCATTTCAGCTGTCTTTTGTATACAAGTTATTACTGTAAGGAAAGAAATTAACGTCCGTGTTCTTTTGCTCCACATTCCAGCGACAGCACCATTCTCCGCCGGTTCTACATGAATCACAACTATGACGGCTGCCCCAATGACCACGGCTGGCTGTTCGTGTCCGACTATCGCACCGACTACGAAATGCTCGGGCACTGTGACTATGAGCTGGGCATGGACATGTCCACTCTGCCCGTCATCTTCTACAGCCCAGAGAGCGACAGGTGCAACTGGCAACACTACTACGCTGCTGACCAGAGAGCTATGGGTAAGATTGTTGTTGTTGACGTACCCTGGCTAAGAGACTCCAGGGATCATCCCAACAGCCGAAGCACTTGAACACTATGGTGCACAGTCATGCATCAGTTAGGGATGAGAACATTATGTGTGTGATTGTTTTTGATTAACCCGCCACATAAGTAACCACACTCCGTCTTCGGGGGATTTTGGAGACTGACGATGTTAAGCCAGGAGCTTGTAATAATAATAATAATAATAATAATAATAATACATAGTATTTATATAGCGCCTTTCTTTAAAATTAAACTCAAGGCGCTCACATTCACTGATTCACACGCAATTGGGCTAACATACACATTCATTCGATCGTCGACTAATTAATGTGAAAAGTTTCAGAGATAAAGCTCGTTGAAACAAGTGAATTTTCATTTGGGTTGTGAAAGCGGGAAGTGCTGAATTATGACGGAGGTGAACAGGCAAGGAGTTCCAGACAGTGGGGGCGCACAAACTAAAACTGTGTTGTCCAAAAGACTTCAAATTCACTTTAGGAACTTTCAACAGTTTGGCATGGGAAGATTGGAGTGAGCGAGAAGGAGTGTAAGTTTGGAGAGCACTTGAGAGGTAGGATGGTAGGGTCTGTTCAAAGTGGCGGAATGCAAGGACTGTTTGTAGTCTAAGCGAAACTGCACTGGCAGCCAGTGCAGCTCCCCGAGGAGTGGTGTGACATGGTCACGCCTTCGCGTTCTGAGTGTGAGCCGAGCCGCTCTGTTTTGGTTCGTTGCAAACGATCACTTTCTTTCTTTGGAAGACCGAAGAGAACAGAGTTACAGAAATCAAGGCGAGATGTGATAAGAGCTGTAACAAGGCGGTTGCATGATGTAGTTGATGTAGTTGAGAGGAATGACCGAATGGACGCAATACGTCTCAGTTCGAGAAAACATGAACGGCAAACATTACTGATATGCATTGAAAGGGTTTGGTCGATTGTAACCCCAAGGTATTTAGCTAATGATTTTACGGGAACAGTACTACCTCCAATGTCTGCTGACTCACTGTCGATTGTTCCTAGACGACCAGAAGAACCAACAGGCAGGACCTCTGTCTTATCCGTGTTAAGCTTTAACTTGTTGTAATGGCTAAAGACAACCCCGGCATAGACTCTAGCATAACAACATTTTGATGTAGCCTTGGTGCTCTAGGGGTAACATGAAAGAGCTTTGCGTGTGTGTGTCTATTGACTATTGGAGTGGAAGAGGCTTGTTGTGAAATAATTAACTACGTGATTCTTGATATTCGTGTCTATTGACTGAAAGGTCGGAAGGACAGCTAGATCTGCCTTAGATTTAGAGCTTCCTTACGCAAAGACTGATCACAGCCTAACCAATCATACTACTCACAGTAGTAGTGTAAATGAAGCCAGATATTACCTGCCACCAAAAAGCCTAAATGCCACAAAGAGTGATCACTTCACAGCCTGCAAATCTTGCAAAGAATGAAGCCAACTTTCTCACTTCCCGCTTGGAAGGTGAAAAGGTGGAAGGTGGGATTTGTTAGTGTTGTTGTGGGCACTGAGTGAGTTCACAATGATCCCCATCTGTAGTGTAGGTGAAAGGGTGGGAGTAAAAAAGACGGCTTCAGTCAGCTGCGGAGTGCGAGCTATTTGTATATTCAGGCTCTTTGCTGCCACTCTCTGTGAACCTAGACATGTTAAAGGATGAGTGTTTATTTGGCTCCTTTTTACAGCTGACTGAATTATTAAGTGTCATCTCATGATACTTTTAGCACCCATCCATGACGGGCCTGTGCGTGGATTTTGGTGCATCTTTCATTTCCTGCTTTGACATTGTGGTCCAAAGCCTGCGTATATGAAATGTGGCAAACGATTTGTCTTTCTTTCCTTCCGTCTTTTACCACTACCATCACCACCATCATCATCATGACCAGCACCACCCCACCACCATCATAATTGTATTCACCATCATCATCTCTCATGTTGACGTGCATGATCTGTTTTCAGCGGACTTCATGACCATTCACGTGACCTTTTCCACTGCCTCCTAGAAACGGTCTCCATGGCAACTACTGAATGGAGTCTTTGTACCATTTCGCTTGCCAGAGACCGGTGGCTATATCAAAAACAGAAAAGGCTGGATCTGCTCGACGATGACTATTGGCAACAACATCAGCAACAACAGCAACAAAGGATTGTAGGCCCTATTGATTACATGTTAAAAGATTGAATTACAAATCTGCCTCTCGTTCATGAATGTAAGGAATTCAAAGAAGAAAGCAAAGAACAGAAACACGTACAGACTGAAATGGAGTTGTTGGGTTAGAAAAAAGTTTTTTCGTTATGAATATGGCATAATGGATGGATGCAAAGGTGTGCATGCATGTGTATGTATGTGTGCGTGCGTGCATGTGTGTGTATGCATGCATTTGTGTGCATGTGTGTGCGTGCGCGCGCGCGTGTGTGTAATTAAGACAACATCTACCAGCTTTATGCAATGGTAATGAATGAAAGTTTATGTTTAACGTCCTCCCAGTCACAAGGACACATATGGGACATATGGTAATGAATCTTTTAGTAATACATATATACCACGACATAAGTGTTACCGTTCCTATATTTTTCATTAACTAAATGCTATTTGTTATCTTTATGTGGTAAAAAACAACAATGTTTTCTTGCCAAGTGCTTAGAGCTTAAAGATTAGGCGCTATAAAAGTTGTCTTAATAAATAAATAAATGTCACGAGGATCATCCCTATAAAAATATCGCGCCATAATTTGGAAACTCTCTATTAGTTTTGTTTAATAATGTTCAATATTTTATTCACTTTTATTCACATATATTTCGAGATATGCAGATACCTGTTACAAATATTGCTCTGTAACTTAGAAGTGTTTCGTTTGCTTTTTTGGGGGGTGGGGTGGGGTGGGGTGGGGGGGTGGGGGGGGGTGTGTTGTGAATTAGGAGATATCACGAGATCTAACTCTTTAGACGCACTGCTCAATGACTTCAAGCTTATCTGTTGTTTTTGTGTAGTTTGTTTTCATATAATTATGTACTGCAAACTCCGTTTATAAGGAAATGATGGGAACGCGTCATTTTGCTTCCTTATAACCTATGTTTCTTATATCCGACATCGTTTATACGGATTTTTGTGTGTGATTTTGTTGTTGTTGTTGGGGGGGTTGTGTTTGTGAATTAGGAGATATCACGAGATCTAACTCTTTAGACGCACTGCTCAATGACTTCAAGCTTATCTGTTGTTTTTGTGTAGTTTGTTTTCATATAATTATGTACTGCAAACTCCGTTTATAAGGAAATGATGGGAACGCGTCATTTTGCTTCCTTATAACCTATGTTTTTTTTATATCCGACATCGTTTATACGGAATTTTTCAGGATTTAGTTCCTTATTACCGATGTGGATGAAACAAATGAGTAGCAGAAAAGGGAAAAATGGTTACTCTTCTAAGTTTTTTTAAAATTTCAAAGCACAAAGCAAAAAAAAAGTCAAGGTAAAATAATTAATAAGCACTTACGTAAAAAAGATTAAAGTATGAACAATGAGAGACTTGGATAATATGAGCACTTTATATTTGTTCATTGTACGTCACATACAAAATGATTGTACCAAAATTCTGCAATGTTCATATCACAAAATAACTCAACATAGTAGAGCATATCTCCGTAGTGGGGGCCATTACGCTTTATTGACGTAATGGGTGGTCTCAGAGGGGGCAGTTAACAACATGGCTAAACACATACATGACATCACCGACATGACGTCACACCCTATGACCACACACAGGTGACCGGACATGACAACACCGGCATGACATATCCTATGACAACACGAGCATGATCAAACACGTGACCGGACATGACGGAAATCACAACACACGTGACCGAACCTGACCACACACGTGACCGGATATGATGTCCCACGTAACCGGATATGACGTCAGGTGCCTCACCCTGCTGAACCATCCCAACCCACTACTTATCTCGTTCTCCTAAGGTAATAGTATATTTTACACTTATTCTGGTCTTAAAATTACTTACCTGAATAGTATGCAATTGAACTTTTAACAACAATTAATATTGCTGTAGCTTTGACCCTTTCGCCGCCACCCATTTTTTAGCCCAAGTTTTCCATTAAACTTACATGGATAGAGAAAAGATTTCTGTCTGAAATATTGGGGATTCTTCTGTGATATATTTGAAATAAGGCCTATCCTTACCTCTCAAAATCAAGAACCCAAGATCATTGGATAACAGACCCTCATTTCAAGACTTTAGTGACATGGGTGTTCAATCACTGTGGTGCAAAAATGCGACTTTGGCGGTGAAAGGGTTAATCCTCAATAAACGCCCAGAGAGTGTTATAACGAGGAAAAGGACTAATGGGATAAGACATAGAGACCAGCAAAAAGGACAGAGTGAACAGGAGGATAGACAAGGAAGGAGATACAGAGCACTTCGGATAAGCCGACACCCCTAAGGACCATGAACAAAAGGTCGATTTATCCGAGGGTTGATTTATCTCGTCTTTGGATAAATCGACCATTTCTGCTAGAGGGTCGATTTATCAGAGGAATAGATATAATACAGTGAGCAGACGTTTCCTGAACAAGTTGATCCAAGTATGAATACGGAATCTTTCTTTCTATATCTATCTATCTCTGCCTATGTGTCTGTGGGTCTCTCTCTCTCTCTCTCTCTCTCTCTCTCTCTCTCTCTCTTGGTAGTAGAGGTAGTAGAAGACTTTTTACAGAAGTTCAAAAGATCACATTCTAAATAATTTTGGAAAATCTTTGTTAGATTTATGCTGTGCATTTAGTTTGGATATCATGAATGGATACTGTGAGGGTGACAAGGATGGTGAGTTTACTTTTGTCTCACCACACGAAAGTCGTCTTATTGATTATTTTCTTGTTCCAGAACTTTTTTTTCATTGTTGTAATATGATTGTTGGAGACTGTCTTGAATTTTGGCATAGAAAGGGTTTGGCAAAATGGTATGATCAAACAGGTTGTTGGTTGTTGCTTATTGTTACTTTCATTGCATGTTTTGTTATTGTCGTTTATTCGATATTTTCATTTGCCACAGGGCTGGGTCTAAAAACATGTATGCTTATATCATTGCCCTGCATAAATAAAATTTCGTTCGTTCGTTCATCCGTTCGGTCTCACAGACAGAATCAGTCCACACCGAGCTGACATGGATCACACAGACAGAATCAGTCCACATTGAGCTGACATGGATCACACAGACAGAATCAGTCCACACTGAGCTGACATGGATCACACAGACAGAATCAGTCCACATTGAGCTGACATGGATCACACAGACAGAATCAGTCCACACTGAGCTGACATGGATCACACAGACAGAATCAGTCCACACTGAGCTGACATGGATCACACAGACAGAATCAGTCCACACTGAGCCGACATGGATCACACAGACAGAATCAGTCCACATTGAGCTGACATGGATCACACAGACAGAATCAGTCCACACTGAGCTGACATGGATCACACAGACAGAATCAGTCCACATTGAGCTGACATGGATCACACAGACAGAATCAGTCCACACTGAGCTGACATGGATCACACAGACAGAATCAGTCCACACTGAGCTGACATGGATCACACAGACAGAATCAGTCCACACTGAGCTGACATGGATCACACAGACAGAATCAGTCCACACTGAGCTGACATGGATCACACAGACAGAATCAGTCCACATTGAGCTGACATGGATCACACAGACAGAATCAGTCCACATTGAGCTGACATGGATCACACAGACAGAATCAGTCCACACTGAGCTGACATGGATCACACAGACAGAATCAGTCCACACTGAGCTGACATGGATCACACAGACAGAATCAGTCCACACTGAGCTGACATGGATCACACAGACAGAATCAGTCCACACTGAGCTGACATGGATCACACAGACAGAATCAGTCCACACTGAGCTGACATGGATCACACAGACAGAATCAGTCCACACTGAGCTGACATGGATCACACAGACAGAATCAGTCCACACTGAGCTGACATGGATCACACAGACAGAATCAGTCCACATTGAGCTGACATGGATCACACAGACAGAATCAGTCCACACTGAGCTGACATGGATCACACAGACAGAATCAGTCCACACTGAGCTGACATGGATCACACAGACAGAATCAGTCCACACTGAGCTGACATGGATCACACAGACAGAATCAGTCCACACTGAGCTGACATGGATCACACAGACAGAATCAGTCCACATTGAGCTGACATGGATCACACAGACAGAATCAGTCCACATTGAGCTGACATGGATCACACAGACAGAATCAGTCCACATTGAGCTGACATGGATCACACAGACAGAATCAGTCCACACTGAGCTGACATGGATCACACAGACAGAATCAGTCCACACTGAGCTGACATGGATCACACAGACAGAATCAGTCCACACTGAGCTGACATGGATCACACAGACAGAATCAGTCCACACTGAGCTGACATGGATCACACAGACAGAATCAGTCCACACTGAGCTGACATGGATCACACAGACAGAATCAGTCCACACTGAGCTGACATGGATCACACAGACAGAATCAGTCCACACTGAGCTGACATGGATCACACAGACAGAATCAGTCCACACTGAGCTGACATGGATCACACAGACAGAATCAGTCCACACTGAGCTGACATGGATCACACAGACAGAATCAGTCCACACTGAGCTGACATGGATCACACAGACAGAATCAGTCCACACTGAGCTGACATGGATCACACAGACAGAATCAGTCCACACTGAGCTGACATGGATCACACAGACAGAATCAGTCCACACTGAGCTGACATGGATCACACAGACAGAATCAGTCCACACTGAGCTGACATGGATCACACAGACAGAATCAGTCCACACTGAGCTGACATGGATCACACAGACAGAATCAGTCCACACTGAGCTGACATGGATCACACAGACAGAATCAGTCCACACTGAGCTGACATGGATCACACAGACAGAATCAGTCCACACTGAGCTGACATGGATCACACAGACAGAATCAGTCCACACTGAGCTGACATGGATCACACAGACAGAATCAGTCCACACTGAGCTGACATGGATCACACAGACAGAATCAGTCCACACTGAGCTGACATGGATCACACAGACAGAATCAGTCCACACTGAGCTGACATGGATCACACAGACAGAATCAGTCCACACTGAGCTGACATGGATCACACAGACAGAATCAGTCCACACTGAGCTGACATGGATCACACAGACAGAATCAGTCCACACTGAGCTGACATGGATCACACAGACAGAATCAGTCCACACTGAGCTGACATGGATCACACAGACAGAATCAGTCCACACTGAGCTGACATGGATCACACAGACAGAATCAGTCCACACTGAGCTGACATGGATCACACAGACAGAATCAGTCCACACTGAGCTGACATGGATCACACAGACAGAATCAGTCCACACTGAGCTGACATGGATCACACAGACAGAATCAGTCCACACTGAGCTGACATGGATCACACAGACAGAATCAGTCCACACTGAGCTGACATGGATCACACAGACAGAATCAGTCCACACTGAGCTGACATGGATCACACAGACAGAATCAGTCACACTGAGCTGACATGGATCACAACAGAATCAGTCCACACTGAGCACACAGACATCAGATCACACAGACATAATCAGTCCACACTGAGCTGACATGGATCACACAGACAGAATCAGTCCACACTGACTGACATCTGAGCTGACATGAGCTGACATCACACACAGACAGAATCAGTCCACACTGAGCTGACATGGATCACACAGACAGAATCAGTCCACACTGAGCTGACATGGATCACACAGACAGAATCAGTCCACACTGAGCTGACATGGATCACACAGACAGAATCAGTCCACACTGAGCTGACATGGATCACACAGACAGAATCAGTCCACACTGAGCTGACATGGATCACACAGACAGAATCAGTCCACACTGAGCTGACATGGATCACACAGACAGAATCAGTCCACACTGAGCTGACATGGATCACACAGACAGAATCAGTCCACATTGAGCTGACATGGATCACACAGACATAATCAGTCCACACTGAGCTGACATGGATCACACAGACAGAATCAGTCCACACTGAGCTGACATGGATCACACAGACAGAATCAGTCCACACTGAGCTGACATGGATCACACAGACAGAATCAGTCCACACTGAGCTGACATGGATCACACAGACATAATCAGTCCACACTGAGCTGACATGGATCACACATACATAATCAGTCCACACTGAGCTGACATGGACCACAGACAGAATCATTCCACACTGGGCAGATATGGATCACACAGACAGAATCATAAAACATCTATAAAAAAAAACCCACGCAAAATCAATCTACACTGAGCTGGCATGGATATTCAATCTATACTCAGCTGACATGGACCACACAGACATAATCAGTCTACACTGAGCTGGCATGGATATTCAGACCACACTGAGCTGACATGGACCACACAGACATAATCAGTCTACACTGAGCTGGCATGGATATTCAGTCTATACTCAGCTGACATGGACCACACAGACATAATCAGTCCACACTGAGCTGGCATGGATATTCAGATCACACTGAGCTGACATGGACCACACAGACATAATCAGTCCACACTGAGCTGGCATGGATATTCAGTATATACTCAGATGACATGGATCACACAGACGGAACCAGTCTACACTGAGCTGGCATGGATATTCAGTCTACACTCAGCTGACATGGACCACACAGGCATAATCATTCTACATTGTGCTGTCATGTATATTCAGTCTATACTCAGCTGACATAATCAGTGCTCATTGAGCTGCTTATCGGCTTACAATGGATTGACAGACAACCTCTGCTTCTACTACTTTTACAACTGCCACAACTAGAGCGGTCAGAATTGCAACTCAGATTATGTTATCATTTGGTTTGATCTGGTCTAAAGTTCATTGATGATTAAGAACAAATATCGCAAAATGTAAGTGCAATCTGAAAAGAAAATGTTAAGAACCAAATCGCAAAGATCATGTACCAGCGGGTCCACTGACTTGCCGCAATGCTGGCTTTTTGTTATCTGCAATTCTTGTTTTATTTTGGCTAGTTTCGATTTTGTTGTTTACTGCACGACTGAATATGCAAACATGTATGTATTCTATTTGTTTTTGTAATGAGAGATTCACAAGTTTATGATTAGAAAGAATTGAATAAACAATTACTGCAATTTTAAGGAAGGCTGGGCGGACACTTTTAGCATTTTAAATCAGTTCACAGCACATGACAGAAACCTGTGCTAGTCTCCACGCTGTGCTTCGTTGTGCCTTTTGAAAAACACACCTGTCCCGCAGCATCAAGTCAAACTCAATCTCAAATAACTTTATTACCTCCAATAAGAGATAATAAGCTATACGGGTCATGTTGTACTTTAACGCTTCCTGAATATGGCATAAAAATCTCTAGCTAGCTTCAAAAACTCTGCTCTGAACTTGCTGCCAGTTAAACAGTACAGGTAGAAATTGACAGAGCTGTTAACGGTCCACAGCACATGGCTGACAAAATGAATAATGCGCATTTCGTCGAACCAAAGACCAGGGCGTTTATATAATATATAATAAACACCTATTGGTGATGCCAGGATGAAGAAACAAATGCTTGCAGAAATCAAGGTGACAGCCAGTGAAGACACTTTCTGTTGTCTAGAATCCCGGCTGGCTTGTGCAGAGAGACGTTGGTTTGCTCCGACAGATCTGACCACTGTCCGCAATAGAACGCTGTTGCTGACAGTCAACAATGCGAATGGTAAAAAAAAATATTGAATAAGACGTATCCAAGAAAATATTTCAACAGCAAACCATTTGTATATTCCACGTAGAGTCGAACAATATCCCTTACGGAGTTCAAATGCTAACAAATTGTGACAATACATCAAGATAAAAATCAACACCATGACACCCGCAGCAATCCGCGACTTTCTCTTGGTCCACACAGCATTGACACGAAGTGGCCACAGCACAGAAGCTGCTCTGAGCATGGTGAGTGACACCAGCATCCATGACGATAGAGGACCTGCTGTGCGAATCATAAACCAATAAACCTTGCACGACCAGTGTCCCCAAAGATACACGTGTTTTGTTTTAAATAAACGTGTTATCGCGTAGTCTAATGGCTTTATTAGAACAACTTGATCAGACACGGCCAAAACTATGAAGAAAACACTAGACGTGGATGAAGGAAGACGAAGCATAATGAGAATTACCATAAGATTACCAAAAAACCCATAGGCACATACAAGTCCATAGCCAATATTTTCGACAACAGGTTCTATAGATGAATATAGCACTAATCTATTCTGCCAGGTATATCTTTCAATGCGGTGTGCATTCTCCATTGTACCAGTCCAACAAACAGAGAATTTTGAAAGTGAATGGAGTCAACTAAGGGATCATCTAGGAGTTGAAAAAAATAACTTGTTTGGCTTTATACATACATGTAAATCCAAAGTTTTCTGCCAACAGAAATATACTGCATAACACATACACACACACACACACACACACACACACACACACACACATACATACACACACACACAAAACCAATCAGTGAGAGGTTAGGCCTACACATTAGCCTAGGCCTAGTTGGGCTATCTGGTTGTGTCACAGGTGTGTGTGTCTGTGCGTGTCTGTCTGTCTGTGTGTGCGTGTGTGTGTGTGTATGAGAGAGAGAGAGAGAGAGAGAGAGAGAGAGAGAGAGAGAGAGAGAGAGAGAGAGAGAGAGAGAGAGAGAGAGAGATGACGGAGGCGCATGGGATGTTGGGAACTGATAACTACTCTTTGTTACATGTTTCCATTGTATACATTGATTTTTGTGTCGCATGATTTGCTTTCTTTGTAAATCAGATTTCTGTTAAACCGACTCTTATTGTTCGGTAAATTAGGGGGAGGGGGGGGGGGGGTAAAAAGAAATAAATGGTGGGGACAGAGGGCAGTTCTTAATGTGTTGGGATGGTTGCCTGCATCGACTCCAAATATGTCCAACTCCTTGCGAAGCATGATTTCCCCCCATTGTTTTCCTTAGTTTGGTTTTCTTTTTTTAATGCATCAAAATGTGTTTTGTTGTTTGTATTGCGCTTGTACAACTAAGACCACACTGTAATTTCTCCTAACGAGATCATAAAGTATTTTTGACTTTGACTTTGACTTGACTTTCACAGAGAGAGAGAGAGAGAGAGAGAGAGAGAGAGAGAGAGAGAGAGTGAGAGAGAGAGAGAGAGAGAGAGAGAGAGCGAGAGAGAGAGAGAGAGAGAGTAACACACTAACTTACACACATAGGCAGAGAGAGAAAGAGAGAGAGGGGGGTAGGGAGGAAGGGAGGGAGGGCAAGATAGATAGAGAAAGAGAGAATGAACGAACAAACGAATGAATATTTATTTACCCAAGGTAATGGGATAAGCGATACAAGATGCTTTTTACACTCATGCATTCTACAAATACAAAGGGAAACAAGCGCGGATTCGCAATCGTTTGTGGCGTGCAACAATTTTGGACCGACCGACCGACAAAGTGAGTTATAGGTTTGTGGCTTGTGCCACAAGCAAAAACATCAATGAAGAAAACGAAAAGACAAGTCTTAGAGGAAAAGCCTTCAAGACTCACTCGAACAGGCACATATGGGACAACATTAAAGACTGAGGGGGGGGGGGGGGGGGGGGGGGGGGGGGGGGGGGGGGGGGGGGGGTCTAAAGTACAAGATTGCCAATACATTTTAAAAGTACAAATGAAACTATCGTTAATGGATACAACTACATTTTGTTATTTTAAAATACCCGTGCCGAGAATCGAACCCGGAACCATTGGCATGAGAGACAAGCTCTACGCAATGAGCTATCGAGGCTTTCACTGTAGAATACTTTCTTAACTCATGTTGCCTGTTGAATACTCTCTAACCCACTAATCTAAAATGTAATCCGTTTGTTATCTGTTTACAGTGTTGTCTTGCGTAGACATCTATATGTGTGCAAAGTTTGAACAATGTACGCCTTCTATTTCCCAAGAAAATGCCAACGTTAAAGTTTGGAGATAAGACCACAGACGCAACACACACACACACACACACACACACACACTCATACATGCACACATAAGGAGTGAGCCAAAACGCATATAGAAAGGGTGGTGGGTGTGTGTGTGAGGAATAGGTGTATGGTGTCAACAACATTTATTTACAAGAGAGGAATGGATACTTCTTAGAGCTTACACTTTCTGGGTCTTGCCGAATAAGGCAACAAACTCCAAAGCCAGCTTCCGAAGCTCCGCTCTGAACTTAGCGCTTGTTAAGCAACACAAGTAAAACTTGATAGAACTGTTCATGTGCAACAAGACATGACCAAGTGCAGAGAACACTTCGTACAGCCCATAACCACGACACCCGCAGTAGCTCGCGACCTTTTCGTGATCCACACAGCACTGACACGAAGTGGCCACAACACAGAACCAGCCCTGAGCATGGTGAGTGACACCAGCATCCATGACGATATAGGTGATGCTGTGCGAATCATAAACTGGTAAATCTTACACTGCCAGACCCCATATCATATATATGTTCTGACTCAAACATATATATTACTATATATTCCAATGGATTTATAATAACTACCTGATCAGACAATGCCAAAACTATGAAAAGAACAGTGACCCTGGGTGAAGGAAGGCGGTGCATGATCACAATTATCATGACATTACTGAAAGCCCCGAAGGTACACACAATTCCATAACCAATGTCTTTGATAAGATATGCAGCATATTTATATAATAATAATAATAGTGAATCATTTATATAGCGCATTCCTCCACCAATGTGGAGCTCTATGCGCTTAACAACAACCAAAAATTAAAAGCAACAAATTCAACAACAAAACGAAATAATCGCTCACGCACATGCAAATAGGCATACACATACACACCCCACCCACACATACACGCACGTACACACACACATACACACACACACACACACACACACACACACACCGTTACCATCACCACCACTCACCCCACCCAAAAAACACAATACAAAATACAATCAGTTGAACAAAGCATCAACACACACACTCTCTCTCTCTCTCTCTCTCTCTCTCTCTCTCTCTCTCTCTCTCTCTCTCTCTCTCTCTCTCTCTCTCTCTCTCTCTCTCTCTCGCAACAAAGCTGACGTACACATTGCAGTCAACACACAGTGAAACTAATATGGGGGGAGGGGAGTGTGTGTGTGAGAATAGAGTCCAGAAGTAATGTGGCCTAAAGGTTGTGATGTAGCTTGAACAGGTGGGTCTTGAGAGCTGATTTGAAACATTGCAAGGACTGGATATGGCGGATTTCGCGTGGTAAGGAGTTCCAAACTGATGGGGCCGAAAAGGAAAAGGAGCGCTCACCAAACATTTTTGTTCGTGTACTAGGAACACAGAGAATTTTGGAATCTGAAGATGACCGCAATTGCCTTGATGGAGTATAGACAGAAAGCATGTCAGAAATGTAGCTAGGGGCATTTCCAGAGAAATAAGAATGACATAGAGTGGACATTTTGTAGTCAATACGTGCTTTGATGGAAAGCCAATGAAGGGATATCAGGAGTGGTTGAACATGATGATACTTAGAGACCTTGAGGACAAGTCTGGCAGCAGAGTTCTGGACTTTTTGAAGCTTGTCAATGAGGTGTTGGGGGCAGCCATACAAGAGTGAATTACAATAATCTAGTTTAGAGAGAACAAAAGCGCAGACTAGTATTTTAGTAGTATCTATAGACAGGAGATGGCGAATCGTACCAATGCGACGCAGCTCACAGTATGCTGACCGACAGATAGTTTGAACTTGTGAGTCAACACTCATATCTTGAGAGATGTGGAAGCCAAGATTTCTAGCAGAAGGAGAAAAAGGTATTTGAGTGTCACAGACAGAGATGGAATCAGGCTTTGGGTACGAAAGTTTTCTAGATGGAGAGTGGATGAACAAGGCCTCCGTTTTGTCGTCATTCAGCTTCAGTTTGTTTTGTAGCATCCATGATTTGATGTTGCGAATGCAGAATTCAAGTGAAGATATAGAAGGAAGAATGGTAGATGGGGATACAGGCTTGTGGAGTTGTGTATCATCAGCAAAAGACTGAGAATCAACTGAATGAGAAGTGATCAACTCGGACAGGGGTTTAGTGTACATGATGAAGAGGACTGGTCCAAGTACTGAGCCTTGAGGAACCCCACATGTGAGGCCAACCATTGCAGAAGATGAGTCATTGATGGAGACAGACTGAGTTCGACCAGAAAGGTAAGACGAGAACCATGACAGAGCAGTGCTTGATATTCCATAGGTGATTTGAAGCCTCTTAAGGAGTATATGGTGGTCAATAGTATCAAAAGCAGCTGAAAGATCCAAAAGAGTTAATATAGATGCGTCACCAGAGTCAAGAGCTAAGAGAATGTCATTAGTTACTTTCAACAGTGCCGTTTCAGTGCTGTGAAATGGCATGTACGCTGATTGTGAACGACTGATGAGTTGATGTTCATTGAGATAGCCTAAGAGTTGATGAATAACTAATTTCTCAATGATTTTTGATATGAAAGAGAGGTTGGATATAGGCCTATAGTTCTTGAGAGTGTTTGGGTCAAGGGATGGTTTCTTTAGAAGTGGTTTGACAATGGCAGTTTTGAACACAGATGGAAAGGAGCCAGATGTTAGAGAGTTGTTGACAATATGGGTGAGAGTAGGGAGTAGTTCATCAAGATACTCTATGAAAAGTGGCGTCGGTATAGGGTCAAGAGGACAGGAAGTGGGTTTAGCTTTTAGAATGATCTTCTTCAATTCAAAGACAGTAACTGGCTGAAATTCCAAGATCGTGGATGTTGTTCCTATTTGGTCTAACAGGGTGGTAGGCCTAGGTGTAGAAGAAGCCTGATCAAGTTCGTTTCTGATCAGCTGGATTTTCTGAACAAAGTAGTCGTTAAAGACATCAGGAAGGTCACTGACAGGGTGGGTGGTAGGGAGAGGGGTGCCTTTTTCACGCCCAAGTAGTTTGTTGCAGATAGAAAACAGCCGACTAGAGGTCACTGCATTGTTTATTTGGTCAGTGTAAAAGGGGGATCTTGCTGTCAACACTATGTTCGCTATTTTTCGTTTCGCAGCGTTGAAGATTTGTTTCGTAACGGTAAGGGGGGTCTTAAGCCATGCTCTTTCAGCTACACGCTTTTCTGACTTCGCCGAGTTCAGTTCAGTGCTAACTAAAGGGTACCACGGCTCCAGTCTATCGGCACGCTCTTGGCGGTGACGTAACGGCGCGTGTGTGTCGATAACGCGAGTGAGAGCGCTGTTAAGGTTGTTGACCGTGGGGCATGATTCAGGGCAGATAGTCGCGTGCAACTCTGCTTGAAATGCTGATCTATCCATGCCGCGTACATTACGAGACTGTCTGTACGATGGGGTGTCAGACGGGACAGACAAACATAGTTCACAAGCAATACAGAAATGGTCAGAAGCAAGAGATTGAGTGACATGAGTAGAGCGTAACAAATCATCATCTGGTCTATAAATTACCCAGTCCAGAATGTGGCCACGTTCATGAGTTGGCTCGGTAACAGATTGACTAAAGTGAAACATATCCAAAGCATTAATCGTCTTAGTAGTTACAGGGTTATGCTGAGTATCAAAATGAACATTAATGTCTCCTAATATAATACACTTTCCAGAAAGGTTATTACAGTACTCTAAAAGGTCAGGGAATTCACTGAGAAACATAGCGTCTGTCAGTTTATTTTTGCGGCTTGGTGGAGGTCGGTATACGCAGATGAAGTGGACAGGAGAAGACGACGTTGCCAGGGTAACGCGAACTGCTTCAAAGCTTGGGTGTTGGAAGGGAAAGGCAGTGGAGGTAGAAAGATGCTTGGCCAGAGAGTTCTTAGAGATGAGCGCAATCCCCCCACCGCGTGAAGGGCGGGGGAAGGAAGAGAGTGTGTAGCCAGATGGTGTCAGGTCAGCACACTTTGCTTCATCGCCTTGTTTTTGAAGCCAGGATTCTGTTATTACGAAAACATCACAGTCATTGTCCGTAATGAAAGAGTGGATCTCTGCTCGTTTCAGTGGGTCGCTAACAGATCTTGCGTTAAAGAGGACCAGTTGTAGACTGTTGGAATCGTTACGTTGTGTTGTACTGGAGGGCCCATTGCTCTATGGAATACGTATCAGGTTGTCAGGGGAACGCTTGGTTGTACAGCTAGTATTTGTACAGTTCAGGGATTGTTCCACAGGATGGCAGTGAGAGGAAGGTAAGGGGTAGACAGGCAAGGCGTGTCGACCGACCCAGTGTTGGTTGATGTCAGGCGTTGGCAGCTTAGTGGTGGCCGAATCAGGTCTGTTACCACACACTGCTGATCTTTCTGTTTCCGCCGGCCACCACGGTGTTTCCGGACCCGAGGAAGATGGTATCCAATTCCCACTCCTTTGATGGCCTCTATTACAGAGGGGTCCAGTGGTGCTGGGGCAACAGACAGCAGTTGTTCTCGACTGTAGGAGATTCGAGAAAGAGGCGCGGTGGGGGAGTGGTGATGGGCGGTTTGACTGAATGGAGTAGAGGCAACAAGTGGAGGGAGAGGCCCGTACAAGAATGGGGGAGAGGAGGGGAGAGGAGGATGGGGGATGGAAGAAATGGGTTCCACATGTTGGCAAGCAGGCTGGTATATGGGGAATGACGTTCCTTGGTTAGCATGAGAGTTGGACAGTTGAAACAAATAAGCAGTCCAAATAACTAGCAAATCAGGCGGAAGAACTGCACAAAACAAGCACCAATACACGCACCACTCCATCATGCTACACTTGTACACTTTTCACAACAATAAACGATCTAGGTACAACACTACAGTGAAAACATATCAGAGCTCGTGACCATGCTGCCTGTCAGGCGTGGAACACTTACTACCCTTTTCCTATGGTCGGTAGTGATCATACCAAGCATCTCTTTCGCAACGATGTGGATTCTTCATACTGCCAGTCACGTCAGACGGTGCAGGACAGTGGCTGACCTCAACTTGATGATTGCATAGGATAAGGAAACGAAATCATGCACTCCCCTGTGGATTTTTGCAGACCCATATTTTTTTCAGTAGTCTGGACCCTAACAAACTCAAATCAGGATGTTTGCCCTCGATCATCCGCCGGGTGAACTGTCAGGGACGTCTTGAAGTTATGCACATGCCGATACTTGAACCCCGTCATCCACGACGCAAATTAAATCTGGGCGATATATACCGGTACTTCCATTTTTATAATCGTTTCTGACTTCATCTGTGCTAAAATTAGTTTTTACTTCTTTTCAAACTAAATTATCTACATCTTGAAGGTTGAATTTTAAAAATAGTACTCTTTTTTTTAATTGAAATGTTTTCATCATTTTACAAAAGTTCATTTATAAATAACATTGACAATGACAAATAACAATAGACATTTCCTTTGTTATCATAACCAATAATATTAACAATAAGATCTACAATGAGGCACGCACACGTACACACACACACACACACACACACACACACACACACACACACACACACATGCCATAAACAGATACAATACCTAGGGGTGGTAGGGGAAAGTAATACTAATACTTGAAACGGGTCATTACAACAGGAAAAGGATATTTGATTAGATTACAAAGCACTCAAGTCCCAAACTATCATAATATCGTTAGGGTGAGACAAAACACGTTGGAGACTTACGTTGGAGACTTACGTATGCACACATTGAACATCACAAAAAGGAAGCTAAGGTTTTCTTCAAATTGTCCTAAACTATAATTAAGAAAGGCCAAATATTTTTCTATGTTTAATCTGTATATCAATACTGTAAAGAAAACATGTAGGTCAGGAAGGGCTTTTTGTAATTTACATTTGTAAACATAAAACGAGGCAAAGAGCAGAATCAAATCCATAACTCTGCCAGTTTTTATTTGCTGTTTCACCCCAAATAAAGCCAACTCCTTGTCAATATTCAAATTATTACAGCTTTCACAAAGAGTAGACTATACAAAATCTGAAGGGAAAGAAAAATAAGAGAGGCAAAACGCAGTTCAAATCATTCCATTCAAATCCTACTCTGACACTAAGAATGCTACTAGGAATAGTACTAATAATGAACAAGGTAGCAGAACTGCTTATATGAGCATACTTTTGTTTCTAAAATCACAAAAATAGACCCATAATGATCTTGACCATCGATGTAAACAAAACCCAGAACAGATTTAAACAATTGGAACCCAAGCATCAAAATCACTCTAAATTGATATAAATGGAAAAAGAAACAACCATAAATGATGGTGACATTGAAAGGAATGACAATATTATGCAAACAACCGAGTTACGGTCACAAAAAGGGCATGATTATACCACTAAGCATACATTCAATCTACTAACTGTTAGAGCAGACGACAAAATCAGAAACTTCTAGCGCAGCTAAGATCAGCAAGCGATTTGACTGTGCTAATTCTTCCATTGACTGTTTTCACAACAACATTCCCGTTTTTAGTCCATGCCGGCTGGCAAATTGATTGATCACTATTCACCGAGCACAACAATTGATAGGCCCGGGGTGTCAGGTCCTCAACCATGGCAACTTTTGAACCCTTGAGGTTTTTCCGGGCATACAGCAACGACTCCAGCACACGACGCGACACGAATCGCACTATAATACCACAGCCCAAGTCCTTGGAAACCCCGGGACCCCTCTGATTTGCACCGACCCGATGAACAGCTTCAATGTCCTCTCTGTTTACTCTGATTTTCAATTTATCGTTAATGAGAAAAACAACTTTTTATTCACATTGAAGCCCCGTCTCCTAGGCCCCATTCTCCCCCCCCCTCACCCCGTAGATGCGGAGGTTGTTCCTATGTAATAGTAGGCGGACAGATCCTCCGAGCGATGGCCAGACATTTATGATGTGGTTCACGTTTTTGTTGAGTATTAAGAATTCATAGTCGTAAACTTGTCAGTTATGCAAACAGAATCGAAGAAGTGAGAGAGAGAGAGAGAGAGAGAGAGAGAGAGAGAGAGAGAGAGAGAGAGAGAGAGAGAGAGAGAGAGAGAGAGAGAGAGAGAGAGAGAGAGAGAGGCTAGAGAGAGAGAGAGAGAGAGAGAGAGAGAGAGAGAGAGAGAGAGAGAGAGAGAGAGAGAGAGAGAGAGAGAGAGAGAGAGAGAGAGAGATGGAAACTACTAATAAGTTTATGTATATTACAATTTACTGTACACTCAGTGCTTAAAAAAATAACAACCGTTGAAATTTCGTTTGTGACCCTCTCCTTATCAGCTCTGATCCTTCAGTATTTTGTTTGACTTTTTCAGACACACCGTCAGAGAAACTTTTCAACTAAACGCTCAAATTCATACCAATAATCTACATGCGGAAAAAACACACACGAAAAGTTAAATTCCCTTAGCGGGCCATTAAAACAAATCTCCAGAGGCTCTTTCCTATATACACAGACACACACACACACATACACGTACGCACACACACGTACGCATGTACGCACGCACGCACGCACGCGAGCGCGCACGCGCACACACACACATATCCGTCTAATATCGCGTTTAATGGATAAACGTTAAATGAATCACACCCACACATAACCACACATACACACACACACACGCACGCACACACACACACACACACACACACACACACACCTAGTCGCAGATTCTAAAATCTGCGATTAAAACCAAATGATTCAGTTTTTCACAACTTTGCCCGATCTTATTGAAATGGTATGTGGGTGCTTTTCTCTCTCCCTTTTTTCAAGATTTAGATGTTTTGGTTTCACGACATAAACTATTGAACTCCTGGGCTATCTCTCCAAATTCAGCTCTGAACTTTCTGTGGCTTAAACAATACAGGTAGAATTTGACAGCACAGTTAGTGCACCACAGAAAAAGGCTGATATCATAAAACACCCAGTGTCGTACGATCTCTGTTGCATCGTCCCTGTCGACATGGTCTTTCAACACTAAGATTACGGTGAGCGGTGTCGTCAGGAGGAAAAAGCAAACGCTTACAAGAATCAAGGTGGCAGTCAATGATGACACTTGTCTGGAATCTCGTGAGGCTTGCTTTAGAGAAGTACGTTTGTTTGCTATTACAGATCTGATTAGTGTCCACAAAAGAATGGTGTTGCTGACCACCAACAAACCCAAAGGTAGAAACTGAGCATGGAATTGGCGGATCCAACTCACCCAGCGTAGGTACCAGCTGCTTGCATACCCAATACACTGCCCTCTTTTGATTCGACTGTGATTAGACAAGTTACAATTAACCATGACGATACCAATGGCTGCTGCACCAGCTGTAACTTGGGACTTTCCCTCAGTCCACACTGTACTAGCACGAAGTGGCCACAGCACAGAAGCTGCTCTGAGCATGGTGAGTGCCACAAGCATCCAGGACGACAGAGGAAACGTGGTGAAATGTAGAATTCTATAAAGTCGACACTGCCAGGAGCTACCTGCACTGAATCTCTTTATATAAAATTGCCTATAGAGGAAGCCTTCCAACGGATCTATTGCCAAAACCAACTGATCAGATAAGGTCAGAACTTTGAAGAAAAAACCAAATGTGGATTTAGGCAGACGATAGATAATCAGAAGTGTCATACAATTTCCGAGAAATCCAAAAGCAAACACAATCGGATCACCAATCTCCCTGATTTGATTGCGAATGTTTACATAGAAGTCTTTTCCATCAGTGTTCAAAACTGCCATCATCAAACCTCATCTAAAAGAAATCGTCTCTTGATCCAAACATTCCAAAGAACTTTAGTCAAATATCTTATTCATATAAAAATATAATCAAGGAAAAAAGTCTGTCAACAAGTCTTTGCCTCTGTCAACGAACGTCGACTCATCATGTTTTCCCATCAGAACACACTGAATTTCAAAGCGCTGAAACTTATTTCATTTATCAACACCAATGAAGTCGCTGAGTTAATCAGTGCAATAAACAACACGGAGCGTCGTCTGCACCTATGAATATGCTTTTGTGGCATAATTCAAGCCACCTCTATGTGATGATACTACTACTACTGCTACTGCTACTACTACAATAATATAACTAGAGGGATTATCTTTGCCTTTCCGAGCAATCATGGGAGGAACACCCACCACCACCACCCCCTCCTCCCACCCTGCCTTTTCCTCCTTCTGCTAATCCACTTCTGGTTGCAATTTCGGCAATGAATTTCAGCAAAATTGGAGGAAATACTTCCTCAGCATTAAAAAAACCCCGCTATTTAAAAAGAATATTTAGAATTGACTTAGAAAGATATCGATGGCTTAGAGTCAAAACGGACTATCTTTAGATAGCCCATTGACGTATTATTGAACTTATTTAGAAAACTAATAACTTGTGTCACAAAAAGACCGCAGAAATATAAAAAGCATAATCCCCATTTTATATTATTTCCAGACTTTTTTAATACAAGTTCTTAGTTTTTTGCAATAACATCAATAATAAGTCAATGGATTATCTAAAGATAGTCCGTTTTGACTCTGAGCCATCGATGTTTTTTATTTGTACATGCCACAAGGAAACTAAAAGCTGCCTGACCCTATCTGGGGCACTTCTAGTTGGTACTTCTAGTACACTTTTATTATGAAAAAGTTTCAAATCTGTTTTTATTATAGTGAGCTTGCAAAGTCTCTCACAGCCGTGTAGCCTTCCACTTATCATACACTAGAAGAATGCAACTCGCCAGGCTCAGTTACCCACCCAACCAACCAACCAAGGGTCGGACTAAATTGACAATGGGCCCTTTGTCTAAAAGCTAATAGGACGTTAATCTCACCTACTTAGACCTTTGTCACATTGTCCTGATCATTGTGTATGCGTTATGTTTGACGTAATATTGTTTTACATTCACATATTGTTTTGGGAATTTGTGAGCTCGTATGACACCCCCCCCCCCCCCCCTCCCTCCCCGAGAATTTGTGAGTGCATAAATGGCGTGCGTATTGAAAGGGTGAGGTGTGTGGGGGTCTGTTTGTCCATGCCTTTTTTTCTTCTTTTTTTTTTTGTGTGTCAATAATGTGTATGTGAAATACTACATCCGTGGGATAAACGGCGTGAGTTGGTTGTTGTTGTTGTTGGGGTTTTTTTTTTTTTTTTTCCCCCTCTCGTAATATTTGTAAAGCGCTCTGAGGATGATTTTGTTATCATCGAAGAGCGCTATAGAAGCTTTATTTATTATTATTATTATTCTCTCTCCCCCCCCCCCCCTCCTCTCTCTCTCTCTCACCCACTCTCTCTCTCTCTCTCTCTCTCTCTCTCTCTCTCTCTCTCTCTTTTCTCTCTCCCCCCCCCTCTCTCTCTCTCTGTGTTGCATATCCGGCTGTGGATGAGTATGTCATCAAAATAAATTAACAGCTGAAAGCTCTTCAAGTTTCAACATACGCATCGTTCGAGCAAAGACTGCCGGAGCTGAAAGCAGTCCAAACGGCATACGGACGAACTGGAAAGGTCCCATATGAGTCACAAATGCAGTTGTGGGTCTATCTTCAGGTTTGACCAAAGTTTGCTAGAATTATTTGGCAAGATCAGTCTTTGTTTAATACTTCCCGTCTGCAATACTAGCAAACAAGCTTTCCACGTCTGGAATTGGTTCTTCATCGAAAGCAGTAACTTTATTCAATGCACGGTAATCAATACAGAAACGACAAGTGCCATCTTTCTTCCTGACTAGAACAACCGGTGATGAGTATGGACTACTGGATGGTTCAATTTCCTTCGCAGCGTAAGGGATGTCATAAGCTCTGTGACTCTTCTGTCTGCATGTTGGCCTGCGAAGAATGTCCAGTGAACGTTCAAACTGACCCAGAAGACTTCTACCAGAAAATGGCTGTCCTCCTTGCACCAGAATGAAAGTCCACAATAAAAGGAAACCAGCACTAAGCTAAAACGAAATGGTAAAAATCTTATGTAAAACGTAATGACGAAAATAATAATGTTCTAAAATAGTAAAATTATCATTTAAAAAGATGAAATACATGACTAGAGAGGACCGGCTACTGAGGTGATATATAAAAATGTGGATAAAAATAGAATTAATATAAAATATCAGTTATTAGCTGAGCTCCATTCCCCTAATCTGAAGGACTAAAACGTTGGTGCATTTGAAATGCAGAATAGTTTGCTTTGATAAAACTGGTTTGTGTCCAATGTCTGCATTTGTGAAGCTCGGAAACAAAACGCAGTTAGCTTGAACTTTACGATTTGTTCTGTGTTCTGAAAAGAAGAACAGAAGAAGAAAATAATGCGCTGATTTGCTTTTTCTCCCAACGGGGGAGATGGACAGTGCCTATACAAAGACATCTGGTTCGTCTTGTGAACGACTCTTCAGTCTGCATGTCATCCTGCAAAGAATGTCCAGTGAACAGTCACGCTGAGCAAGAAGACTTTCTACAAGAGAAAGGTTGACTTGTGAAAGATCCTTCAGTCTGCATGTCGGCCTGCAATTTGACTGTCTAGTGGTTGTCAACCTGAGCAAGAAGACTTTCTACAAGAGAAAGGTTGACTTGTGAAAGATCCTTCAGTCTGCATGTCGGCCTGCAATTTGACTGTCCAGTGGTTGTCAACCTGAGCAAGAAGACTTTCTACAAGAGAAAGGTTGACTTGTGAAAGACTGTTCAGTCTGCATGTCGGCCTGCAATTTGACTGTCCAGTGGTTGTCAACCTGAGCAAGAAGACTTTCTACAAGAGAAAGGTTGACTTGTGAAAGACTGTTCAGTCTGCATGTCGGCCTGCAATTTGACTGTCCAGTGGTTGTCAAACTGAGCAAGAAGACTTTCTACAAGAGAAAGGTTGACTTGTGAAAGACTGTTCAGTCTGCATGTCGGCCTGCATTTTGACTGTCCAGTGGTTGTCAACCTGAGCAAGAAGACTTTCTACAAGAGAAAGGTTGACTTGTGAAAGACTCCTTCAGTCTGCATGTCGGCCTGCAATTTTGACTGTCCAGTGGTTGTCAACCTGAGCAAGAAGACTTTCTACAAGAGAAAGGTTGACTTGTGAAAGATCCTTCAGTCTGCATGTCGGCCTGCAATTTGACTGTCCAGTGGTTGTCAACCTGAGCAAGAAGACTTTCTACAAGAGAAAGGTTGACTTGTGAAAGATCCTTCAGTCTGCATGTCGGCCTGCAATTTGACTGTCCAGTGGTTGTCAACCTGAGCAAGAAGACTTTCTACAAGAGAAAGGTTGACTTGTGAAAGACTGTTCAGTCTGCATGTCGGCCTGCAATTTGACTGTCCAGTGGTTGTCAACCTGAGCAAGAAGACTTTCTACAAGAGAAAGGTTGACTTGTGAAAGACTGTTCAGTCTGCATGTCGGCCTGCATTTTGACTGATGATGAAAAATGATGTTTTACGTCCTCTCGGTCATAGACACATATATGGGACATTTGTAAATACAAAGATGGTGGGAGCAATACTGGCTGCAATACCCGGAGGCAGTGCAACACCAGTAAAGTCCCGAGTTTTTAACAATATAGATAAAGTGTAGCGGTAACCATGCCTCGGCTAAACCTCATCGGCTATGGTACCTACCGCTACATTCATAATACATTAAATTGCATTTTGACTGTCCAGTGGTTGTCAACCTAAGCAAGAAGACATTCTACAAGAGAATGGTATCCTCTTTCCACCAAATCGAAAGTCCATGATAAAAGCAAATCAGCACTAAGTTAAACAATAAATAGTAGTACAAATGTATGTAAAATACCGAAATTAATAATGTTCTAAAATTATGAATTGAAAATATAGTAGACATGACTAGAGAGGGCCGGCTACTTAAATGACATCCAAAATAGTATGAAGGAAAAATCTCAGTAATAAGCTGAGCTCCGTATCCCTAATCTGAAGGACTGAAACGTTTGTGCATTTGTAATGCAGAATAGTTTGCTTTGAAAAGTTTTGTTGTGTTCAGTGTCTTCATTTGTTAAACTCAGAAACGAAACTCAGTTATCATTAAAGGGGCACCGGGACCAGTCACGAAATGTGGTCAAAAGACTTCGTTTTATGAATAATCACCTTCCTGCATACACTTTTCACAATATTCTGCACCGTTTTTGAATGATTCCTTCAAGAACATTGGTTTTCACTGGGGGGGGGGCTCCAGTCAGGCAGAGAGAGAAGCCATTTTGGGCGGGGCACCGAATATTTTTTTCTTTGTTGGAAGGGGCCTTCATGTACTAAACAGAGCCCGCCATTACGAAGATTTCAAGCGAGTCAGGCTGGCTTTGTGTTTCTTCTTCCATCCTTGTTTTGGGTTCAGGCTAAAGAAAAAAGGTGAGTGAAAACAAAAGGAAAGATAGTTAGGTTTATTATTATGCAATTTATCTTTGTGTAGTCGTGATTGTCGCGTGCCGCGCTGTCGCGTGCAAATTTGCAGCTCGTGCAATGATTGTGCAGCTCGCTACTATGAGAACCATGTATCGGAAACACTATCTGATACCATCTTAGAATGGAAAAAGTGCTGTCTCTATAGGGGATTTGAAAATGAAAATTTTTTCCGTAAAAAAACTAACTAATATTTCTGTCCCGGATAGTACACTTGACATTTGGAGCGCAAGTGAAGTTATAGTGCGCGTGCACTACAACTGCACTTGTAGAGCTGCAAATTTGCACGAGCTGCAAATTTGCACCGTGATGAATCAACACTAGGCAGAGATAGAATAAAGGTGGAAATAGATCTAGCGCAACGTTTTTCCAAGCTCTACTAATAGTTGTAGATCAAATAAAGCTTAGTGAATGTGATTGCGGACATGTGGATCGAAACTAGTAGCCTAGTCTACAAGATTCGGCCTGTAGATCAGCGATCTGGAGCTTATAGTGCCCAGCAGTTAGCGATAAGAGATGTAGTCCAGAGGCTCGGGGTAAGGGCCCGTAGCTCCAATTCTCCAGGCTACGGGTACGGAGTTCAATCACGGGACGCATAAATTGTGCGCAAATTTCTTAAAAAACGATTAACATTAACTCTAACATGTTCCTAACCCTATCCCTAATCCTATTCCTTACCAAGATGCGTTAAATATATAAAAATAAGAAAATGTATAGAATTATTTTGTTGACGAAAAATTCGACTAGGAAGAGTTACTAAACATGGTCTGAGTGTTGCAAGAATGCCGTACCTCTAGCCACTGTGTTAAAAACAAGCGCGAAATCGCAATAGTTTGTGGCACGCGGTCTATTTTTACCACTCCAATCATGAGTTACCTCCCCTGGCTTTTCAATAATTTTAATCTGTAAACCAGAATGTTATCTCTGCACCATTTCGTAACTTTTTATATCTTTTGGAAAACATTTAAAACTATGTATCCTACTTATACTCATCAAAAGAAGCACCGCATACTCGTCGTGTCTGTTGTAGTGTCTGTATTACGTATGTTTATTATTTTGTACGCTTTTAAAATACATCATTTTAAAGAGCGGCCAGAAGTGTAGCCTCGATTTGAAGTGCGACAATTTTGTCAAAATGTGCGACAATTTTGGAACGACAGACCGACAGACCGACCGACCGACAAAGTGAGTTATAGGTTTGTGGCTTGAGCCACAAACAAAAAGCACCTTAAGGTAGGTCAACATGACAAGTGGCAATGGATCTATAACGACGATCATGGGAAGTGCACCAGAACAAAAAAATTCAACTTGGATGACCTTGGAGCTTTTTGTGACCTGATGCCAGTTTCCTCAAAGATAGGGACGACGATCATGGCTGGGGAGAGAGAGAGAGAGAGAGAGAGAGAGAGAGGATGAGAGAGAGAGAGAGACGAGAGAGAGAAGAGAGAGAGAGAGAGAGAGAGAGAGAGAGAGAGAGAGACGCTGTCCTTGTTCTAACGAAATCATGTTCTAACAAAACTGGGAGTAAAAAGTAAACTTTCAAAGAGAAATTCCTGCGTCCAAGAAAGACCTTTATTGCTTTAAGCTCCTGATTTCTGGATGGCTATTTTGAACAAGGCACCTGTCCACAAAATATTTCCCAAGTCAATTAAAATTGCTTGAGTATTCTTTTAAACGAATCTTAACTCATTCTAAGCTAATACCGACCACTATTCCATCATTATCATCATCATCATTACCACCATCGCCTACGTCATAAAAAAAACATACTAGTCTTTACAATTTAATAATAATAAAGGTACATGTATGCGCGCACGCACACACACACACACATTACAAAAATACACATAGGCACGAATAGGTGCCCACACACACATACACGCACACGCACAAACATATATATTTTTTTTTATTTATGTGTGTGTGTCATTCCTGAAAGAAGAGACGACACCCTCTCGAAAGCTTGAATTAAAATTGGAACGACCACGGATTTGTTGTAGTTTTCTTTATTTTTTGTGTGTTATATATATATATATATATATAATATACGCACGCACGCGCGCACACACACATCTTTCCTTCTTGGCCCTTCCTGAACCTCTCTTCTCACTGGTAGAAGCTCCCAGTCAGTGGTCCCTGCAAACAGACATCAAGGTTGCAGCCTGAGAAAACACTCAGACAATATCTGCCCACGAAAAAAACTAACAAAGATGGGTGAAAACACACCTAAATAAGAAGCACTGGCATAATTATGTAAAGCGAGTACATTTCCAAATGCGCGCATACACACACACGCGCACGTGCGTGCATGTAGGCCTACACAATCACACACGCGCGCGCATGCACGTAAAAATACATGTATACAAGTACAAGCGCGAACACACACACACACACGCGCGCGCATGACCCCCCCCCCCCCAACCACGGGGTAATCTAGACTACATCTGGTCATTATGTAATTGTCGGGGAATAGTCTATTTCTTGAGGAAGAATATAAAATTGCCAAGTACTGAAGTAGTCTAAGTGTAGGCCTATAGGCTATACTGGAAATAAATATATATTAAGTTCTGTCAGATGAGCATTCCACGTCTTGTCAAGTAGTCCAAATCTAGGCCAATATGGAAAGAAATAAGTCTGTCAGATGCAGAACATTTCACGTCTTGTCAAGTAGTCCAAATCTAGGCTATGGAAAGAAATAAGCTCTATCAGATGAGCATTTCACGTCTTGTCAAGTAGTCCAAATTAGGCCAATATGGAAAGAAATAAGCTCTATCAGATGAGCATTTCACGTCTTGTCAAGTAGTCCAAGTATGTAAGCCTATCAATGAGCATTTCACGTCTTGTCAAGGCCTAGGCCAATATGGAAAGAAATAAGCTCTATCAGATGAGCATTTCACGTCTTGTCAAGTAGTCCAAATCTAGGCCAATATGGAAAGAAATAAGCTCTATCAGATGAGCATTTCACGTCTTGTCAAGTAGTCCAAATCTAGGCCAATATGGAAAGAAATAAGCTCTATCAGATGAAGCATTTCACGTCTTGTCAAGTAGTCCAAATCTAGGCCAATATGGAAAGAAATAAGCTCTATCAGATGAGCATTCCACGTCTTGTCAAGTAGTCCAAATCTAGGCCAATATGGAAAGAAATAAGCTCTATCAGATGAGCATTCCACGTGTATTGGCTGCTAATTTGTAGGCCACTGTGTTGGTATTTTTCAACAGCAATCAGAAGAATAAAACATCTGAGACGAACCAATGTAAACTTATCTTGTACTTGTAGCCTGTATTGCTGGTACCCACGTTCGTCATATCCGGGGGGCTTTATGGGACCTTTAGTCTACCTTTTTTGGAAAAATGCTTCTGTTCCAATTCGAAACTTAATCTAAACTCGGATGTTTTCTTTACACATTTACATTTTCACTTTGACACACAAATAAGGACTAAGATGGCGACACTTCCGTTGGATGGTCTTGGGTTAGGAAGCCATTCACTTTTGGGGGGCTTTTCTTCTTCTTCTTCTCTTCGGGGTCCTACGATCATTATGCTTCTTCATTCTTCTTCTAGCATAACTAACTATAAGGCTTGCTGTTGTAGACTTATCTCATTATGTTGGCCAACATCTAGATCTACGACTGTTTTTTGTGTCAAAATTTCAAATGACTTTTTTTCTCTCCCTCTTATCAATTTAACGTCACATTCTAGCATAAACATAACTTACGTCATGATCCCTATTCGTCTGACAAAACTGTTCTGGTACTCGTTCTGGTTCGAATGAGTTGTTATGAACTGGAGTATGTTGCTGGTAAGCCCTATATACTAGGCCTGAGTATCCTTGTAAACATTTTGTGAAAAAACAATCCCGCTGTCACGGTAAATAATTACCTGTCATGAAATATTTACCTCGGCATGAGAACTATAACCATCTAACCTAACCCTAACCCTAACCCTAACCCTATCCCTAACCACGGAAAGAACCAAGAAATAGAGCAGGAGGGTGTAAATCTACATATTTGCCGAGAAATCGCCATGCACTTAGTTTCGTAAAATTCACAATGGCGGACAAACAAACGATTCTGATTGGCTACGCGCCGGCTAGGACTACTATCTCATAAGGTAATTATTTACCGTCACACCGCCATTGTCTTCTAGGGAGCATGTCTTCAAGGGAGCATACCTTTAATCAGCTCGTGGATTTTGGGGGGTCCTAAGCGGTCTCTGGCAGCCATTCGAAAAGCGAAGGCGACCGCATTCTCTTTGGGTGAAAACATTTGGCGTCCGGTACCTCCGCCAAGGAATAATCGCAAATTTGACGGTTTGATTTATAGGAAACTAGACTACAGTGAGTGTTGCGATCTTTGTAAAGGAGTGTTTTTCTGGTGACCTCGACGTGTTTCTGGCATAAAACGATTCATTTTGCTCCTTTAACTTTTTTAATTGTTATGTGTTCTGAAAAGAAAACAAATAATAGAATGTGATGATTTACTTTTCCTCCCAAAGGCGAAGTGGACAGATCCTATACAGAGACAGCTGTTTCGACCTAGTGAAGGTCTCCTGAGTCTGCATATCGGCCTGCAATTTGACTGTCCAGTGGTTGTCAACTTGAGCAAGAAGACATTCTACAAGAGAATGGTGTCCTCTTTGCACCAAATTGAAAGTCCACAATAAAAGCAAATCAACACAAAGTTAAACCAGAAATAGTAAAAATGTATGTAAAATCACAAAAATAACAATGTTCAAAAATTACGATTTGAAAATATAATAAACATGACTAGAGAGCGCCGGCTACTGAGATCATATTCAAATTATGTACAGCACAACTCAAAGGTAAACGTTGTACAACTGACATATTGTGTAGTTTGAAGCGAATAGCGTGTAACTCACTCACCAGATGTTTTCTTTAAGCCCTTTGATGCACAGGTAGTTCCTATGTTTATGTATGTGGCTAAATATGGGGTTATAAACCATACCATCAGATCGAGCAAGTGCATTTGTATGCGTGTAAAATATTTCTTAGACATAAATCAGCAAATGATGTTGTTTATGACGAATTAGGTCGCTTTCCTCTTTCAACAACAGCAATTGCCAGGTGGATTAAATACCGGTTTAGGCTTTTAAAACAACCAGACACAGATTTGTGGAGACGAGGAGGGTTTTGGGATATGGGGATGAATCTAATTTTATAAAATAATTGAAGGAAAGGTTATTTAGTCATTTTTGTTATCAGTGGCGTAACTATTTAGACAATAGTTCAAGGCTGTCTGTGTATGGTAAATTAAAACATGTGTTTTCGAGAGATAAATATACTTTAATGTACTTTATGTTGAGGGATACATAAACATATTGGCTCAGTCACTTTGTGTTTAAATGCCCATTGTACAGTCAGATCAAAAACAAGTTAAATTTGCTTGTAAATGATATTTTTCTTCTTGCAGCAGACAACCACCATCATCCGTTTGATGGTTCTGTTGTATTAGGTATTAGGTATTAGGTACATTATAGTCACAGAGGCGTCTCTGTGAAATTCGGGTTGCTCCCACCTGGAGAGAGCGCGGTTTTTTTGGGGTTATTTTGCATGCGATTTTTGTCACTGATGAGGGAGGGGGGGGGGGGGGGGGGGGGGGTGTAAACTTTGACGAAATGACAACTTTTTCGTTGCCACTGGGTTTAGCGTATGCTAAGTGCATGGGCACACGGGACCTCGGTTTAATCGTCTCATCCGAAAGACTCCACGTTCAGACCGTTAAGGCCTAGTGCAGAATGAGAGGAAAAAAATCCCCTGTACCCAGGTTCGAACTCGGGTTTACTTGACACGAAGCGAACGCGATACCACTGTGCCACTCTACACCATGTGTAGTAACTGGGGACTTCGGTCATGTAGAAAAGATATTTGTACACAGTAATAATTTCCATGGCCGCCCAGATGATCGGCTGGGGGAAAGATGGGACAAGTTGGAAGCATGAGTTGGAGGGGAATGAGTGGGGCAAGGTCAAAGAGGGAGGGATGGGGATTGGGGGGAGGGAGGGGGGAGGGCAGGGACGCTGTTTATTTTCCGGATTTGAAGCCCTCCACCGAGGCCGATGTTACTGCCTCAGGTGGGAGGGAGTTCCACTCAGAGATGGTCCGTAGAAAGAAAGGAGGAAAAAAGATGATGACTTAGATAGACTATAAGACTTATTAACGTTTGGAGGCGTGAATATCCAGAGCAGAAATAGTGAATTTGGCTCAATTTCTTACCTGTGCCTTCAAGTTACAACAATCCTTTACTGATTATCTAAATATTTGAATGTAAGTCCAGAATGTTGTTGTTGGATAATACTTTATACAGTCAGGCCAATATTGATCATGTATAATGTGTTGACTTTCTAGCCTATATTTTGTGAGCCTGATGTTTTAGCTATGCATGCTTTCGAGGGGTGAATGCCAGAACTGCCTATCTGTGTTCTATATTCCTTTTGAGATAGACTGTTCGTGCAGGCACCCCTATATGCGTGTTTTTTTCTTTCATATGATTGTGAATTTATTAAGTGTTTGTCCCCCCCCCCTGAAAGGGGCTATTGGCCTTATTCAGTTAACTTCCGACTTCTTACTTCCTCTCTCTCTCTCTCTCTCTCTCTCTCTCTCTCTCTCTCTCTCTCTCTCTCTCTCTCTCTCTCTCTCTCTCTCTCTCTCTCTCTCTCTCTCTCTCTCTCTCTCTCTCTCTCTCTCTCCTCTCCCTCCCTCCCTCTCTCTTAAATGGCTACTGTATGCCAATACTTTTACCGTTGTAAAATAAAGGTTCAATTCAATTCAATTCAACTCTCTCTCTCTCTCTCTCTCTCTCTCTCTCTCTCTCTCTCTCTCTCCTCTCTCTCTCTCTCTCTCTCTCTCTCTCTCTCTCTCTCTCTCTCTCTCTCTCTCTCTCTCTTTCTTTCTTTCTTTCTTTGCTGATTCTGATAAAACATAAAACCAGATATACAAGAGTTGATGTGCCTAACGATTGTCCTTTTTGTCCAGACAAAACTAAAACTGAAACACATTTTTTGTTTCTTTGTAAACGATATAGCCATCGATATAGCCATCGATATAATAATGATAATAATAATAATAATAATAGTACATTTATATAGCGCTGTACCTCAGATGAGCCCAAAGCGCTTTACAATCAATTATTCCTCAACAGACAACAAAAACAGCATTCAAGAATGACACCAACCAGTAACAACGCATATACAAAGCAACTCTCTCTCTCTCTCTCTCTCTCTCTAACACACACACACACACACACACACACACACACACACACACACACACACACACTCACACACATACACACGCGCGCGCGCGCGCGCACGCACACGCACGCACACACACACACACACACACACACACACATTTATCGACGCCAACTCGTTCATACCCCATTCAGTAAGCCACAGCAACCGAGCCGCACGGACTGACCACATACACCAACACACATACACAAACACCCTCACACACAACGTACGCACGCAGACAGACACACACACACACACGCACACAGACACACACACACACACATGCGTGCACACACAACCCACAAAGCCAAAACACACACAAGCACACATGTGTGCACACATGCATGCTCACACACACACGGACAAACACACACACACACACACACACACACACACACACACACACACACACACACACACACACACACACACACACACTCACACACACACGCACCACAAAACACAGCACAAACCTCTTATTCAATCTTCCCTCACGTGCACACAACGATAGACAACTGATCAAATATTTAAGGTGCAGCAGGAAAAAGATGGGTTTTAAGAGAGGTTTTGAACGAGGAGACTGAGTTGGAGTGTCGGAGAGGAGAAGGCAGATAATTCCAAAGAGATGGTGCTTGACAAGAAAAAGAACGTTGGCCAGCAGATTTGAGACGGATGGAGGGAAGGGAAAGGAGACGAGAATCAGAAGACGATCGTAGTTGGCGAGCTGGGACAGAGATGAAGAAGATCAGAGAGATACAGGGGAGCTTGATCATTCAGTGACTTGAAGACGAGGAGGAGAATTTTGTAGTCAATACGTAATTGAACTGGGAGCCAATGTAGGGAACGAAGAACCGGAGTGATATGATCGTACCTAGGGGAGCGAGAAATGAGACGAGCAGCATTATTATATAACCATCTAAAACATGATCATCTGAAGAACGTAGTGCCTTACAACGAAAGGAGAGAGTTTTATCGTCTAATATCAACAGATGGCTACCCCAACAGATAATGAAGATTTGATACGACAGTTAGCCGACAGTTAGCCTGGTTTATCTTTAAGTCCATCCAGATAAGAGACAAAAGAATGAAACTGTTTAACTGAAGATAAGTATCTGGTCCTCCCTTCAGTCAAATGAGATTTATATGTTTTCTGTATTATGCATATGTTTTTGTATCCATGTGTATTATGTGCGATCTCTTCTAATAACTGATATGCATTTTTCTTACATCAAAGACATGTCAACTCATGATACGGGCCAAGGCCTGATTCATTAAATCATTCGCAGTGGCATTCTCTATGTTGAGGGGCAATTATGCCCACACAAATGTACTATGCGTATAGCTGCGTGCTTGCGATCGTGGATTGTTTTTTTTTTACTCTTTGATTTATGGCCTGATACAAGGAATGATGTATCTGTTTCCTTCTTTAAATCTCTTCAATCACCACGCTGTGATTTATTGCTGTGAAACCAGCTTACAGCCTGACATCTTGTGAGTTAACCGTACACGTCAATGATGAAAAATGATTCCATTCAATTGTGTTTATTCTTGTTTAGATTTTTGTTGTATTTACTAGCAGAGAAAATCAGACCTAAACCTATTGCTCTTACAACAGAAGTAT